>OZ019972.1:24010204-24610204 GCA_963970395.1 Ephialtes manifestator
TGCCGGTGCCTCCGGAGAAGCAGAGTAAAACGGGAAGGACGGGAGGCAAGCTGATACAATACCCCATATCCCGCGCGAAACCCAACCACCTCACCACCAACCAACCCCCAACGTCCTCATCCCTGGAAACCCACACGCCTGACACCGCGTTATACGGCGCAACTCGTTTTCTACGTACTCGAGTGAAGGGGTGGAGGAGGAGGGTTCCGGCCTTCCAGAAGCCAATAGCCACCACCACCAGCATCACCTCTTCGCTCTGGTGGTGCGGCTCGGGTTGAGCTTTACGTGAGCAGTGGAACGGAGGATAAAGAGCCGGTCGAACACCAACTCACGTTCCTCTGTGTAGCGTTTTACTGTAATCCTCGTTGTTTTCTTTTTTTTTAAACCTATAGTGTATACGTATAATACTTTTGCTATCGCCGTGTCTCGTCTTTCTCTCAACTTCCTGCCTCGCCTACTCTTCTGGCTTTGTCCCTCTTCGTGATTTTCCTTCTCGCTCATCCTTTCGCTTTCCGTTTGTTGAGATCCGGAATGAGGGAGAGGTACTATGTAGCTTAGTCTACGTATCTCTCTCTCAACTGCTCTCCGCGTTTTCATCCCTTCCTGCTAGCATCCTGTGGCCAGATATCGGCTTCCCAATAACCTGACCGAACGGATGCAGAAAGGAGTCTCTACTGAAGCTTTCCGTTTGGCTTTTCTACTATAAAATGTATGTATTTATTTATGCTGCTGGTGCTATTGTCTACAGAGAGCTTCGGCGGCTCCTGCCACGAAGTTCCGGGGGTCCATTGTGGGGGGAGGTAGGCGCAGGTGCCGGACGGTTGCAATTTATATTGGAACTTGTATGTTTTCTGATACATCAAAGGGTGGTGCATTCATAGACTATCGGTCTTGCGAGTTCCTGATGTTTTTTTTCTTCCTTTTCTAGCATCATGAAGAAATAGACCAGACAGAAATGATATTGAGGTTTCAACCGAGGCTGAAAGGTACCGTAGTCATAGAAAGGCATCTCGTAGACTAAACAAAAGACCCACGGAATCTAAATCAGGTGATAATTTGCTTTTGGACGTAAATTCGTCAAACGGTACTATTTTTAAGGCTATCTGCTATTTCTGCGGTGTAGGTGCTGAACCGTTGTCGTTTATATTGGAACTTTCATGCTTTCGAACACATCATAGACTATCGATCTTGCAAAGTCCCGATGATATTTTCTTTCTTTCCTAGCATCATGAAGAAATAGACCAGACAGAAATGGTATTGAGGCTTCAACTGATGGTAAAAGATACGGTAGTCGTAGAAAGGCATCTCGTGGACCAGGCAGAATACCCAGGGAATCTCAATTACGTGATAACCTACTTTTGGATGCACCGTCGTCGAAAGGAATGATTTGTAAGACTATCTGCTATTTCTCTGGTGTAGGTGCCGAACCGTTGTAGTTTATATTGGAACCTTCATGTTTTCTGACACATAATAGACTATCGGTCTTGCAAGTTCCTGATGATTTCTTCTTTTTTTCCTAGCATCATGAAGAAATAGACAAGGCAGAAATGGTATTGAGACTTCAACCGATGGCAAAAAGCACCATAGTCGTAGAAAGGCATCTTGTGGACCAGGCAGAACACCCAGGGAATCTCAATTAGGTGATAACTTATTTTTGGATGCACAGTCGTCGAAAGGAACGATTTGTAAGGCTATCTGCCATTTCTGTGGAGGTTGTGCGGAAGGACAAGGAGAAAAAACGAAGGGGCATCGAAACTGTAGAAGAGGAAGAAGGACCGATTGAACTCAGAGGGGGCGCGTACCTACTTAGAGCGAACAATAATGCCTACGATCGAGACCCGTTTCACGGGGAGATTCTTAACCCCCTGGGGGGTTTCCGGACCTGGCCATAAACGCATCATTGACAGCACGCGGTGGACCCGAGATCTTCCACACTGTCCTGTCTTCTTCCATCTTTTTCTTCAGCCCGCAATTTTTCTACCGTGGTAACTCCGCAGAACTCGAGAATTCCCTTCGGGAGATGGATGGATAGCGAAGAGGAGACCGGAGATCAGAGGGACCACGAACGACGACCTAAACCAACGGGGGATGCTGCACACAGTATTCTGTTCACTCTCCGCTAGGGCTTCCGTCGGTGGTACACTCTGCGTCTCAGTGGTTTCATGCGGTGAGAAAGATTTGGATGTTCGCGGCTACTTTGTCAACCAGCGATAGTTCTTCTGATGGCTCTAGTGGTGACCTTCTCCTGAGGTAGAAACTTACTAACCAGCTACATCCGACATACAAGGATTGATCACTACTATTATCGATTTGAAATCAACATGATCGATCAAAATTAATATGTGATCATTTTATATTTATCAGAATAGAATAATCACTGTTACTTCTGAAATTACAGAGAGAGTTTTATAGTATTATTGTTTTTTAGTCCATTCAACTATATTTATGCACCGGAACAAAAATCGGTACCACAATTTTTAAATGATTGGCAAAAATTAAAGTAACCATAAAAATAGTAGTATGACATAAAAATTAATAGTTGCCACTTGTAATTTCCAGGACTATCACATTTTTTTAAGAGTGTGAAATAATCCCCGGGAAAAACGATTCATATATAATCATATATAATCATATATAAACTGCTCATATATGATTGTATATGAATTTTGTCTCTATATGATCATGCATGATCATATATGACTATGCATGATCATATATAATCATATATAAACTGCTCATATATGATTGTATATGAATTTTGTCTCTATATGATCATGCATGATCATATATGACTATGCATGATCATATATAATTGTATCTGAGCATATACAATCATATATAGTTATATGTGATTATATAAGACGATGCCTAAATAGATATAATCTTCTGAAAGTTGGAGAGTATATTTGCAAGACACCAAATCTCTTGAAGAAAGTAATGTAAAAATACAATGAAGTTGAACTTCATCACGATATACGGTTAAGAAATATCATTACTAATGTTATATTTCGATTATATGTACAACGTATAAGGTCCCGAACTGTTTGTGTTAATTTCTGTGCACTATTACAATAAACGATTATCACGATCCTTTTATGTTGATATTATTTAGTATAGTAATCTTGATCATTCTTATTAATATGCGACCGTTTCAATTCATCAAGTGGAAGGTTTTAATGAAACGTCCGCCCAGGAAAGCCAAATATCTTCATTAATCGTTGCGAATGAGCATGTGATTATAAAGAAAAGAACCGCATATGCAAAAATACCTATAACTTGAGCGCTTCAAACAAAACCGGATGATTCACGCATTTACAAAACGGATATTAAATGCTTAGTTATATAACCATATAACAAATTTTACATCCGTATATAAATAAGACGTGAACATCGAAATAATTCGTGAATATTATATAACAATAGATTATGGAATACCATATAATCATACGTGCACGATCATACATGAGCTGTCAGTTCTCTGTGCGCAGTCATATATGATTGTATATGATCATATATTGCACAGTCGACACACAGAATAGATCTCATATACAATCCTATATGATCATATCTGTTTATATATGACATGGTAAACAGGCAGTTTTGGTGTTATATATGGTCATATATAGGGTCATATATGCCAATGTATATATACATATAAAGTTATATACGCTCATATACATTTGTATATGGATCCACATACAATCATATATGCGCTAAAAATGGGCGATATATAGTTGTATATAACTATATATGATCATATCTGTTCATATATGACATCGCAAGCTGGCGGTTTTGGTATTATATATGATCATGTATACCACTGTATATGTACATATAAACTCATATATGCTCATATATGTTTTCATATACAATGATATATTACGTTATATACAATTATATATAATTATATACAACTATACATGAAATTATATACAATTATATATGATTATATATGAACCGTTTTTCCCGGGTCATAAAAGTTAAGTTAAACAAGACGAACAATTGTTCTCCGAAAGCCTGTTGTATTAAGTACCTCATGCATGTGCAAACGAAAACGAAGAGCACTGTGAAACTGCACTGTTAGAAAAGACTGGAAGTTTTTATGCATAAACTCGTAATCGAAATTTAATATACAATTGTTGTATAAAATTCCTGTACTCTTCCAGTAAAATTGAGGCAAATTAATAAAATTCAA
Source organism: Ephialtes manifestator (assembly GCA_963970395.1). Lineage (NCBI taxonomy): Eukaryota > Metazoa > Arthropoda > Insecta > Hymenoptera > Ichneumonidae > Ephialtes > Ephialtes manifestator. The sequence continues at coordinate 24,014,400 of OZ019972.1, forward strand.
ATACTTCTACTGTGAAATTAAAGTAAATTATTAAATGTGCTGCACCATACATTAATCTTACATTACACTTGTATATTAAATTGAATATACTAGTTTATGCATAAAAACTTCCACTAAAAGTACATTCAATTTCAAGAAGATTTTTGTATCTGCTTGTGCTTTTCAACAGTGATGAACAGGATAATATTCCCGAGAATTCCTATGAGAAATAACCCACCGATTCTTTTCAGGACTTTCCGCTAATAGCTATATGTGTCATATTTTTTAAAATTCTTTTGAACGAAGCTGCTTCACTTTCGAATGTTTCGATCGACACTTTTTTGTGGCTGATATCCTCCAGTATCTTGTACACATTCGTACAACATACATCCTTGAATCAACAGACATTCCGCCGCTCGTAACATAAACAGAGCACGATGAACGAACCAGTTGTACACCGCTGTTTCATCTAGTGAAGCCGGAATCGTCAATGGAGTAACAAAAAAAAAATCAACTGCAACAGAACTTAACACTTGTAATTGCCAGGACTATCATAATTTTTTAAGGGTGTGAAATAATCATAAGAGTTAACTTAAACAAGACTAACAATTATTCTCCGAAAGCCTATTGTGCTAAGTACCGCATGCACGTGCAAACGAAATCGAAGAGCACTGTGAAACTGCACTGTTAGAAAAGACTGGAAGTTTTTATGCATAAACTCGTAATCGAAATTTAATATACAATTGTTGTATAAAATTCCTGTACTCTTCCAGTAAAATTGAGGCAAATTAATAAAATTCAAATACTTCTACTGTGAAATTAAAGTAAATTATTAAATGTGCTGCACCATACATTAATCTTACATTACACTTGTATATTAAATTGAATATACTAGTTTATGCATAAAAACTTCCACTAAAAGTACATTCAATTTCATGAAGATTTTTTTATCTGCTTGTGCTTTTCAACAGTGATGAACAGGATAATATTTCCGAGAATTCCTATGAGAAATAACCCACCGATTCTTTTCAGGACTTTCCGTTAATAGCTATATGTGTCATATTTTTTAAAATTCTTTTGAACGAAGCTGCTTCACTTTCGAATGTTTCGACCGACACTTTTTTGTGGCTGATATCCTCCAGTATCTTGTACACATTCGTACAACATACATCCTTGAATCAACAGACATTCCGCCGCTCGTAACATAAACAGAGCACGATGAACGAAGCGGTTGTACACCACTGTTTCATCTAGTGAAGCCGGAATCGTCAATGGAGTAACAAAAAAAATCAACTGCAACAGAACTTAACACTTATAATTGCCAGGACTATCATAATTTTTTAAGGGTGTGAAATAATCATAAGAGTTAACTTAAACAAGACTAACAATTATTGTCCGAAAGCCTATTGTACTAAGTACCGCATGCACGTGCAAACGAAATCGAAGAGCACTGTGAAACTGCACTGTTAGAAAAGACTGGAAGTTTTTATGCATAAACTCGTAATCGAAATTTAATATACAATTGCTGTATAAAATTCCTATACTTTTCCAGTAAAATTGAGGCAAATTAATAAAATTCAAGTACTTCTACTGTGAAATTAAAGTAAATTATTGAATGTGCTGTACCGTACATTAATTTGACATTACACTTGTATATTAAATTGAGTATACTAGTTTATGCATAAAAACTTCCACTAAAAGTACATTCAATTTCAAGAAGATTTTTTTATCTACTTGTGCTTTTCAACAGCGATGAACAGGATAATATTCCCGAGAATTCCTATGAGAAATAACCCACCGATTTTTTTCAGGACTTTCCGCTAATAACTATATGTGTCATATTTTTTTAAATTCTTTTGAACGAAGCTGCTTCACTTTCGAATGTTTCGACCGACCCTTTTTTGTGGCTGATATCCTCCAGTATCTTGTACCCATTCGTACAACATATATTCTTGAATCAACAGACATTCCGCAGCTCGTAACATAAACAGAGCAGGATGAACGAAGCGGTTGTACACCGCTGTTTCATCTAGTGAAGCCGGAATCGTCGATGGAGTAACAAAAAAAATCGACTGCTACAGAGCTAAAGCGGGGTGAAGCAAAGAGGGGTTTGATAACGACCGAGTGGATGAGCGAGTGGTCTGTAAAAAATGTTTGATCATCGAATTTTTGTTGCTGGCTCGTGCTGCGTGGATGGTATTCGAGGCGTTGCGCAAAGCGGAGTATTGGGAGTTTTTTTTTCCAGTAAATTCGGTGTGCAGGTCAGCCATAGCTAGGCCGCAAACCGAACGTAGCGCTCTGTTGGTATGATAGTAATGTTGCTACTACTAGTCGCGACGTTGCAATATAATATACATGTACATACAGACAGCTCTGGTATGATGCTCTGGCTCCGATGTTTTTACGCACGCTTCGGGACTCTGAAAGAAGTATTTTCTATCATTTTACCTATATCCTAAGCTCTCTGATATTCTTCATAATTAGTCAGACTTCATTATCACTTAAAAATACTTTCTGTAGGATATTTAATTTTTTTTCTGTAAAAAATGTAGAAATTGTAATTTAATGAAAATATTTACGTATTAGATGAAAAAAGGGCAAAAGCTTTTAAATGCAATCGTAGCTGGACCACTTTTTTAAAACTATATAAATGATTTTATGCAGACTGCATTTTTTAACGATTTCGATCTTAGAAGCGGAAATAGCACAAAAATATATAATGCATCAGGTTTAAATTTTTGGCAATTATTCTAATGCAACATTGATTCCATTGTAATAACATTTTTTAACTGAGGATGTTTTCTTTTTTAAAGTAATCAAATTCATTTTTTTTCTTGACCACGCCATTTGACTTAGCGAAACATCGTAAGGAATTTAAGGGGATGTGAGTCAAAACGACAGAAAAATCGGCAGTGTGAAAATTGTCATTCAGTACATTTTTTGCTATTGCCAGCTACGATCTTGCAACGTGTATACAGAAAATTTACAGCAATCATTTTCTATAATAATTAGCCAGACTTCATCACTAGTCAAGAATTATTTATGTGGATTCTTTGAGATTTTTTATTGCTGAACATTTGAGTTAGCGAAACATCGTAAGGAATTTACGGGGATGTGAGTCAAAACGACAGAAAAATCGGCAGTGTGAAAATTGTCATTCAGTACATTTTTTGCTATTGCCAGCTACGGTGCTGCAACGTGTATACAGAAAATTTACAGCAATCATTTTCTATAATAATTAGCCAGACTTCATCACTAATTAAGAATTATTTATGTGGATTCTTTGAGATTTTTTATTGCTGAACATGGATTTTCATTTATTTTTATTTTTTAATTGGTATGTTCTTCCGTACGCCTTATTCAGGCTTTTACGTTACCCATCGCCCCTTTCCCCGTTCCTTCATAGAGACTCCCCTAGAGTGTTGTCCGCAGCCACTCAACCTAATGCACTACTGTATCGCATTTTCACGAGGGCACAGTGAAACTGCGGAAAACCAGACCGATACAGGAGGCTTTATTTTTACTGAGTTTCTATTGCATGAAAATTCATTAGAAATTCAGAAAACTGCCTCCCGCTCAGTAGTTGGCGCGCAAACCAGTGCACGACTAAGCGGTCACCCATCCAAGTTATGGCCGCGAACAATGCTGCTTAACTCTGGGGACCGCCGAAGCCACACACCGACCGCGCGTCCACTGCTGTCGGTTTGTCGAACATGTATACGTCATAGTTTTAAAAAAATGATTTACATATTGAAAGAGAAAAATAACACGAGGTAAACTTTCGAACGCAATCCTACCTCCATTTTCACCGTGTTTTTTTAACAACGAAAATGATTTTTTTGCACGAAATAATCAAATCATTTATTTTGCAGATCGAATTTTTTAGATAATTTATTATACCTTGAAAGAGAAAACAGAATAAAAAACATAAAATGCGTCATATCTACTTTTTTGGTGATCAATCTAATGCAATAGTGATTCTATTACAATTACAATTTTTTTTACTAAAAATATTTTTTTGTTTAGTAATATAATGAAATAAATTTTTTTCTTGGTCAGGCCACCTTTAATTAGGCTTAAAATTTAACACCATTTACAGGGATGTGTATAGAATCGGCAGAAAAATCGGCAATGTGAAAGTGGGATAACTAAGCAGTGAATGAAAATCCAAATCCATTTTAATCCGAAATCTCATGATATGGTCATTCAATAAAATTTTTTGCTTCTGCCGGCTGCGGTGTTACAACATGTATACAGAATCTGGTATGATGCTCAGCGTTCGATGCTTTTGCGCGTTCTATACTATACATATAAGCGAGATGCTATAGGCAAGCTATCATGCGAGTGAGTGGACAACGAGTACCCAGGTTTAGGCTGCTCTAGCAGAGCCAGGGTTGAAAGGAATGGGCGTACCGGTATTCGTCCGGGTGATCGTATTAAATCTGCTACTAGCGCAATCTACCTCACTCCTCTGTACCCGGTTTCACTCTGCTTTCCCATCGGCTCTCGCGCCTCTATATCTGAAAGCTCGTCTATCGGCTGACTACAACGTCCAACCAGTGCGAGTGGCAACGCCCGCACGCAACGTACACGCTCGTCCTCTAAACTAACCTGACATTAAATGAAATATTGTTGGCCGTAGTTAGGCTAACGCAGCTTCCCGCTTTTGCGGGTGTGTCTAAAATGCCCCATGGTCAGCCCTGTTCACGCGCTTCACAAGCGCCAATGCGTCCTTTGCTACTATCGAGAGTATGTATTTTGGACACTTGCTTTATCATGCTGGCAATCGCACTTGTGTCAGGCTGATAATGAACGTGTAAAAAAAGATTAGATTCTCTTGTAGTACTACGCTGTACTTTTTCATTCGTTATATGTTATTTTGTTGATCGCTTGTTGAAATAAATGATTTTTGTAAGATTCGATTGGAAGACACACAGATATTTAATGGATTGTCTCAGTAATTTTAGCGCTTTTTATCTTAGGATCGAATTTATGGGTCATTCCATACTAAGTGGGCCACTCAAATTCAGCATGATCGCAAAAAGTGTTCATAATTTTTTCAAACGTTGTTTAGAATATCACGAACATCCAGAAATTATTTTAGAATTTTAGCACCTATGGTTTGCCCAAAATTTAATAACTATTTTTTTTTTTCAATTCGCTGTATATTTTACAATACCGATGTTAAGATTAATTTGTTCCTGTATAAAATTTATGTACTTTTTAATTTTTTTAAATTTTCATAGCCGGTCAAAAACAAATTCCGCCATTTTTAGACAAAATAAGATAATAATATATTTTTTTCGTTGAGGCGGACCATTCCAATTTTCCTCAAAATTTCACAGAATTTCCATTATTGTACTTATAAACTACAGAAAAATTGGCGTGATGGCAAATGAATGGTCCTCTTGGTACGGAATGACCCTTATGGGATCAAGTTTGAAGGTAAGTTCGAATTTAAAACGGAAAAAAAATGTGAAATTTAATTTGAAGTATAAACTTAAGCGAACTTTCCTATATCTTCTTGCATTATTTTGTTTATCGGATATTGGAAAAATTAGGCACGAATTATTATTGTATGATTTCAATATTAACTCAGGTAATTATCCAATGATTTTAGTGTAATTGTATCTTAGAATCGAATAATAGTGTCAAGATTGAACGTAATTTCGAATTGAAGCAGGAAATACAATGTAAAGTTTGATCTTGAGTACAAACTCAAATTTAATTTCGGACAGAAAAATCGGCAAAGTTTATGTTCATTTGAATAACAATATTTTAGTATTAGGATATTTTTTGTTATGAACGTCCCCTTATATTTTTGAGAAACAAACTTCTTTTGATTTACGATGAGTAGCAATTATTTCGTAGCATCTTTCTTTACATTATTTTATTGATACTGTAAGGAAAAGATTTTTGTATGATTCTAATGTTTACCAGCATTTTTGTATCTCACAATATTTAAAAGACGGTTACACTGAATGACAGTTTGGAATAATCGAAAATTAGGATAACTTTCGTAATAACCAGAATTCCTATTTTTCTCTTCTTAAAATTAGAACAACGTTCCGATCATTTTTATGAAGTAGATTTTTTTTTCTATTCGGAAGTAAAAAATCCTTCCAAATGCCCTATCAGATAAACTCTTTATAGACTTCCGGTATTTTTCTTTTTAAGTAAAAAATGTAAAAAAAAAGACTTTCCAAATCAATCCTTGAGGAAACAAAGTGAAATACCAAAGAGCGCAGAATTGAAAGCATGAAATGACCACCAACACTCACTTCGCATCGTTCGACAGTGCACAATAACTCCACAACAGCAATATACAAAAAGGCACCTCGAAAGGGTTTCCGTCGTGGTTGTTAGAGTCCCGTAGTTGGAGGCACTCGGAAACGGTACGCGTATACCGCACACGGTAGTCCAGTTTCGACCAGTGTGTCGAACAGTGCAAAATTTCATGGTATGCCACTGGGTTGCTGAAACATAGCGAGCCAAATAGAGAGAACGAACGAGAGAGAGAGAGAGAGAAGGTGGGAGTGAGCGTGAGAGAATGGAAGGAAGATTGAGTGACTTGAAATTTTCAATCGGCAAACGGTGTCGTAAAGCCAGGTTGTATATAGAGTGGTGTGTTACCGATGGGATCCTGGGACTTTGGTAGAGCAGCGTCGAAAAGGGGTTGACGTAGAATCGTGAAGGCGTGCGGACTACGGGTAATAATAGACCAATAAAGAGTTATTTCGTTAATTGGAGGGCGCTGCTGTCACCGCGGGATGGCAGGCGCGTCGGAAAGGCTACGTCACAACCCTTTTAGCCTCTGCAGTCGAGAGAGGTCTCTGTAGGACACTTTGAAGTCACTGCTGGGCCTCCTGTTCCCTTTTCCTGTACCCGCTTCGCTCACCTCACGACACAAACGGGCTACACAGGCTTGTATTATATTGCACAGTACCCAAGCTAGTATACTGAAATATATGTATGTGCGTAGAGATCTAGAGGAGCGGCTCGTGCCTACGAGTTAGGACGACTGCAATGAAGACTCATCCCTCCTTCAACCGTAAATTATCCGGTTCACCATTGAACCAGTTATACACCGTTTTCTCGCAAGGGGTTAATTGACCGAGAATATGGCCGAAATTTCATCCAGTCGCGCGACCAACCAACGGTATCTTCTTCTTCTTCTTCTACTTCGTGCTAACCCCACTCTATGCATAACGGGTTCAACGAAAATTTATGATTTGCATGTTGACATTCGTCACGGGCATTTTCGACGAAAATTCATTCTTCCTTGTGACCTCGAGGCTGTTGACTACTATATAGACCTGGTGAAATCGTTTACTGAGAAAGAGTTGCTAGATTCTTGGGAATTTTATGAATTGCACGATTGTAGAGTTTTGATTGATTGTTGTAGAATATTATGGCATTTTATAAAAATGGGGTGAATTAAGTAATGTTTACTTTAATTTTTTTAATGGATTTGTATTGTATATCATTTTATATTAATTTCATTTCGATTCAAGTTTTTGTCTACCCTACGTGTCGAATGCTTTGACTTTAGTTCGATCTTATGTATCGATAATCTAATAAACGAAGTTACAGGCAGAATTCTATTTTGAATTGATTTAAAAAAATAGTATCCGACGTTTCCGATTTCAGAATTCGTGGATTCGACTCCCGGTCGAAACATGCCAAAAACGACACCTCGACATTTTAATCTTTAAAATATCGAATTTTGGCCTTCACTATCGTTCTCAAGTCGTATATTTTACCTCGAAAAGTACCAGTTCCAAGCCTTTTTACGGTGATTTTTGAAAAAGTCACTTTTTTCCGTTTCTGCCTTCAGAATTCACAGATCCGACTTTCGGTCGCACTGAGAGAAAAGTTTGTTAACATTTGCTAACAGGTAACAAATCTTGGTTAAATATGGCGAAATGAACCATTTAGTTATTCTTATTGAATCTCACTTGAGCTAAATAAAATTTGCTTGTCGCAAATGAAGCTCGTTGACATTTGTTAATAGTTAACAAATCTTGTTTGGCTCAAGTAAGATTCAATAAGAATAACTAAATGGTTCATTTCGCCATATTTAACCAAGATTTGTTAACCGTTAACAAACTCTTCTCTCAGTGCGGAAAAGTGACCGAAATTTTTTTTCTTCAAGATATCGATTCTTAGCCTTCATTGTCGTTCTCAAGTCGCATATTCTACCTCGGAAAGTACCGGTTACAAGCCTTTTTACGATGATTTTAAAAAAATCACTTCTTTCCGTTTCTGACTTCAGAATTCACGGATTCGACTTTCGGTTGGAAAATCCAACCTAAATTTTTTCTTTAATATATCGAATTTTGGCCTTCACTATCACCCTCAAGTAGCATATTCTACCTCGGAAAGTACCGATTACAAGCCTTTTTACAATGATTTTTTAAAAACGTCACTATCGTTCTCAAGTGGAATATTGAACCACAGAAAACACCCGTTTCAAGCCTTTTTACTGTAATTTAAAAAAAAGTGACTTGGAGAAATAAAATGTCCTTCAAAATATCGAATTTCGATATTTCCTTCACTATCGCTCTCAAGCCGTATATTTCATCACAAAGAACACAAGTTGCAAATCTTTTTACGGTGACTTTGTAAAAAGTAATATTTCGATGTTTTTTTTTGCTCCTCAACCAACAACCTTCCAACCAAGCTTGACTAAAACGAACTTGTTGTCTGGTCGCTGATCTTTGACCATGAGCACGAATATAACGGCAACAAACGGCTGTGATCATTTCAATATATCTCAGATATTATGATACAACTATTTTTTCGCAGGTTTTTTATGTCGAGAAGCTGAATTGATTTTTTTCGTTATAGTTTTCTCTAATTTTTTTCATAGTCAATCGACTATGTAATATTTACAAAATATGAAAATTTTTCTACCGTACCTACATTTTTTAAATATTTATGCTCAATAGTTAATCTTTCGTGCGAAAAGTTTCCCCAAAAATACCTGCTTTTATTTATGAACAAAAGAAAACAGGATTTAGCAGCTTTATGCCGAAGAAAAAACATCTTTTTCCTTAAGTTTAACAAAAAATTATCTTTAGGAATACGGTTGTGCCTTCAAAAACCCGTTTTTCATCCTTCTACGTATAATTTACGATTTTCTTTAAAATGTTTTTCACAAAAATTCTTATGTTAAGTAAAAAAAAAACAGCAAAAAATTAGCTCCTCCGTTCAGAATAGAAATAACCGTTTCTTCAGCCTCTTTTTGCTTTATAGGCCAGGTTTTTACCCAGTTTTTCTTTAGGTTATTTTTCTTCGTATATTTTACCTCGTTTTTCTTTTACTGAACAGTTTTTCGTCCCACATTTTTACTGGCTTTTCCGCTAAGTCCCAACAGAAATCCTTTTAGTCCTGAAGTTTGTATGTGAGACGTACTGTACAGAATTTCCAGCGAAAAATCACGTTTTAGGATGAACCCTTCGACTCCACGGCCCAGGAGGGCCAATACTAGCGGTTCTTTATGTATTTATATGCGTCCCGTTCTATCGCAACCCGTTTTTTTTACCGTTCGTATTTTTGACTTTAGGGTTATATTACCATCGACGATGACTTTTTTGCGTTTTCCTACCCTTTGCACCTCTTTTTTTACAGCCTCGCGTACCTCTTTCCCTTTTTTCGTCGCTTTTCCTGTCGGTCGGAAAGTCAAAAAGAAATTAACTTTACAGCCCAACGAAAGGCTTAGTGGTATAAAGTCAACTCTTACTTTTTTCCACTCGACTCCTTTTTCTTCGCGCTGTTGCCTCGACCGCGCAAACATTTTTTTTCTAGCCCTTTCGTCCACCACGTTGCTACTTTCGAATATTTTATGATTTGACTCTCTCGAACCCGCGCAAGAGGAAAGGGTCGAGGGTTACCAGATCCGAACGCTGATGAATAGCAAAAAAAAGGAAAACGGCGTTTTTTACCGTTTTTATTTTCAATATGGGTCACACTGACGAATATGTTAGAAGAAACTTTTTATGAGGATTCTACAATTTTTACCGTTTTTTGCCCCTTTTTTAAAGATTGCATCCTTTGCCTGAGAAAGCACAGTTAACCGTTACTCAGGTAACGGTAGTTGTCACCAATTTTTATTTCAGATATTTTTATTATTTTACAATAGTTCCTTGTTGCACAGCGTTAAAATAATTGTGTAATTTATAGAGTCGTCTCAGCCAGAAATAAAAGATTTTGATCCACTTATATTTTATTTCGAGCCGAATAATAAATATAAAAATAAAGATCTTATTCTCTGCTGGTGATAAAATGTTAAAAATCATGAATAATTCTTGGCCCAATAAATTTGAATAATCTCGTTGATTTTCTACTAAACAAGGATCCATTGTCTTTTTCATTTCCTTGCTCACAGGCCACTTATTGCCACTCTCAATACTTGACCTCGGCACGTAATAGTGTCAAAAAATATTTACAACCGTTATCGCGGTGCTCTTTAAGGTCTAAAAATTGGTGCGAGTAAAGCGAGGAGGCGCGATGATTCATCTATGTAAGAGTCCTTATAAATATCTCAAACAAGGCCCTATACCCACTTCTTTATTGGATTAGCGGTACAGTTGCAGAATGCGTGACAAAAATGTCGTCGTATTTTTGGGTCTGACATCCTAAATCAGCGATGGTAGTGTCACTCGTAAAGAAACGCGGGCACTTTTTGCCCTGGAAAAAAGCGACAAGCAAGTATTTTATTTCTTTACTGCCACAAAAATGCTACGAATTTCTTTTCTCGACGTTTTAGTGTCCCAAAAAAACGTTCTAGATTCAACGAGAGGGCCCCTCGGTAGGCCCCAAGGGTGGTAAAAAAAAGTGGCCTGTTTTGGTTACGAATTAGTGCAAGGATGGCACATAAAAACGTAAAACCTGAGGGAAAATTAAAGTGGAGGCTCACGAACTCCCGAAGCAACGCAGGGGCCCCGGAGGGGCCCGCAGACAAACGAGGGTGGAACGTGAAAAAAAATCTATAAAAATATATGACACCGTTATTTAAAATAGTCCGACCACCGTTAGGTTTTACTAGACTGTTGCGTGGACCTATAGAAGCCAGAGGGGGAAGAGGGGGGCATGACCGGTACACTGAAATCATGAGAAACGGGATCCCAAAAAGCGGGATCCCGTTTTTCATCTTTTTCGAGCAAACTTTACGGTTCTCTTCGGTACTTCTTTCGACCTGTGCCCTCTTTTTCAATGCGCCCTTCGTAAAAACATAAAAATCGTGTTTCTTCCGGGGCATCTTATATACCGCATTTTTGGGGCACCCTCTGCTGCTTAAAAACTGGGTCATCATGAGGTTCCGCACTGTCTTATTATTGCACTCCCACTGTCTGGCATGAGAATATTGAAAGACACCAGGGAGGGTACTCGTAAATATTTTTCTACGAATAACGGACCAGTGCAAGATTTTTTTGTATTGTTGTTTTGAGAAGGATCTGGAGAACGGCGGAAATGAATTTTCTCTTTGAATTTTTTCACGTTCATTACAAGAGACGACACCCACATTTTTTTCCCGTGGACTTTTTTTTCCCCCCCAGACGACTAATAAATTTAATTAAAATCGATCCTTTAAGGAAAATAGCCAGGTATTTCTACGTCAATATTAGATATATTACATTTATATGTATTCATGCAGATGAAAGATTTAATTAACTCAATTCCGACTACGGTGGTAAATTGTTCAAAATCCAGACAAACGCGTTTATACCAATACGAGTTATGTTGACGGTAAAGCCAACCACGATCTTCTCTAATATGACAATATTATTACATTCCACTTCAAATGAGAAATGAGAACTAACGCCATTGTGGCTGACTTAATATACCTGAGGTTGCAAACCTCCATTATTTCATTTAGTAATGATTAGTCATATACTTGACTTAATACTTATTACTTTGCAACAATTGCCGTTAAGTATTATCCGTAATAATAGATTTCTTTTCAATCATTTAGAAGCTTAAACATCTTTTTATAAAAACTGCATGTTATTATTGTGAAATAACAATTATGAAATAGATTGAACAATTGAAGTTTGTTTTAAAAGGTGATGATGACTTACGACTTCAAATTTAACTACAAAAGAGGTATTAATGATGGCTCATAAATTCGAATGCAACTATAAAAATAGTAGCCTTAAACAACAATTAATAATTATCTTTTATAATCCTCACGACAACGAAGTTTTCTCTGAGTGCAGAGAAATAATTTCTCAGGGTCTGCAGATTCAATGATTGCTTTACAATCCTAAGTTATCACCTACAAAAAGTCTCCTCACAATACTGGTAAACATTGTCAAATAGCTACGTGAGGTATCGAATAATAATTCTCTCTTATAATTCCCACGACGAATTTTTCTCTGAATGCAGAGAAACAATTCTTCAGAGTCTGCAGAGTCAAAGATTGCTTTGCTATCCTAAGTAATCACCTGCAAAAAGCCTCCCCACAATACTAGTAAACATTATCAAACAACCATGTGAGGTATCGAGTAATAAATGTCTCTTATAATTCCCACGACAACGAATTTTTCTCTGAATGCAGAGAAATAATTCCTCAGAGTCTGCAGAGTCAGAGATGGCTTTGCTATCCTAAGTAATTACCTGCAAAAAGTCTCCCCACAATACTAGTAAACATTGTCAAACACCCACGTGAGGTATCGAGTAATAATTGTCTCTTATAATTCCCACAACAACGAATTTTTCTCCAAATGCAGAGAAACAATTCCTCAGAGTCTGCTGAGTCAGAGATTGCCTTACTATCCTAAGTTATCACCTGCAAAAAGCCTCCCCACAATACTAGTAAACATTGTCAAACAGCCACGTGAGGTATCGAGTAATAATTGTCTCTTATAATTCTCACAACATCGAATTTTTCTCTGAATGCAGAGAAACAATTCCTCAGAGTCTGCTGAGTCAGAGATTGCCTTACTATCCTAAGTTATCACCTGCAAAAAGCCTCCCCACAATACTAGTAAACATTATCAAACAACTATGTGAGGTATCGAGTAATAATTGTCTCTTATAATTCCCACGACAACGAATTTTTCTCTGAATGCAGAGAAACAATTTCTCAGAGTCTGCAGAGTCAGAGATTGCTTTCCTATCCTAAGCAATCACCTGCAAAAAGTCTCCCCACAATACTAGTAAACATTATCAAACAACCACGTGAGGTATTGAGTAATAATTGTCTCTTATAATTCCCACGACAACGAATTTATCTCTGAATGCAGAGCAACAATTCCTCAGAGTCTGCAAAGCCAAAGATTGCTATGCTATCCTAAGTAATCATCTGCAAAAAGCCTCCCCACAATACTAGTAAACATTGTCAAACAGCCACGTGAGGTATCGAGTAATAATTGTCTCTTATAATTGCCACGACAACGAATTTTTCTCTGTATGCAGAGAAACAATTCCTCAGAGTCTACAGAGTCAGAGATTGCTTTGTTAACCTAAGTAATCACCTGCAAAAAGCCTCCCCACAATACTAGTAAACATTATCAAACAACCATGTGAGGTATCGAGTAATAATTGTCTCTTATAATTCCCACAACAACGAATTTTTCTCCAAATGCAGAGAAACAATTCCTCAGAGTCTGCTGAGTCAGAGATTGCCTTACTATCCTAAGTTATCACCTGCAAAAAGCCTCCCCACAATACTAGTAAACATTGTCAAACAGCCACGTGAGGTATCGAGTAATAATTGTCTCTTATAATTCTCACAACATCGAATTTTTCTCTGAATGCAGAGAAACAATTCCTCAGAGTCTGCTGAGTCAGAGATTGCCTTACTATCCTAAGTTATCACCTGCAAAAAGCCTCCCCACAATACTAGTAAACATTATCAAACAACTATGTGAGGTATCGAGTAATAATTGTCTCTTATAATTCCCACGACAACGAATTTTTCTCTGAATGCAGAGAAACAATTTCTCAGAGTCTGCAGAGTCAGAGATTGCTTTCCTATCCTAAGCAATCACCTGCAAAAAGTCTCCCCACAATACTAGTAAACATTATCAAACAACCACGTGAGGTATTGAGTAATAATTGTCTCTTATAATTCCCACGACAACGAATTTATCTCTGAATGCAGAGCAACAATTCCTCAGAGTCTGCAAAGCCAAAGATTGCTATGCTATCCTAAGTAATCATCTGCAAAAAGCCTCCCCACAATACTAGTAAACATTGTCAAACAGCCACGTGAGGTATCGAGTAATAATTGTCTCTTATAATTGCCACGACAACGAATTTTTCTCTGTATGCAGAGAAACAATTCCTCAGAGTCTACAGAGTCAGAGATTGCTTTGTTAACCTAAGTAATCACCTGCAAAAAGCCTCCCCACAATACTAGTAAACATTATCAAACAACCATGTGAGGTATCGAGTTATAATTGTCTCTTACAATTTCCACAACAACGAATTTTTCTCTGAATGCAGAGAAACAATTCCTCAGAGTCTGCAGAGTCAGAGATTGCTTTGCTATCCTAAGTAATCACCTGCAAAAAGCCTCCCCACAATACTAGTAAACACTGTCAAACAGCCACGTGAGGTATCGAGTAATAATTGTCCCTTATAATTCTCACAACATCGAATTTTTCTCTGAATGCAGAGAAACAATTCCTCAGAGTCTGCAGAGTCAGAGATTGCTTTGCTATCCTAAGTAATTACCTGCAAAAAGTCTCCCCACAATACTAGTAAACATTGTCAAACAGCCACGTGAGGTATCGAGTAATAATTGTCTCTTATAATTCCCACAACAACGAATTTTTCTCTGAATGCAGAGAAACAATTCCTCAGAGTCTGCTGAGTCAGAGATTGCCTTACTATTCTAAGTTATCACCTGCAAAAAGCCTCCCCACAATACTAGTAAACATTGTCAAACAGCCACGTGAGGTATCGAGTAATAATTGTCTCTTATAATTCTCACAACATCGAATTTTTCTCTGAATGCAGAGAAACAATTCCTCAGAGTCTGTAGAGTCAGAGATTGGTTTGCTATCCTAAGTTATCACCTGCAAAAAGTCTCCTCACAATACTGGTAAACATTGTCAAATAGCCACGTGAAGTATCGAGTAATAATTGTCTCTTATAATTCCCACGACAACGAATTTATCTCTGAATGCAGAGAAACAATTCCTCAGAGTCTGCAGAGCCAAAGATTGGTTTGCTATCCTAAGTAATCATCTGCAAAAAGCCTCCCCACAATACTAGTAAACATTGTCAAACAGCCACGTGAGGTATCGAGTAATAATTGTCTCTTGTAATTCTCACAACATCGAATTTTTCTCTGAATGCAGAGAAACAATTCCTCAGAGTCTGCAGAGTCAGAGATTGCTTTGCTATCCTAAGTGATCACCTGCAAAAAGCCTACCCACAATACTAGTAAACATTGTCAAACAGCCACGTGAGGTATCGAGTAATAATTGTCTCTTATAATAGCCACAACAACGAATTTTTCTCTGAATGCAGAGAAACAATTCCTCAGAGTCTGTAGAGTTCAGGAATTAATGTACTATCCTAAGTTATCACCTGCAACAAGCCTCCCTACAATACTGGTAAACACCGTCAAACAGCCACGTGAGGTATCGAAGTGCGAAGTGCAGTAAAGGTAGAGTAGTACGAAGGATCAAGAGGTGTATAGAGTGGATGAGCCAAGCAGAGTACAGAGAACGAGTTGGCAAGGTGTATGTATTTCGTGCAGCAGCTCTAGCAGCACCAGCAGCACCATCACCAATAGAGAACAGCGAGATCGTGAGGCAAGGGTGAATATTTGCGCGTGAAAGGGCGCCTTCCTGGCCTGACAAAGAGTGTGGCGAGGCGCGTGGCACCGTGTGAGTGACTTAATTCGATGTGAATATATGCAAGCCCCACCCATAGTGATGCCAGAGGCGCCATTGGGATGGGTTAGAACGTGGAAAAGCACCGGCATAGCGGGAACCAGTGGTTCAACTGGACCTATGGGTTGAGGACACCTCCGTACCACCAGCGACGCGCTGCTGGCAGCTGCCCCAGCCCCCAGCCCCCCAGAGTCGACGGAGAAGCGACAGCAGTATGGTGAGCGCTTGCACCCCCCCCCCCCTCTCCCTTCTGGCCGCTTGGCTAATTTCAATACCTCACCCCGCCACTCCCTCCACTTCCTCTTCCTCTTTCGCCTCATCCTCCGAGTGCACTTCATCCTCTTTCTCTTTCACCTCATCCTCCGGGCTGCCTCTTTTGCCTCTCCCATCCTTCGCTCCGTAGAGGCGTTATATTCAGCCCTGTGCACAACGGGGTTTAGGCAGAGTCTGCGTGACTGCATCGAATTGAAAACTTAATGTGTTGGTCGCGAACGCATGTACAAGTAACGGAGACTATCGAACCTGACGCCGTGTGGCGTCATTGAGCTTTGAATATTTCGAAAAATTGACGTTATTGGATTAACATTAATGTGCACAGCGTATGTGAATATTTCCGATGAATTTTAACGATTGATTTTTTGTGGAGCATATCTCGAGAGCTGAGACAGTGATCGGTAGATTCACTAGGTTAGTTATTGGATTAGCTTTAACAGAATATGAGATAGGACTCGAATTACATAGAAATGTGGATTGTTTTTATTATTTCTTCACGGAAAGAAAATATTACTTATCATAACGAAAAAATGAGTTAATACAATCAATCGATTATTCTATTTCCTTTACAACTAAAATTATAGTGCCAACGATATAGTGTTACTCTTACTAATCTGTGAATAGTTACTATTCGATATGGTTGGTTGGCAACTAATTTTTGAGACCTTGGGTGCAGCAAATTGGAAACGTAATTTCGTGTTCACTACTACAATTTCGCTAAACTGCGGTTTTTTTTAAATTTTTCAAAACAAGGATATAAAATAGAACCTTGCACATTCTGTCCTCGTTATTTTTCACTTTTGCAAAACTTTCGCTATGAAGAACCCGAAATCGATTAGCATAATTCTTTGTATATGTAAGCTTGCAAAAAGTAAAAAATAATAAGGAAGCAATGCGCAAGGTTTGACTTTGCATCCTTGTTTTTCCAAAGAGATGAACATCTGTGACTAATAAACGTTTTGAAATAGTTGAGAATCAACGCAAATTTGAACATTTTTACTATGAATTATGGTAAAAATACCTACATACATAACTCTCACAATTACGCCAGATGGCGCCACTGTTTGGCGTCTACTATGCCGACTTAGTAATTTTTCCCAGATACTTTTTCGCGTGTATAAAAATCACCAGATCGGTAAAAAAAACTCCTTAACACACTGTAAAAATCAAGCGTGCTGCCAAGTGTGTTGATCTCTATTCTTTACATTATGATTCCTTTTTTCATACTTACAAATACGTTGATTTTACGTATTATTACCATATTAAATCAACATGCTTCCAAATTTGTACACTGAAAAAAAATTCTATTGCGGGCTGCCAAAAAGAAGTATTTTTTAATTAACTCTAGTTCTTATTCGTTCAATCCCATTTAACATTGAAACAATAAAACATTGTTTTGCTTATTTTAGAGTTATTGTTTCGATCTCGTATGGAATTGGAGGAATTAGAATTCAAATTAAGTTGATAACGCTTGTTTTTGGCAGCCCGCAAACGATGGATTTATAGAATCAATGACATTTTTTTTGGTGTAAAAATGAATATGACATAAAGGATCAAAAACAGCACTGTTGGTTTTTTAACGATACACTTCTTACAATGTAGGTTTACTGAACAGTGTAAACGAATAGAAAAATTTGATACAAATTACCCTAAAGCTGGTAAAAGTGTAATTAAAACCACTGATATAGACATTTCCTCTGTATACATACAATTTTTTACCAGATTTATGGTAAATATTCCTTTTAATTTTCGCTTTTAAAGCTAGTCTATGCATTTCAGCACGTTCACATGTGTTGAGAATCACGAGAAATTGAAAACAGAAACGATAAAAAAATAAAAGGATGGAGAGAGTATTCTCGTGAGGGTTATTATGCGATCTCTATGTGTGCTTCGACCTTCTACTTCCTGAATCTCATATATGTTATATATAGTACGTGCAAAAAAAATAAAGAATAAAAAATAACATAACCTACACATACGTTCGAAGTATGTGCATTTACATTAAGTACATAGTGTATCACGCCGTGCGCGAATGAAAAGGGTACGCGGATACTACATGACGCTCATCTCGGTCGCAATGTGGCACGAAAAGTTGCAATATGAACGATCCCGACGAGGAGTCTACGAAGCGAATGAGAGGAAAAGGACGAGGAAGAGCGTAAAAAGTGCTACACAGGAGCTGGATACAGAGGAGGGTGCTGCACGAACCTCGTTTTTGTTTAGCTTTATACGCCCATCCCCTATATACATATACTATGCCTCATGCCTCTCACGCACGAATTATCAACTCTCGACAATCAACAACGGAAAAATTAACTACTGTCCAGCAACGCTTCCAAAGCGAGGAAAAATGCCCGAGCGACAAAAAGAAAGTACAATGTGTCCGCTCTGTCGATGCGAAACTTTGGGGTTTTATAAATAGCGTTCTTTTTATGTGTTCTAAACTCGTCGAGTTATTCGAACTTTAACAACAAGATATCCACTAGTTTGGTCTTTTAATCTTCTGCCGAATACACACAAGCACAAATAAATATTATAACAATAAAAAATTAAGGCAATTACTGGGAACTGCTGATCAGCGTCGACCCAATCGAGTCTTTACAAAATTATTTCGACACAAACAAGTATATTGACATAATTTGGTTCTCACCTCAAGATTTTGAAGACGTTTATGTTCTAAATGAGTGGATGAAAATTAATAAATATTTGACAGTCAATGGAGAACTATAGCAGTAATGAAGGCATAAAAATTCATGGAATTTTGTTGGCCTAATTTCACGTAAAATGTGTTTTGTGTTTTGAGGTTATAAAGCAAAGGGACGACTTCAGAGCTGCAACCATCCGATCATTTTCGAATTCATTTAATTCGTTTATTTATTGCATAAATAATGCAATATTTATATTTTTTACGCATCTTACAATGTTGCAACAAAAATGTATAAATATTAAATAGACACTAAAAAATTCTTCCATAAAAAAGCATTCAAAAGGCCCACAGAAATTTTAGAAAAAACAAAATGTAATCACTACCTAATGTTTACGGCCTTTTCAAACAAATGTAAATAAAAATGATGGGATCGAAATATGAAAAAAAGAATATAAA
Organism: Ephialtes manifestator; assembly: GCA_963970395.1. Taxonomy (NCBI): domain Eukaryota; kingdom Metazoa; phylum Arthropoda; class Insecta; order Hymenoptera; family Ichneumonidae; genus Ephialtes; species Ephialtes manifestator. The sequence goes on from OZ019972.1 coordinate 24,033,609, forward strand.
AATATTCTTCGAATAAATAAAAAATTCCAGTGACTTAGACAATAATTAGATGCCTGCAAATCTGGTTAATTTCTAATACTGCATTTTGTAAATGTGTAGTACAAACCAAAGACGTGATTTCTTAAAGTTTTAATGCTATGCATATCAGTGAACATGAAATTTGTTATTATAACTTCGTTTCATTTATATTTATTATTAAAAAAAAAATAACGTAATCGCTTCTGTACGATAATTGGTGCGAATTAGTGTCGTCGATGTGACTTCACAGCTTGGAAACCTTTGAAGCTTCGTTCTGTATCGTGGCTTCGGTTCACGCCGGTTGAGAGCTGGAGAGCGCGTCTGGTAGGGTCGTACAAGAGGAGCTAATTTTGATTCACGGTTGTGACTCGCGCGCGCTGTTTCGCCCAACCCCCGTGCGACCATTTTATCCTCTTTCTCTCCCACATCGGCCACTTGGTCGTCACCGCGCCACCGCGGCACCCGGATCCCAGCACTACCACCGTTACCACCGACCACCGCGGCCGACCTAACGCCCAAACGCTCGAGCCCTAATCCCCCACGTTGCCCAGCTACCAGCGATACCCAAACGCGAGAGCTCTCACGACCGCCGAATCGTACCGTACCAATAACGCACTACCACTACCCTTTCGCAATAAAGTTATTTGCCCTTCGTTTCGACAATGCTTCCTACCTCGATTGTGCAGGAATTCTTGTATTTCTATGCAAAAGTCGATGCATTCACCAACGGAGATTTAAATTGGAATATCAATTCATTGCGACAAAATTAACTTTATTGCAGACACTATGAATATCAATTTTGTTGAATAATAAGGTCGAAAAATTATTGATAAGTTTTGCTGCCTCATAGAGGAAGCTTTGTTTTCGTGAATTTTTTTTTTCGAGATTTTGATGTCAGTATACTCAGAATGGTCCAAAACGTCGAGAAAAGTGGTTTAGAAAAAATGTCTGTATGTGTGTGTGTATGTGCACAATTTTTTGTTTGCACGATAGCTGTCGCAATTTTTAAGATATCGGACTCAAATTTGAACCACGAGTAAACTGTCGTTAAACAAGGTATGGGATTTAATTTGGAGTTAATCCATCAAGGTGTTCAAAACTTATGGCATTTCGAATTTTTTGGAGAATGTCAGCTCGGGCTCTAACTCCCGCAATTTTTATGATATCCAGCTCAAATTTGAACCAGAAGTGGATTGTTATCAAATAGTGTTTGGGATTAAATTTGGTGTCAATCCATCAAGGGGTTTACAATTTATGGCATTTTTAAATTTTATCACATTTTTTGTTCGTGCTCTAACTTTCGCAATTTTTAAGATATCGGGCTCAAATTTGGTCCACAAGTGGACTGTTGTTGAATAAAGTTTGGGAGTGAATTTGACGTCAATCCGTTAAGGGATTTAAAACTTATGGCATTTTACATTTTTTTGTTCGTGCTCTAACTTCCGCAATTTTTAAGATATCGGGCTCAAATTTGGTCCATAAGTGGACTGTTGTTGAATAAAGTTTGGGAGTGAATTTGACGTCAATCTGTTAAGGGATTTAAAAGTTATGGCATTTTTAAATTTTATCACATTTTTCGTTCGTGCTCTAACTTTCGCAATTTTTAAGATATCGGGCTCAAATTTGGTCCACAAGTGGACTGTTGTTGAATAAAGTTTGGGAGTGAATTTGACGTCAATCCGTTAAGGGATTTAAAACTTATGGCATTTTACATTTTTTGTTCGTGCTCTAACTTCCGCAATTTTTAAGATATCGGGCTCAAATTTGGTCCACAAGTAGAGTGTAAACTAAGCATCAGTTCGAATCTGGCGAGAATCTGTCAAGGGGTTCAAAACTAATGCCATTTAAAATTTTTTAAAACAAGGCTGCAAAGTAGAACTTTGCAAATTGCTTCCTCATTATTATTGGATTTTTAGAAAGCTTCCTCTATGAGGAAGCCAAAATAGATTAACATGCTTCCTCATAGAGGGAGATTTGTAAAAATCCAATAATAATGAGGAAACAATTTGCAAAGGTCTACTTTGCAGCTTTTTTTTCACTTTGTGGATTCTTGTAAAGTAAATTATTTGATTTTCCGTTAACATTTGGTTTTTTTTAAAAGTATTTTTTAACAATTTAGAAAATTACATTTTGCTGAAATTTTTTAGATTGTTTTTATAAAACTTAATGTAAGGTTGTTTAATCCTGGTTCTTATCCTGAAATCGTGTAATTGAAATCTCTATGAAAAAGGTGTCAATCAATTTGAGAATCTTCATAGAAGAAGTTTTTTAAAAAGAAAAAAATAATAATAAAGCAATGTGCAAGGTTGCATCCCTGATTTAAATAAACTAATAAAAATTGGGCGTTATCGAAATTTTCCTCCTATAAAATCCGAATCCTTCTACTGAGCTTCACTAAATTAAATATCTAGCATCATTAAAAAAATTTCGTTGACATTGAAAATTTGTGCTCGCCAGGTCAAATTTGATATATATTTGGAATGAGCAAACAGTTCACTTCATAAAAAAAACGAGAAGTTCCTAAAGTTTTTAATGAAATACTTTCATTGATTTTTTAATAACATTCTGATACTAAATTCTCTACGATTTCAAAGAATCTAAAAAATAATGTGCAAGTTTTGTAAAAAAAATATGCTCCGGACCAAAAAGTTCGAAGATCACTTTCACCCTCTTTAACTTTTTAACTGCACCTAACCTAATTAGTATATAGGGTAATCATGAAAAATCGCAACGTAAATGTGAAATCAATCATATAGGCTAACAATTAACATTTGTAATTAAGTACTTACCATGTCTACCTCGATTAATCCCACCCACATAGAAATAGAAATATATGCACAATATATACGACACACGGAGAGAAATTTCTGTGTTGTGACAACATAAAACGAGGACAACAAAAATCGTTACGTTAGGCTTACAAAAAAATTGCTCAGCACAGCAAAAAGATTTGTCAGCATAGCAAAACTGATTTGTCAGCCGAACAAAAGATTTGTCAGCCTAACATAACGATTTTTGTTATCCTCGTTTTATGTTGTCACAACACAGAAATTTCTCTCCATGCATATAGAACTGATTAGCGCTAAAAACATATATGTATGTTTTACATATAACCCATATGCATATACCGCATATATTATTGCACACATATATGCAAAGTATATGCAGCATATGGAACTTTTTGGCACCATATATTAAGCATATATGATACATATATATTTTTCTATTTGAACGGTACTATAGTTGTTCCTCTAAATTCAACGTCTACTTTTCAGATAACGTCTAAATAAGCTATGAATATGTTTTCCTTTACTTAACACTGTCTGCGTTACGAATTACCGTCACTGGCCCAATTATCCGTAACGTCGTAACATTAATACGAATAAATAAGGCAGAGGGCCCTGCGATTCAAATAAGGGCATTCGAACCAATTATGTAACCCATGCGCTCTTTGGACCATTTACCCTTCGGGCTAGAAGTAGGGAAGTTAGTTGTGGCCGTGTGTGCGTGAAGAATGGAGAAAGCACAGAGAGGTCCCATTATTCGTGACTCAGCTATAGGACGATTCCACACGGGGGATCGGTTCCGGTGCTTCTGTGAGGCAACCTAGAGGCTAGCCAGCGGCATGTACGCTCGGGGACAATGCTATACGCTCGGGACTCGCGTGACATCGTTTATGCGAGCACCCCGTGGTTTGCCACGGGACGAATGGGGCCCTATGGGATCTGAACAGGCATATGGGACACCCGTGACGAGACATCTTCATTACGTACTAAGCCTGAGGCTCCCTTGTTGGGCCCTAAGGCCCCCTCTCAGACACCCGCGGTGTCACCTCGGCTTACCACGCTGGTGTTGAAATCGATTAGACTTCTTTCAATACAACGAGTGAAAAGTATTGGGGCCCTTTCGAAATCCTAATAATATTTGACTGAAACTTCCACAATTGTGGTTTATCCCTTAACACTAATTATTTTAATAATTTGAGGATGCTCAATCACCGGAAAAACACAAAAATTGTGTTTAATAGCTTATATTAAATACTGCATCTTCGTAAATTCGTAGCTTGCATTTTGCCGAAGTGCAGATGGATAGTTTAAGAGATTAATAATTTATAAGAAATTCAAAGCTGTAATCTTTGGTACGCACAGGCTAAATCCGAAAATTTGCCTGTAAAGCTGTTAGAGAGCTATAATGAATAATCAATAAATTAATCAATTAAAGTTCTGTTTGTACTGACGGCCTAGTTTGACTTAGCAAGGTTATGAAACATTTTTTTAAAGCACGAACTTTGCTACCAAATTTCGTTGTATCTTAAGTGTTGATCAGACTATCTTCTTAAGAACATCCTATAAGAGGATGAGAAGATAAGTCACGATTCAGTGCATCAGAAAGTCAGAATTTCGATGCCATTACACCTAACGTCCCCCTTTATTTGATAATCAGATAATCCGAGATTCACTTTTCCCTATTTCCAGATTTTTCCATCACAAGCTGACCAGATTTTCATGGCACGAACATTCACCGGATTCAACGAGGTCCGAGGCAACTGCCTGGTCAATGGTGGGGTTAAGGGGCGTTTTAGAGTCAAGCGAGACGATGGCTATGCTCGCCAAGGGGGCAATGTGCAGGGTGGATGATGGGGTGAAGGGGGAGGGGGGGTACTTGGGGAAAGAGGGTTCCGCGCGCGTGGATCAAGCGCTGTGTGCGGTGCCTTGGTGGCCACGGTCGCGGTCCTGGCGTTCCGTAACGAGGGCCGGCCTTTATGGCCCGTAAAGATACGTGCCGTCCAGTTTACGCGCGAAAGCTACCCCAGTTCCTCTATATGACGCGAGAGAGCCTCACTGAGGGGTTCGCCTGGGCAGCTTCTGTTACGTTCGCTACTGCTTCTGTTACTGGTCCGCTCACTTCACTTCGTTTATTCCCCTTCACCCTTTGAGATCCTTTGAACGAATCTATCCCTTCTAGATCCCCGGGCGATCCCTGGACTGGACTATCGTTCTATATATATATATATAGAAATATATATAGAGCTCTTGAGAGGAAAGAAGGGGCTTCAATTGAACCGTTGGACAACCTCCTTTGGTCACTCTCATATATATGAGAGAGCGTGAGCTCAGCTAAGACTATATATCGTCTATACCAGCCAACATGGGCTAGTTTAACCACTCTGATGGGAATGCTGCACTGATTGATCATGATTTTGCACACACACACACACACTCATCTCCAAATTAGAGTTACGATAATTGGAGCAACTGACGTTTCCAAAGCTGGGAAAATGTTGTAAGACAACATTTGTTATGGTTTGTATATTTTGCTTCGTCATAAAGTAAGCTTTGGTGAAATCTTTTTTTTGTTGTTGTGATTTTCATGCCTGTATACTTTAAATTATCTAGAAACGTCGAGAAAAGACGTTTTAATCTCAGTTCAATTTTTAAATTTTATTGACAAGCGACGTAAACTCGCTAGCTCGTGCAAATTTCCGCGTAACATTTTTTTCACCAAGGTTGAGTTATCAGATTTTCTTTTTTTTTTTTTTTTTGCAAAATCTGCTCGTTTGGTTCCTTGTAACTCGAGAACGGCTCGACGTATTTAACTAAATCTTTACATGGGAATGGTACCTGACAACGGCAAATTTCATTAGAATCGACGAAGCCATTCAAGTTTTATGAGACTCAATCACGTTTTTTTTTCTTTTTTAAATGAAAAACAGCGTAAACGCCGGATCGTAAATTTGTAAGATTTCAAAGTGAATATTTACACATAAATAAAGTAACAATTAAGGTAGTTTGATGCTAACAATGAGAATTAAAAGGAATTGTTTTACAGATTTCACAAAACTTCCTCTATGAGGAAGCCAAAATTGATTAACATAGTTTCTCATAGATGCAGATTTGCCAAATTTGTATAATAATGAGGAAGCAATGTATAACAATATAAGAACAAGATATAACAATGTATGACAGTATAATAACAAGGCCATCGTGACCACCGGTTTTTATCGTCAACTAAAAAACATCATTAAGAATTCATTGTTTTTATTGTTTTTATCCCTATACGAATGGATCAACAATTTTCGAAAGTCATTTTTGGGTTTTTCTAACTATCTGCATCATTCACTATAAACTGCCCGTTTAGCTGAAATACGAAATAAGAAAGCGTTTTTAGCAGTGGAAACCTTTTTCATTCGAACCGTTTAATTTTATTGCATAAATGAAATTCGCAGAAGCAAAAGAGGTCCAAAAATTTGAAAGGGAATAGCTGGATGTAGAAGTCATGACGCTAGGGGTGGTCGTGAACAAATAAAAAAAACGAAAGACAGTCAGTGTTGAGAAGTAGCCCAGAGTACCAAAATATTGAGTCTCTTGGGTGGAGTCTGAACAACGATGAGGCACGAAGCAGGCTAACCTCATTTTTCACCCCTGGAGCCATAAAAATCTCAGAAGTCTTGCGGGGCCGTAAGTTCTTTCTTCTCTTTTGCTTTGATTCTATGTAGTATTTCTTATGCTCTCACTGCTTTGCTCGTCTTTCCGATAGTGCTCTTCTGGTTTTTCGTAGGAAAGAGAAAGAAGAGCGTATAGAGAATCGCTCATGGCGACAGGCCCATGAATGAGACGTCTTTCACGGGGGCCCTACCGTTTCCCGGGTTAAAACTGGGACCCCTCACGCTCGCTGGTCTATTCACGGGCGCGGAACCGTGACATTATATTTATGTTGTCACCCTGTTCGTCACAACCTATACCATAAGGCCCAACAGAAGGCCCCCGAACTACGCATAACGTGAACGTGTGTGTTGCCTCGGTGAAAACGAGTGAGATGCACTGTTTTTCACCTACCGAGTAACGCAGAGATGCTGCATCGGAGAAAAAAGGGTCCTACTAAGGACCCACTGTCGGGGGTCCGAGCCCCCTTCTTGTCTGCAAACATTGCACGCTCTTGCGTTCACTACGAGTCGTTGGAACGATCAGCTACTTTTAGCGTTTCTTTGACTACGAAAGCCGCGCGCACATGACGACAATGAAAAATTGAGACTCTTCTCGCGTGGGGCCCCAGTTCCTTTATCCACGCTTTCTATCTCTCGAGACTTTCAGTGACCTGTGCTTACTGCTCGAACTCCCAGCGGTCCAGAATAACCGAATGAAAAGACCCAAGAAGTTGAAGAAGTCGTCACCCCGACTGCAGTCATCGTAAAACCATCGAATCGAATCGGGGCCTTATGAATGCACTAGATGGGCCAGTTGGGGGCCTCATGTTATTTTGGAAATTCACGTTATTCCGAGCGTGTTGATACTCTTCAGAGTACAATTATACGTAAAAGCAGATGCTACCAGTGCCGAGGAAATGTATGTATGATCACTCGACGATAAATGGGACCGTTAGTTTAGATACTCATCGGTCTATAGACCTCCCACTGCCATTCGATAAGACCCAATTTTCGCATTATAGCTGCACCTCCAACAACAGTTAGCTTGAGGCTAACAGGGTTTTAAAGATAAAACAAAAATATCAGGCCCAATATTTGTTATCAAGGATCAAGGCAACTACCGCGTCATGAGACTGAATTTTAGCATAATTATACGTAAAAGCAGATGCTACCAGTGCCGAGGAAATGTATGTATGATCACTCGACGATAAATGGGACCGTTAGTTTAGATACTCATCGGTCTATAGACCTCCCACTGCCATTCGATAAGACCCAATTTTCGCATTATAGCTGCACCTCCAACAACAGTTAGCTTGAGGCTAACAGGGTTTTAAAGATAAAACAAAAATATCAGGCCCAATATTTGTTATCAAGGATCAAGGCAACTACCGCGTCATGAGACTGAATTTTAGCATTACATCTACATATTGCAACTGACAGGTTCTACAGTAATTTTTAAATGGCTAGCCCGAAAACATTATTAATTATTGAGGTCATGAGATTGCTTTCAACATGTAAGGCCCAAAAATATATATACATGTATATACTTTTTTAATAGTTGATTCATTATTTTCTTAATCTCTCGGTCATCTATGGTTTTGGACTGTGGTGGCATAAAACAAAATTTTAGCATTATAGCTACATATTGCACTCAGAGAAATCGCAATAGTGCAGTCAACTATAAAGTGACAACTATTCATTTTTATTACATGCAACTATTTTTATAGTTACGCTAACTACGAAAATAGTTATGGTAACTATTTGCTAGTTATAGTAACTATTTGATAGTTGTGTCAACTATAAAAAAATTGTTGTACCAACCATAAGTAAATAGTTGTCACTCTATAGTTACTAATACCATAATTTTCTCTCAGTGTGTAACTGACAGGTTCTCAAATAATACTTTAATGTCGGGCCCAAAAATATTATTAACTATTGAAGTCGTAAGATTGTTTTCAACGTGTAAGGCCCAAAATAAATATATATATATTTTTAAAGAATAGTTGATTCATTCTTTTCTTAGTCTCTCGGTCGTCTATTGTTTTTCATTCTTCGGATTTCAGTAAAACTGATGTTTCAGTAACATGCAAGGGTTTGTAAAGTGTAGGGTAAATCGAAGGGTCGCCAGCTTCCGGTTAGCCGCTAAAATTCTTGAGTGGAGGCAGGAATGAAGAATTAAGACGAAGGAAAAGACCAGCACGTGCCGCTATATCTTTACAGTCCCTCTTATCTTATTGACGCAACTGTTGGGGACAGTTGGTCGTCACGACCTTTGCCATAGAAGCCGACACCGCCTGCGAGACGTCCTTAATTAAACGAGACTTTGACTGCCCATGCATTTAACTTGTTAGAGTTGTTTAGGGACACAACAGATGCTCGGTTTCCTTAATTTTCTTTAACTCGTTTCCTTTCTTCGCATTGTCGTTTAAGGAGGTTGGAGTGCTTTACACTCAATAAATGACTACTGAATTATTCTTAATCGTTATTATAAACTATTCAGGAGTATTTGACCATAATTGGAGGTGATTTCAGATGCAGCATGTGTCCATATCCAGAAAGAACATTAATAGCGATATGCTTTTTAAATATTATGTAATTAATGTAATTTTTCGCCGTGTTATATTTTTGTTAAATTGAATTCACAAGATAATAATTTTTTTGCCAATTTTCATATGGTTTGGCTTCTTTATTCTCTTTAGAGACGCTCTACGAATTAATAACCCAGATATTCAATAGTATTAACCACAGAATAATTGCAGGCATTTGTTTGTGCAAAAATTTGTTTAGTGCGTAAATAACAGAATGTCATTTTTAAACTATTAACTCTGTTAAATATTGAGACAGTCAATTTAAAGAGCTTTTTAAGAAAAGAAAAGAAAAGATTATTTGGATAAAAACCACAATGAAAATTAAGGTTTTTTAAAATGACTGTCAATCAGTTTAATATTTTTTTGCAAATCCGTCTCTATTAATATTTCTCCAGACTAATTAAAGATGCATAACTATAAAACATCGCCTATTTCTGTTACTTGATGCATAAAATTTTACAGAAAGAATTACAAAAACTGGCACGCATTTGACTACTCCAAAGTGTACGAACGTCCTTAAGGTGCTATGTTAAAGTCATTAATCTACTCGATTCATGTCCCATCGATAAATCTCCGTGTTTACGATTTGCTTTGGAAGAAACAAATGCTTTATCATTAATTCCCAAGCGACAAAAAAAAATATACATATAAATACTTTTGTGTCTGATACTTCTAGAAGTTAAGTTTACAGAAGAGTTACGTGACATGGCATCAATCTCGTATCCACCACACGCTCCATTATATTTTCCTTAAATTTCTGATGAAGGGCTTTTGGGATACGTACGTCAGAAACACGCGGTGAATTATACACCATGGAATCCCCCCCAATTCTCGTACGTAACTCACGATTACGAAACGTATCATTATTGTCTAACGGATCTATTATTACGGCATGAGGTGAACGAAGGGTAGACTACACGATGGCAATGAAACGAAAAAAACTTGAGAACGAGAAACAGAAGGAAGGGCAACTGGTGGCTCTGCATCGATGCCTTATATTATTTATTTTGTGACTTTCATCAGCGATTCCATTTGAATAAAGAAAATTTTCAAAACAATGTAAATAATTTCTCTAGCATAAAACAACACCTCACGATTTTATTCCAGAAACAAAGACTTCTGAAAAAATTAAGTAACATATTAGACAAAAAACAAAAAATAAAAATAAAGCAAAATAAAAATGCGTTCGCGTACGTGCTCGGAAAGTCATAGCGAGAAGCTCCCTGGTGATGATACAGTGTTGAAAATGAAGGGAGCGCGCGTGCCATCAGTATCAGCTTCAAAGTAACTCCTGCCACGACCTGGAGAACGTAAGCCAATGAACAGTTCGGTGAGCGACACGAGCAGCTGTCGCACGCACGATCCAAGAAAGAGACGAGGAGTTATACAGAATTTCAACTCTGCAGCTACGGGACAAAAGAAGGAGAAAAAAAGTTCGTTTTATACCATCTCTGATTCTGCGACTATCTTACCTATTTGTATTTTACTTTTTTGCTTCAAATCATTTTAAAATATCGATTAGCTGTCCTTTTAAAAAAATATAGTCACTTATAAAATTCGCAAAACATTACAAAATATGGAATGACTAATATCTAGAAATTCCACAATTGTGACAATAAAAATAAAAGATAAGTTGCTTGCATTTTTTAATTTGAAAAAATCACTATGTCGAATAATTGTTTGGTTGGCAATTTCATTATTCAAACACTTATTTATTCGAATAATATTATTATATATATAATGACATATATATTCGAATTTCATTCAATATTGTTCGACAATTTTTTTAAATTTGGCAATTTCATTATTCAAACACTTATTTATTCGAATAAATAAGTGTTTGAATAATGAAATAGCTAAACAAACAATTATTCGACATAGTGATCTTACCAAATAAAAAAAATCAAGCAACTTATCTTTCGTTATTTTAATTTTCACAATTCTGGAATTTCTAGATATTAGTCATTCCAAATTTTGTACCCCAACCGAAAAAAAACTTCGGAATGAAAAGTGTCATTTTGTTCTCCATGCTTTGGTATTCCTGTCACCGTTCAGCTATCTATACCGTCTATTTCGCTTCTTGCCGTTGCCGTCTCGGGTATCTCTGTTGAACCCTGTAAACATAACCGGCATTCGCCCGTTGATGGATCACCGTGGCTCGTAAGTTCTCGTACGTCCAAACACGCGTTGTTGCTGTTGCTGCTGTTACTCTAGGGCGAGGTAGCGCGCGTGTAGCACAGGGAGGTAAATAAATTCGTTCCCTCGACGACGTGACGCCAAATCGATTTACGCTTTCGTGCGGCCCAGAGTTGCACGTCGTCGTCGGTAGTAGAAAAAAAAAGACATATCGAGATTTCTGTTACATTTTTTTTAGAATTTCCGGAAACGTTAACTATACGAGATTATGCTGATTTCTTTTCAGTTGCAAATTTTTTGAAGGAGTTTGTCGCTCTTTACACTAATCAAATAATTTCTAAATAGTGAAAAGTGATGGCATGGAAGTTAGTAACGTTGCTGCACCGAAATCGTTATTAATTTTTTTCTGCATCTTACAAGGATCTCCGTTAGGTCAACCATGGTTTTCTTATTTGCTACGACATTAAAGAAGATACTAAAATTATTTTACTCTAATCGATTGTGCGGAAAACTTTTCATGGACCAAAAACTGTATTAATCGACAGTTTCGATTTTCTCCTGACTTTGTGGATGATCACTGTTAGCTGAAATATGTTTTTTGTTTCTGCTAGATTATCAGAGAAAGTACTCAAATTATTTCGCGCCGATCGATGGTGCGGGCAACTTTTGATAGCCGAAAATCGGTATAAATTAGAAATTTCGATTTTTTTTCTGACTCCGTCGAGGATCTCTGTTAGGTGAAACATTTGTTGTTCGTCAATTGCATTATCGTGGAAGATGCAGAAATTATTTCGAACTAATTGATGGTGCGGAAAACTTTTGACGGCCCAAAATTGGTCCGGATTGGCACTTACGATTTTTTTTCTGACTCCGTAATTGCTCCGAAACGAACGAAATAATTTCAGTACTCACATTGGTATCGTAGAAGGCATACAATAAATATTTCAGCTAACAGAGATCCTCCTAAAGTCAGAAGCAAATCGTAATTGTGGATTAGCACGGTATTTGGGCCACCAAAAGTTTTCCGCACGATCGATTAGAATCAAATAATTTCACTATCTTCTTTAATGTCATAGCAAATAGGAAAACCACATTAGACCTAACAGAGATTCTCGTAAGATTCATAAAAAAATAACAACGATTTCGTTTCAGCAACGAAAATTCAACAATGGAATCGTTGGTAATTTTTTTTTCTAAATCTTACGAGGATCTCAGGTCAAACATGGTTTTCCTATTTGCGATGCCATTAAAGAAGATACTGAAATTATTTTACTCTAATTGATCGTGTGGACAACCTTAATGGACCAAAAACTATATTAATCGCCAATTTCGATTTTCTCCTGACTTTGTACACGATTTCTGTTAGCTGAAATATTTTTTTTGTTTCTGCTACATTATCAGGGAAGTTAATCAAATTATTTCGTACCAATCGATGGTGCGGAAAACTTTTGATTGCCGAAAATCTGTCTGAATTAGCACGTACGTTTTTTCATTTATCATCGAACAAATCATTTTTATGGGCGAGCAAATTAATTGGTTGGCAACTAACGAATTGGATTTCACAACCAATTGGTTTGTTGGTCTAACCAAAAAATTGATTAACCTATCAACTTAGTCGCTTCGAGTGTATTTAGCCATGCGAATTGGTTGGGGCAACCAATCATTTCTCGCCGTGTAACAGGCATGTAACTGCTTCGACTTTTATTGTTCCAAATATAATAACACCATTTTTTCTGAGTGTCTAATGTATTCTCATACAGTAGAAACTCAGTAAAAATAAAAAGCCGCCTGTATCGGCCAGGTTTTCCGCAGTTTTCCTGTGTCGACGTGTAAATTCGATACAGTAGTGCATTAGGAAGTTGCTGCGGACAACACTCTACGAGGGGGCTCGAGGAATGGAATGGGGAATAAAGGGGGTGGGGATAGTAAAAGCCAATAGGCGTACTTGAGGAATACCCAACAAAAAACAAAACAAAAAGTCCATGCATGAAAAAATAACGTTAAAAACTAACGTTGGTTAAAGTAACGCAATTTTCGGCAAATTGTGGTCCAAAGCGTATCGTCGGGGCACCATTTTTTTTACCATAAAAGGCAACAATATAAATCATAAAAGGGTAACAATATTTTTTTTTTTCGTTATCTCCCGTAGTCTCTTTCATTACACTCCGACATCTTCTGAAAGACCAATACACATACACTCTACTCCATCTGTAATGCTATTTTTTTAAATGTAATAAAATAGCATTGCACTTATAAAATTAATTAGCACTTATAAAATTTGCAAAACATAAAAAAACAATTTTTTTTTCAATCAAAATGAAGGGTTGGATGCTGAAAAAAAGGGTGGGATATAAAATTTGGAATGACTAATATCTAGAAATTGCAGAATTGTGAAAATTAAAATAAAAGATAAGTTGCTTGCATTTTTTTGTTTGAAAAGATCGCTATGTCGAATAATTGTTTGGTCGGCAATTTCATTATTCAAACACTTATTTATTCGAATAATATTATAATAAATATATATAATAATATTCGAATTTCATTAAATATTATTCGTCTAAATAAGTGTTTGAATAATAAAATAGCCTAATGAACAATTATTCGACAGAGTGATCTTACCAAATTTTAAAAAGCAAGCAACTTATCTTTCGTTATTTTAATTTTCACAATTCTGGAATTTCTAGATATTAGTCAGTCCAAATTTTGTACCCCACCCGAAAAAAAAAATTCGAAATGAAAAGTGTAATTTTGTTCTTCATGCTTTGGTATTCCTGTTACCGTTCAGCTATCTATACCGTCTATTTCGCTTCTTGCCGTTGCCGTCTCGGGTATCTCTGTTGAACCCTGTAAACATAACCGGCATTCACCCGTTAATGAATCACCGTGGCTCGTAAGTTCTCGTACGACAAATTGTGGTCCAAGGCGTATCATCTGGCACCATTTTTTTTACCATAAAAGGCAACAATATAAATCATAAAAGGGTAACAATATTTTTTTTCGTTATCTCCCATAGTCTCTTCCATTACACTTCGACATCTTCTGAAAGGGGAATACACATACACTCTACTCCATCTGTAATGCATTTAGTCTCTAACTTAATTATTTATTTTCTCTTTAGCGGCTTTTAACGTACCGTAAATGCATTATTTTTCACATAAGCCCTATCAAACTCCTATCTAACTGTATCCATTCTGAACTGAAAATAGTCCATGAAGATCAAATTTCATTGCCCTATTGTAATCTAGCTTTATCGCTTGTGGATATCGCATTACTGTTTTGCCATTGCAGTAGAATGAATTATTTATCCGCTGCTTTTTAAAATATAGGTTTAATTTTTTTTTGCGTATTCCTGAAGTACGCCTATTGGCTTTTACTATTCCCAACCCATGACATGGAAGTTAGCAACGTTGCTGCAACGAAATCGTTGTTAATTTTTTTCTGCATCTTACAAGGATCTCTGTTAGCTCCCGACTTTCGGAGCATCTCTGTTAGCTGAAATATTTATTGTATGCCTTCTGCAATACCAATATGGGTACTGAAATTATTTTGTTCGTTTCGGAACGTTTACGATTTCGGAGCAATCGCGGAGTCAGAAAACAAATCGTAAGTGCTAATCCGGACCAATTTTGAGCCGTCAAAAGTCTTCCGCACCATCAGTTGGTGCGAAATAATTACTGCATCGTCCACGATAATGCAGACGACGAATAATAAATGCTTCACTTAACAGAGATCGTCCATGGAGACTGAAAAAAATCGAAACTCCTAATTCAGACCGATTTTCGGCAATCAAAAGTTTTCCGCACCATCGATTGGCGTGAAATAATTTGAGTAACTTTCTTGATAATGTAGCAGAAACAAAAAAAAATATTTCAGCTAACAGAGATCGTCCACAAAGTCAGGAGAAAATCGAAACTGGCGATTAATACAGTTTTTGGTCCATGGAAGGATTTCAGCACGATCGATTAGAGTAAAATAATTTCAGTAACTCATTTAATGTCGTAGCAAATAGGAAAACCATGGTTGACTTAACAGAGGTCCTCGTAAGATGCAGAAACAAAATTAACAACAATTTCATTTACAGCAACGGTGCTAACTTCCATGTTATGAAAAGTGGATGTTCTTTTGGTCAATATTTTAAACGAGAAAACAATTATATCAGTCCGATATTAATGAGTAACAGTTAATTTTGTTGATTAAAAAATGCTCCATCTATTCATCGTTTACATTTTTTTAATATCGTTAGTAGTTGAAAATTAAAAATGAAAAGATTGATTGATTGCTTTTAATTTTCAAACAATTAATACTATAATAAATCTAGGTGGTGAATCGATATAGGATCTTCCAATAATAAAAATAAACCGTCGCTTCTTATAATCCGACCAGTAGTATTTTTTATTCTTATATAAATAAAATCGAAAACACACTTTTTCGGAAATTAGTATTTATTGTAAAATCTTATAACAATTTTTATTTTCCCATCAAAACTTTCAATAGAATTTTTGAAGATCGGCGAAACAGCCTCAAAAGACGCAGTGTTAAGTGCGTTTCTCTTGTGAAAAAAAGTAATCACGCAGGATCTGCTTTCATCGTGTTAGTTCAGCTCTAAAAGGTGTGAAATGGCATAAGCCTCGAGTGCTTTTCCCTCTAATGTAAAAAAACGAAGAAAAGGCAACTAGAATAAAAAACGTCTTTCATCATTTTAAAAAGGGATCGAAGAATAGATACTACTGATCGAAAACATTTTAGGCCGGGCGCACTTTTAAAAAAAACGAAACAGAAAAAAACCCGTCATCGATATACCAAACAAAAAAGTAAAAAGTGTCAACGTTTTTCCGGGATACAAAAAAACAGCAAAAAAATCTTAAAGAAGAGAAAGAAGCAGAAAATCTTGCAAAAAAGTGTTGGGCTTATTGCAATGATCGTCTGGACACCTCGATAATTACCACGATATTGTAAAAATCACTTTAACGTGACTTTACCATGCAAAAACTTTTCCAATTTTTTCGTTGACTTTTTTTTTAATTGCATTTTCCGAGCTCACTCGTAGCGCTTCCATAAAGTCCGTGGGTAGTGGACGATAGTGGCCACAGCACTCGCCACTGTGCATACAGCAGGAAATTGCAAAAAAAAACCAAGAAAAAAAACAAAAATGTGCGTTGACGACGGATTTTATGATCGCAATAAAGAAGACCCGCAGAGTCGTGGCTCGAAGTCTCTTGAGAGTTAGAGTAGAAAAAAAAATGAACCCTTGTGTATATTTGTCGGGTTCTCGTGGGCCAGGCCACATTTTTATCCCGAAAATCCATAAAAATTAAGACATCGTCCGCGAACCGCAGTAGTCACTGGTTCACCGCCATTGTCCACTGCAGCTTCGACTTTTCTCGCCCTCGCAACCCTTGGCTTCCTGCATCTTTTTTTTTTCATAAGCAAAAAAATCCAACCTCAAACAGTAAAAGACAAAAATGCTGGGAAAGCGTTGGTCTTTTCGGTGGCGGAAAAATCATATGGCAAAAAAAAACGAGAAACCCTTTTTTCTCGAGGATGATGGGAACGATGCAAAAAAATCGGTAGACCCCTTGCAGCTCGGGCAACATTTTTTTTTGCTTAAAAAAAATCAACGTCGTTTTAGCACGAAGTACCATAAACTTATTCTCTGTATTTTGTTGAAATATCCCAGTTGTATATCATTCTGTTTTCTCTTTTTTATTTTATTTTTTCAAAAAAAATTGAGGTCTGGTGAAGAAATTATTGCATTTTCACCTTAAAAATACGTTTTCAAAATGGTGTATACATGTACGTCTTAAAATATGTTGAAAAGTTTTTGTAGCGAATGAATTTTGTCAATGTAAAAAAAGATTGGCACCCTTAATACTATTTTTAAAAGATGACTAGATATATTTAATTTATGTATATATTTTTTATATTTGTATTGAAAATCCAAATGTGAACTTCTTGTTACAAAGGAGCTACGGTAACGTGAAGAGAAAATATTCGATCCTTTTCAGCCAATGTCGAAAATTAGACATAATAAAATTAGCTTAATATCACTGACATTTATCCTAACGCAACGAAAATGTATAATCATTCAATTGTGTAAAAGAGATTCTTCACTCAATCACTTTTATACAAAATAAATGTACTTTTACATTTATTTTGTATAAAACAGATTCTTCGTTTGGTTCGAGATAATTCGCTTTCAGTGCAAAGGATTTGAGGATATTTTAACAATTACACAATTGAATGATTATACATTTTCGTTGCGTTAGGATAAACTATACAGTATAAATGAATCTATCTATCTACATTTAATTTGAACATTCCCCAACGGAAAGCTGCCCTCGATCACGATGAATGTTTCGATTTAAAAAAGATTACCATTTTCCATTTTGTTTCTAACAAAAATTATGTCCGCTGTAATGCTGTCAAATAGTATTTTTAATAAAGATAATAAATCCAAGTCGAATAAATTCAAAATACTAACTTATAAGGAAGCTATGAGTCACCCATCTAAGTATTGACCACTAGTGTCGACCAGATGATCGTTCATCCAAATACAGACCGCCAGTGTAAACCAGGCGGTCACCAATCCAAATACTGATCGTCAATGAAGACCAGACGGTCACCAATCCAAATACTGATCGTCAATGAAGACCAGGCGGTCACTCATCTAAGTACTGACCTTCAGTATCGATCAGATTGTAACTTATTCAACCACCGACCAACAGTAAGCCATGCAGTCACCGATCCAAATACTGACTGTCAGTATAAACCAGCCCACATAGAATAAAAAATATATGCACAATATATTCGACACATAGAAATTTTTAGCACGAAAAAAAATATATATATATTTTACAGATATTCCATATATATATCTCATATATTTTACATATATTTTTGCACACATATATGTAAAATATATGCAGCACATAGAACTTTTTGGCACCATATATGAGACATATAATTTTTTCTATTTGGGAGACGGTCACCCATTCAAGTAATAACCATCAGTGATAACCAGTTAGTCACCGATCCAAATAATGACCGTTAGTGTTAGCCAGACGGTCACCCATTCAAGTATTGACCAATGTTCAAAACGCACAAGCAAATGATTTTCTCAAATATATAGATATGTATGTATTTTTAGCTTTTTCGAACGGAAATCTGTCCTAAATCTCGTCGGATCGATTTTCCGACAGTGACAATGGCGGTATAAGCCACAGATTATGCCTGGTGCAAAACGGGATCACATCCTGTCCTCACAATGGCCAGGCATGCGTCGCATCGTCGTCGACGACGAGAAAGAAGGAAACAAAGAAAAATACAGAATTAAGGCTATGCGACCCCAGTGAAACACAATGCCCTACGGTTTTTCGTCTATTGTATTTTGAGGGGATCGCATTACCATCGCGATAGTAAGTGAGCTTTCACCGGTATGGCAACTGCAAGATTTTTATCTATCTCCGTATAAGTATACTCTACTGGTACACGCGTGAATGGACTATTATTGCAGTAAAGAAAAGCCGCGTACGTTGCACGTATAGCTTTTAAAAGTGCGTGGGCAGGGCAGGTATAACAGCAGCCCTGAGTAACAAGGTGTGTTGACCATTTTTCATATACAAAGCTGTGCATTTTCAAAAAATAATTACACACATTAAAGTTGAAAAAAATTGTAGTGGTCGAGAATGGAAAAATTAAAGTCAATGAAAATCTTAATGCTCAAATGTATTTTGAAAAAAAATAGTAACCAATCACGTAAATTTCTTACGTAATTGGTGTGACAATAAATTTTAGATCAAACACTTAAATAATGTACAAGGTATTTTACAAATGTAAAAGTTTACAATCATGAATATAAACATTCAATGTTTTATCAAATTCAAACTTCTTTACACCGAGGCTGAATCCAATATGAGTCGATCTTGAACTATTTCTATGAAGTACTAGTTGTATCGATAGCTACAAATTTTCCGATGCTAGAGATCGAGTATAATGTATTGAAGGATTTCAAAACCCAATTAATTCTGAACAGGGATTTTAATTATTGCGTAAATTTTAGCAAGCCAATGAAATTGTCGATTTGCAAAATATTTTTTCAAATAAAAAAGAAGGTTGCTGTATGAGGAGGCAAAATAAACCGAAAACGCCGGCGATATATTTTGCAATTTTTTTTACCGCTTCATATTATTATTACATTGACCGGATTGTACTCGGATTTGCGTATGGTATGAAAAATGACCAGAGTGCCTACTAACGAATTTATTGCCCGATGGGTCGTTATCGATTTCGTGGATGTAACAAATATTCTACACTCTTTCCACACGCTGCTTCCGACCAAATTCGGTTTTGTACTCTGCTGGGAATATTTTTTTTATTTTAGCGTGTATAAGTACGTTAAAATTGTTGAGCTCTCAACGATCGCTCGAAAAAGGTATTAACATCCACTAGCTATCTAGAAAAATTTATTCCACAATTTTGAATAAAATAATTTTTTCCGTTACAGATATACGAGCGTATCAATATATTTAACGAAAAAAATCTTATTGCTTAAATAGAAGAGTTAAATATAGTTACGAGTAAAATACTTAACTATCTTTGCCTATGTTAGTCGCTGTGTGCAAGAAAAGTCACTAAATAATTGGTCCATAAATTAAATGGCTAACTCAAAACTTTTCCTTAAATCCTTTGATGTGTCCTCGACCTACTCAACTCCAAGAACATTGAGGGTAATAATCTAAAGCTGTATATTATCAGCGTCATGTATAGAAAAAGCAATAAACGACATCCCCGAGCGCTTCAATGAACTATTTTCAAATGAAACTGCATTGTCGACAGCAGAGATTATGATCTGTAGGTAAAGCAGGGCTTCGCATTTACCATTGTAGGATTACAAATTTCTGAACAAACGTCGTACCTTAAAAGCATGCAACACACTGGATGAGTAGTAAAATTACAGTTAACCTATTTACTCACAAACGATAAATAATTTGGGCGAAAGGAAATATGGTTGACATGCGTCTAGTGTTTCTAATTTAATTTTGCCCAAAGTATAAAGTATTTCGGACAAAATGACAATAGAAAAGAAATGCCCACGAATCATTAAATATGGTAGCTCCGTTGATATATTATACCATCTTAAGGATGCTGGGTAATCTGAAAATGATGAAATTTTGTTGTATGTTCTCTTAAATCTTGCAATATTTTTTTTAAACCTCTTTGAGAGCACAGAAAATTCTCAATTTTGTGTCATTGTCATCTTTTTAAAAAAAGTTACATGATTTGGTTCAATTGCTAAACAATCGCCTGCAATTATGGAAGTTACCATTCGTAAGTAAAGCAGACGATCTGCTTATCGATAATCGCGTAATTAACCAACAAAAAGAGTATTATGTCGGTAATGTAACATTTTTCCAAGATGGCATCTATCTTGCCGACGGAAATCTGACTTAACATCAGTTTTATCATCATCATTTACAGGCAAACAAGAAGTTTTCATTTATACCGACTGTTAAATAATATAAATATTCCAGCAGAATTTCTGACCCATCGCATTTCACATAAATCGTAATTATCGGTCCGAGTTTTACTTCCAAGCCCTCGGCATATCGATCTTTATGAACATTTTTTTAAATAAAAATGTAAAGATTCGATTTCTATAGCCAACAAAAATTAATGTTGCGAAAAAAATGAAGACACTGCAATGTTTTCAATTTCATTGCCTACAATAAAATGTTGCTAAATAATAAAAGTAAAATATGTCAGAATTATATTTCAAAATCGTATTTTATCTCTCTTTGTCAATTTTCAGTGAATAAAATTTAAAAATATGAAAATTTGAAGTAAAAAAAATGTATTTGTATACGTTTTAAAGTAATTAAAAATTCTTGGACGATGCTGTCAAGTCTTTATTATAAATCGTTCGTTATAACGACATCCTACTTAATAAATAAATAAGTCCATATAATGAACCAGCAGACGTTAATTTCCTGAAACGCCGATGCTGTACTTGTTACCGCTGGGATTTCGACTCAGGCAGCTTTCCGTACAGTATTACATACTGCTGTATAGATATACATACAAAGCACAACGTGCCTCTGGTCATTCGAACAGAGGGTATATTAGAGGGGCGGGTTGTCAAGCTTATTAACGGTTGGAGCAAAGCGATAGCGGCTGTGCAGCATGGAACATAAAGGACGAGGGTCATCAGAGGAAGGACTGAGGGCTTACATGCTTTTCAGGGTTGATGTTTCCCTGACCTCCACCTCTCTCGCATTAAAATCCTAGGTCATTATATCAACCTAACTAAAAAATGCAATATATAACAATTCCAAAAACGAAAAAAAATAGGAACGCGAATACTTATTGACAACAATTTTTATCGAATTATATATGGAATACCGGAATGAATATAAATAAATTGAATTATTAATTAATTTAAAAAAAATGATTATTTTCTTTATAAACACGTCAATATAATAATTATTATAATAAATACAAATATAAATATACACATCAAATGGATACTGTTTTTTTTTAAATTAATTAGTAATTGAATTTTATTATATTCATTCCAGTATTCTAGAATTTTGTTGGGAATCCAATAAAAATGGTAATCGCCTTGTGTAGCGAATTTTCTTTGGGGTTAAGGCAAGCAACTGAAGCTTATTGCTTCATTATTATTTTGCTATTCATATTCATTATAATATTTCAGTAATCCTATTAATTATATAACAATTTAAAAAACAACAAAAAATTAGGAATGCGAATATTTATTGACAACAATTTTTATCGAATTATATATGGAATACCGGAATGAATATAAATAAATTGAATTGTTAATTAATTTTAAAAAAATGATTGTTTTTTTTTATAAACACGTCAATATAATAATTATTATAATAAATACAAATATAAATATACACATCAAATGGATACTGTTTTTTTACATTAATTAGTAATTGAATTTTATTATATTCATTCCAGTATTCTAGAATTTTGTTGGAAATCCAATAAGAATTGTAATCGCCTTGTGTAGCGAATTTTCTTTGGGGTTAAGGCAAGCAACTAAAACTTATTGCTTCATTATTATTTTGCTATTCATATTCATTCTAATATTTCAGTAATCCTATTAATTTCGATAAATTTCGTCAACCCGAAAAAACTAAACTTTATCTATTGGCCTTGTGAAGAAAGTAAATAACGTATTGGTGTAAACAATTTAGCTCCGACTATACAAATGAAGGTTTATCTAGCGCTTAATTCGTTTTTTTCTTATTTTCATATAGAATTTTAAAACATTGCTGACATCATAATACCTATATTTACACTAATATTTTCGTAACAGAATTCGTAACCTTTAGGTACGAATAGAATCCAGCCTACTATGTCTGTATGAGGCGGCGGTTGAGGGGGTGAGTTTGGTATTCCCTCAGATAGGGTGAAAATAATGGGCTGTGTGACCGCGAGCTTCAACGTTTAACCGCTTACGGTAAATTCGACGTTCTTTTTTTTTATGAACCAGAACGAAAACAAGCTGTGACGATCTACATGTGTATAATGCATAAATACACATAAAGAGCCGACGTATCATTATGATAATTCCTTTCATTTTGTTTATACCTCGTTTTCTTCAG
Source organism: Ephialtes manifestator (assembly GCA_963970395.1). NCBI lineage: Eukaryota > Metazoa > Arthropoda > Insecta > Hymenoptera > Ichneumonidae > Ephialtes > Ephialtes manifestator. The sequence goes on from OZ019972.1 coordinate 24,056,408, forward strand.
CCCCTCCTTTCCGACGGCTCGTTTCGAGTCCTCTCGGTTCCGGGCTTTTGCATAAAACTTTTCGGCTTTTATCGCGTGTCCACAACCCCCGAAGGATTATTAACTGCACGGCAGGGCATTCGCTCGCGCGCGCGGATTAACGGAAGCGTGTTGGATGAACGGAAATGCGGCTATACAACGTAGTTGAGGGATTATTTGTCCAGCCACGGGGACAACCTGACTCCCGGCACGAAACCTCGCAATACTGCTTAAACCAATGTACGTTTCCACTTTCTTTTAATACTCTCAATTCTATCTACCATTTATATATATATATTTTTTTATAAACGATGATCTCGTTTTATTTCAATCTTTTATGCCCTCGCCTCCCACTGGCATTCGTACATTTATTTATTTGTTTAGTTAATTAGTTGTTGAATTTGAAGATCAATTAAGCCCCTTAAATACAATGTTAAACGCCAAAAGTAAAAAAGAGCAATTGTAACGGGCATCAGCTAGCAAAAAATATCTGCGCCCACAGAAATCAGTCTCATGGGTTTATTTGAATTTAATATGGGATCTATTTGAAATAAATGAAAATTTATTTAGATCAAATAAATTTTATTTCAAAATTTATACGATTTATTTGTATGCAATAAATCCCATTTCATCGAAATAAAATCCTATTAGGCCAGCTATTGAATAAATGTATTCTCCAAATGCTGGTATAATAGAATTTTATTTAATCAAATATAATGTATTTCATTTAAATAAATTGTATTGATTTGAAGTAAGTTTTATTTGCTCGAAATAAAATTTTATTAATTCAAAATAGATCCCGTATTTGATTCAAATAAATCCATCAAACCGATTTCTCTAGGTGTTTTTTTTATGTTGCATTCCCCCCGTCTGCAGGCAGACGCCTATTCCAGGGTCGGCCCGGATCAGTAGTCAGTCCCGCCTGGGGGTCTGGTCCGGATCAGTAACCAGGCCCCTATGCGGCCGCATCCGACTTCCCCCTCTATATCGCATTTGCCATAGCATTTCTGCTATAGGCATAGGGAAACTGCGGAAAACCTATGCCGATATAGCCGGTCTCGAGTTCGCCTCCCGGCACCGGAGCTACGTCACGTTTCGTCGAGAACGTAAACACGGACTACAACTGTATACATGTGAGCCCCACAGGCAGAAATACCTGTGTGGGTCTCATGTATACATCTGAAGCTTCATCGCGCCCATATTTATATTTTCGACGAAAATCGACGGCACCGGGAATAGAACCTGCCACCTACCGATGCTCTGGACTAGAGGCCAGTACACTGACCACTAGACCATCGCACCGGTTGATTTCTCTAGGTGTGCACCTTGAATTTTCGTTACATACTGGGATATTCGAGTACAATAGTTTAGGGAAATAACGAAGTCGATAGTGCTTAATTCGTGAAACTACGTGGCGTTGATAAATTTTTCTTCATACACCCTGAATACAAAATAGTGATAAAAGCTGTCGAAACGGTTCCGGCAATCAGCTGGAATAGTTAGCATGTTTGTCATTTTTCATTGTGGGAGATTTCGAGGAAATAAAAAAGAATGGGCATTCTCAAGTCACGACATTGAAAATAGTCGAGAAGAGCAACATTCAAATTTCCAAATCGCAAAATCGGCCTTATTAATCGATCTGAACTTAGTCGCTTAATTAGAGCAATTAGTTGTAATAAATTACAGAATTATTGAAACATCCGTTCAAATTTGATTAGATTTGGAATTTAAAAAAAAATTGTGCCCACTCTGGCTGCCGAAAATGTTTAGCTATCGAGCAAAATAATCCTTTACAAATAAAACAATGTTAAGGAGCGATCTCTGTAGAATTTACAATGAATCTACAATGAGATTAAGGTTCGGTAGAATTTTTAATTTTTTTGAAATGTTGATGTTTTCACTCACATCAACTACTACGACCAGTGCAACTCATATTCTGTACAGAGATGGACGTATATTTAGCAATGGTACATATTAAATTGGATCAAGTTCCGTAAAGACATTTGGATTTTAGAGTAATTAAATTTTTTCTATTTTGCTTTATCCGCTCCTACATTAAAAACATCCGGCAAAATCGGCTAATATTTCAAATATGCACGGAATAACTTTCAATGGTTTGGTACCAAATGTAGTGAACATCAACAACGAAATTCATTGAAGAAACCAAAATCTTGAGATTTTATCGTGAGATATTGATGTATTTATTTACAGGTCTTGTTTAATGAAATTAAAATTATTGATTTAGAAAGGACAAAGGGTTCGGCTAAATCTGCTATCGAGGGTAAAGGCAAGGGTTTTTGGAGCTTAAAGTCCAAAGGAAAGCAAGCTGGTGGGCAGTGCGTCTAATCGGAGCCCTCTATAGTCTTGATTTAGGGCGGGATTTTAATTACAAGGGTCAGCACAAGTGGGCAGTAGCGAAGCTTGCGTCTACCGACGGCGTTAGATGCAATGGGCGCGTTGGACACCCTTGGACCCTTATTTATAGCTCATTAGCTCTCCGACATACCCGCTACCTTACCCGTTATTCTTAAGGTACGTCGGATTAACTTTCGACCTTGCTTCGAGACTGAGAAATCACGATTCGTCTTGCAATTAATCTGAGAATAACGAGGATTCGACACCGACCAAATTTATCAATAGAAGGAGCAACCACATTGCATTTTACACTGATAAAATGTATTGCTTGGTTCAACCATTTTTATCGATACATTTATTTTTTTTTAATTATCGAATAGCCAATTGTGGTAACTTGAAAAACAATATTGAGGTATTTAGCACCCATTTTAGTCAACAATGCCAGATTTGTCTTATAGTGTAGCGCTTTTTCTAACGTTGCTTCATTATTTTTTTTTAAATTATTTTACTGTAATATTATAAATGAGATTTCAATAAATAATTCGGTATCAATGATTTTTTTAATATTCGGCCATATTGGAGAAAGTGTATGAACTTTTTTTTTTATTAAGGTCCATTTTCAAATGTCTAAGTAATGAGAAAGGTAATGAGCAATTATTTTTTCCATTATCCATTCCTTTTTATTTATCTTTTAACTGTATTTATTCATAGACCTATGTTAACTTTTTTTTTGTTCCTTTTCAACAAAATATTTGTATGAATTTAGAATTCGATAGGATAAATTTCGTTTTTATGCATTTGGTAGGATATTAACAAAAAAATAGTGTTCAATTTGAAAATCTGAAACTGAAGAAAAAGAAAAAGAATGAAGAATAATTTCCTAAAATATAACTTTGAAGCGATTGTGTGTGACAAGTCATTAGTGTATTCCGGAGAATTTTCTGAGCATAAAACGAAAACGATAGCGCGAGAAGTTCCTCCTTTACGTCTTAAAAGCTAGACTTCCTGTTGGCTAGGCAGGATCCTACTGTTACTGGGAAGTGCGGCTCCGTTTCCAGTTACGATAAGTATCGTCGCTAACCATGAGGCGATAAGACGCGTCAAAAGAAAAAGAAGCGATAGGAGGAACCAAAACCAAGAGGGGAAGTAAAAAAAAGCCAATATGTATATGAAACTCGTCCGCCACGTTCCGTTCTTCTTCAGGGGGCGGGCCAATTTCTTAGAAACGTGACCACTACTTTCTTATCGTAAGAATAAAACGAAATTTAACGAACTTTATTTACGCACGTCGAGTTGCACCTAAAAATTATGTTAAAAACTAGATAAAAGTGTTAATTCATATATTTACATTAAATTTCCAGGTGCACACGGAAAAAAATGTTTGGTTGTGGCAACTACATTTCCGATTTACTGTACACAATGTCTAAAAAATTAGTTGCCTCAACCATATCGAATAGTAACCTCAACTATTCACGATTAGTTCTCGCGAGATTAGTTAGGTTAACTTATCCAATCGTTGGGACTACCATTCAAATCGTCGGTATTACCATTCGAATCGTTGGTATTACCATTCGAATAGTTGGTATTACCATTTGAGTTGTAAGGGAAATAGAATAATCGATTGGTTGTGTCAACTCATTTCTTGGTTATGGCAACTAATTTTTTTTTCCGTGCAGTTGCCCGACACGCGGAATACGTACGACGCTCGGCGGTACGTCGACAGCCGACAATCGGAACCCGACCACGGGCCATCGTCGATCGAACCTTCAATCCGTAACTGTGCCGACATTGGGATCCGTAGCTGGCACAACGATGGTCCCAAGACTTCTGGTGCCGTTGGCTGCCAACATTTTGCCGACGCTGGCGCGTTAACCATAAATTTACGTTTCGCGATAATGTCGGTTCAGTACTGGTAGTCGACATTCCGTCAAAATAATTAACCAAAGTATGATTAAAATTAATAAAACAATAAAAGTTATAGCATTTTCCGTAATTGATGAACGAATATTAAGCAATTCCATCGTTTCTAATTTAAAAAGGCGAAATCGTTGTATATAACTCAATTTATTGAGTTAAATCATTTTCATTATTTTTCACTATTGTTTTATTTTTTAAATAAACTTCTGAAAACTGTTATGCCATCATAACATCATTAAGAGTGCATACGGTATTAATGAAGTAATACAGACGAGTGATTTACATACACAATTCGACACTAAATTTTCCAAGATGAGGATAACCGAGTGGGTAAGATCGTCGACTACTAATCCCAGTGTTGCAGTTTCAAGCCGCATCACCGCTGGAAAAATAAATTCTAGTATTTCCAAAAAATAGTGGTGAAAAATCCATTAAAAACAGGTTAGAATTATTGAAAAGCTTTGGACGGCTGTGCAGATCGATAATTTATTTCTTCAAATTGATTTTGTATATTTTTTATTCAATGTCGGCTCTGCGTCGGCACCCAGTACTGGACAAACGTCGTTTACAAACGTCCTGCAGTTGTTATCATTTCGACATGATGCCGACGCTACACCGACCTTAGCGACAATGTCGCGTCGACGTTCCCACCAAAAGATAATATGAATGTTCAAATATGTAGTCGGAAGACTTAACAAATAGTTATTCGTATGGTAATGACGTAACAGGAAAGTCTTGACGACTGTTAAGTTTCAAGTGTAGTGCACTTCACACGCGTCAAGAATATAATTTCCACTCATACTCCACATCCTATTTTCTGTATAACCTGCTGATTCAAAATGTTAACTTTTTGTGCCATCTAGCTTCAAAAAAGAACTTTTTGTCACGGCGTGGGCAAAAAAGATCCGGCACATGTGCGGAGCTAATTTTTGTGGGTTCTTTACACACTATTGGCGCTTTTTGCAATTAGGGGAACGAAAAGTAAAACTTTTGCGGCAGGTACACAAAAAAAAATAGTTGGTTGGAAGAACTTACTTTAAAAAAATTAAGTCATGTTAGTTGCGGCACATATAAATTTATTACTGCATCTACTTTCGACTGCTGAGCTCGGCTGTTCGTGGAAAGTTCATATCACCGATCAGTTAATAGGCATTATCAATCGGTTGGTTAGCATCATCAATATATTAGTTAGCATTATCAATCGGTGGCTCCGAGGTATCAATCGAAACTTTATTGGTTGTACTAACTAACCGCAGTAGTTGATACGTGCGATTAGTCGGTAAACATAACCACTTTAAAAAAAGATGGTATTAGTTGTTCTACACAATTACTCGTTTACGCCGTATACCAAAATACAAGTTGGTTGGCATCAATCATTTTCGTGAGTCCTAAAAATATACCTTTTTCTCCATGTAATACTAAAAAAAGCTGCCACTAAATAGTACACGGAGAGAAATAGTTGTTTGCTCTAACCAATGTCGTGGTTAAATACGCTCCAAGCGATTAAGTTGACTAGGTTAACCAATTTTTTGGTTGGATCGACAAACTAGTTGATTCTGACACTCAAATCGTTAGTTGTCAACCAATTAATTTGTTGGTTCATCCAATTGGTTTATCGCACCAAATAACTGATTAGTTTCTGTACCCAACTACTTTATTGTCCCAACCAATTTTGTTTCTTTACGCCTATTCAAACAATTATTTTTTTCCATGTAAGTAGTACCATCACGATTCCCTTGTGTATAAATGTTTAGATACGATTTGATCAGAAATGTTTGAATTTGGTGCCCTTTGCAGGTTGGCAAATTCCGGGGGTAGACATAAGTTTGATATGACACGATGATCCGAAGCTTATACGATTCAGAGGTGTGCGGTAATAGGTACATCCCGAGGTTCTGCACACAGAAATTCACAGTGAACACAGTGCGCAACCGCTGGCAACCGTTGATGCACGTGCGCCCCCTAAAGGACCGAGGGGTTAATGACGCACTTCCAGGTTCGCACGAATGAGTTAAACCGCACGGGCGCGCGCTCGGACCTTCCTTTACCTCTGCTCCTCTGGCTACGGTGAGCAGGTCTCTCCACTTTGGCAAACCACGAAGCAGCCAGGAACGAACGGTAGCAGCAGTATTGCGCCGTCGCTTCGTGATCCTGCCTGAACAGCCTGAGGCCATGAGAAGGGACGATTAACTCCCACACTCGTTGATGCTGAAAGCAAACGCGTTCAGCTTGACTCGGAAATGTTCGCGGAGCTTGGATCAACAACTTGGATGCAGAGATGATTCCAGAAAGCGAAAATGTGCAACATGTCAATTTCTTCAGTCATCCTTACAAGTGACAGATTTGTTCGTTTTAGTATTCTTGGAATCAAAACCCTAGAAAAAGTTAATGAACTAGCTTAAGACGTCATTGAACTCTGTGTAGTCGACATCCATCAAGTTGTACACGATCCGGGTCTTGGAACACTGAGACGACATATGTTCTTCAGTTCTATTTGATAATTGATTGCAAGATTATTATGGATCGAATGGATTTTACTTTAACAAAATGTATTATTATTATAAGTAGAGACAGCAATAATATTTATACCAAAAAAAATGGTTCACTGTCCTTAGTTCTAATAGCCAAATTAGTTAAGGTAAAAAATTCTTGCTGCACCGATACATTTTTGTTCTCCATGATCCAGAATCGAACTACATCCTGCAAAAATCTTTGAAAGTCCATTGAAGTTAGTTCACCGAGCCAATTTCATGAAAGTACGAAATCTAGAATCGATCAAATTCCTACAAAAGTTTTTCAAAGTTCTAGTAGCCTTTATAAATAATGGATAAACCAACATTCTCTTTGCTTCTTTCGATTCAGTGATCAGAGCAGGTTTTTCAATCTGAGCTCTGGTAAACAATTACGACGTCAATGACGTTAGAATTTCGAGAGGACTTGGATAAGACAAATTTCAAGATTTCTAAACGACCTGTCAGATTCTTTTGAAATTATGTATCTCCAGTTTTATTGAAGAATCACTCGCGAGACTGAGACGAGAAACCAGATGTGGAGAATCAGCGTTCGAGAGAACTGTGAGGTTCGGAGGGAATCGGAGTATCAGGGAGGTGGACGTCAGACGACGTCGAACGAAGGTATGAAATTCTCGCCGTATCAGTACATTTTTGTTCTCCATGATCCAGAATCGATCAAATTCCTACAAAAATCATTGAAAGCCCTGGTAGTCTTTATAAATAAAGGATAAACCATCATTGTCATTGCTTCTTTCGATTCAGTGTTGTAGTGAACAGTCCCGGATTTTCAACCTGAGTTCTGGTAAACAATGACGACGTCATTGATGTTAGAATTTCGAGAGGACTTGTATGAGACAAATTTTTAAATGATCTCTCAGATTCTCTTGAGATTATGTATCTCCTGTTTTATTGAAGAATCACTCATGCGGCTGAGACGAGAAACCAGATGTGGAGAATCAGCGTCCGAGAGGACTGTGAGGTTCGGAGGAAATCGGAGTATCAGGGAGGTGGACGTCAGTCGACGCCGGACGAAGGTACGAAATTCTTGTTTTATCAGTACATTTTTGTTATCAGTGATCCAGAATCGATCAAATTCCTACAAAAGTCATTGAAAGTTCTGGTAGTCCTTATAAATAAAGGATAAATCATCATTATCATTGCTTTTTTCGATTCGGTGATGTGGTGAACAGTCCCGGTTTTTCAACCTGAGTTCTGGTAAACAATGACGACGTCATTGATGTTAGAATTTCGAGAGGACTTGTATGAGACAAATTTCGAGATTTCTAAATGATCTCTCAGATTCTCTTGAGATTATGTATCTCCTGTTTTATTAAAGAATCACTCATGAGGCTGAGACGAGAAACCAGATGTGGAGAATCAGCGTCCGAGAGGACTGTGAGGTTCGGAGGGAATCGGAGTATCAGGGAGGTGGACGTTAGTCGACGTCAGACGAAGGTACGAAATTCTTGTTGTATCAGTACATTTTTGTTCTCCGTGATCCATAATCGATCAAATTCCTATAAAAGTCATTGAAAGTTCTGGTAGTCCTTATAAATAAAGGATAAATCATCATTATCATTGCTTTTTTCGATTCGGTGATGTGGTGAACAGTCCCGGTTTTTTAACCTGAGTTCTGGTAAACAATGACGACGTCATTGATGTTAGAATTTCGAGAGGACTTGTATGAGACAAATTTCGAGATTTCTAAATGATCTCTCAGATTCTCTTGAGATTATGTATCTCCTGTTTTATTAAAGAATCACTCATGAGGCTGAGACGAGAAACCAGATGTGGAGAATCAGGGTCCGAGAGGACTGTGGGGTTCGGAAGGAATCGGAGTATCAGGGAGGTGGACGTTAGTCGACGCCGGACGAAGGTACGAAATTCTTGTTGTATCAGTACATCTTTGTTCTCAGTGATCCAGAATCGATCAAATTCCTACAAAAGTCATTGAAAGTTCTGGTAGTCCTTATAAATAAAGGATAAATCATCATTATCATTGCTTTTTTCAATTCAGTGATGTAGTCAACATTCCCGGTTTTTCAACCTGAGTTCTGGTAAACAATGACGACGTCATTGATGTCAGAATTTCGAGAGGACTTGCATGGGACAAATTTCGAGATTTCTAAATGATCTCTCAGATTCTCTTGAGATTATGGATCTCCTGTTTTATTTAAGAATCACTCATGAGGCTGAGACGAGAAACCAGATGTGGAGAATCAGCGTCCGAGAGGACTGTGAGGTTCGGAGGGAATCAGAGTGCCAGGGAGGTGGACGTCAGTCGACGTCGGACGAAGGTACGAAATTCTTGTTGTATCAGTACATTTTTGTTCTCAGTGATCCAGAATCGATGAAATTCCTACAAAAGTCATTGAAAGTCCTGGTAGTCGTTATAAATAAAGGATAAACCATCATTTTCATTGCTTCTTTCGATTCAGTGATGTGGTGAACAGTCCCGGTTTTTCAACCTGAGTTCTGGTAAACAATGACGACGTCATTGATGTTAGAATTTCGAGAGGACTTGCATGAGACAAATTTCGAGATTTCTAAATGATCTCTCAGATTCTCTTGAGATTATGTATCTCCTGTTTTATTGAAGAATCACTCATGAGGCTGAGACGAGAAACCAGATGTGGAGAATCAGCGTCCGAGAGGACTGTGAGGTTCGGAGGGAATCGGAGTGCCAGGGAGATGGGCGTCAGTCGACGTCGAGCAGAGCCCCACCCCGCAGTTCCAAGCTCCGCCTCCAGGAGGTCAACCTGACGTCACACAGACACTTGTTACGCCTTGCGATCGTGGTGGCGGGAAACTCCGCGCCACTGCGACTTGTGCTCGCTGTGTGTTCGCGTTTCAGTCGTCCGACTCGCGAAAGCGATAAAGACAGCGGCTTGTGGAATACGTGGGTAGTATCGTTGGGGGTTTTACCGTCTGGTTGAAAATGCCCACGCTCGAATTCTCAAAATTCTACCTCATGATTACTACCTCATGTTCTTTTAGAATTCAATTTGGCACTGATAATTCTAATAATTGTCAGTCAATCATTAGCACTCTGGTACGATTTGATCATAATCCGAATATTTGTAGTACAGCTTAGATAAATCATTGCGGAGTAAAGTGATCAATTGTATGAAGCAAGTAGCTCTGCTATAAAATTTTGAAATTAGCATGAAATGAAATCGATATTTGGATTAAAAATATTGAACGTTTTACATGAGACTATGATAATGCCAAATCTTAGATGTGGTTGAGCAGTTAATGGTCAAGTAAAAAGTTATTAAGTAAATCAACAAACTCATGATTATTACCTCATGTTCTTTTAGAATTTAATGTGTGACTGATAATTCCAATAATCGTCAGTCAATCATTAGAACTTTGTTATGATTTGATCATAATCCGAGTATTTATAGTACAGCTTAGATAAATCATTGCGGAGCAAAGTGATCAATTGTATGAAGCAAGTAGCTTTGCTATACAATTGTGAAATTAGCATGGAATGAAATAGATATTTGGATAAAATATATTGAAGGATTTACATAAGAATACGGTAATTCCATATCTTTGATGTGGTTGAGTAATTAATGGTCTAGTAAAAAATTATTAAGTAACTCATTAAAGTTGCACTTTTCTTTTTCTATTCCATGAAAAAAACAAACTGAAAAAAAATGTGTTCTTTTTAAAGAATTTTTGTTGAATAACAGCGTTTTTGTACAAAATACCAGACGATACACTTTTTTGGAAATCATAATAATGACTTGTATTAAAGTATACATGACTGTTACTGAATGTTATGGAGGTGCTATAAATCGCGATTTTTTATTGGTTATTCACTGCATGATTCCTGAAATGTCTTTAAAAAGAGTAGGGTCATGTTATCAAGTATAGAAGACCCAGTAAAAATCTGAGGTTGAACATAAGACAACGTAAGTCCAACTTTTAATATAATTAATGTAGGAACAATTTGGTAATATGATTTTTTTCCTATAAAACGAATTATAAAATTGACGACTTCAACCGCAAATATTTTTTAGAGGGTTCGAACGAGTTCCGTCTCTGTATCAGTCGATGCGCAAAAACGATTGCTTCTGATATAAGAAAAAAAAGTTGAATTCGTTTAGTAGGCTTATCATTCAACTACTTTAAACGTAATTTTTCTATCAACCGTATCGTCTTCCAAAATTACATTTTCAGTTTAGAATTTGGATTGATGATTGACTTAACATAAGATAATTATCGATGACTATGATCACGATGAAGATTATAATGTTTAAACTTCACTTTTGATCATCCAAGTTGTAGAAACACTAGTTTTTGTTTGGGATGTCGAATGATATTTCCCTGGATAACCTTCTTTATGACAATATAGAGATAGTCTATATCAGAATGTCAGTTTTTATCGCATTTTATCGCATTTTATCGCACTATCCTTCGAAAAATTGTTTTTGATTTGGTGTGTTGATGATCCAATCATCATTACGCTTCACTAATTCGTGGCGATAGCAGAATTGCTGAAGCTGATATTTGCAGAAAGCGCACTAGTGAAAAACTGGGAAACGCTGGCCAAATTTTTATATCTTCAGTTTTTCAAAAAATTCAAAACAGTCATATCAAACTGAGTCTCGATTTATCATTCAACGTACGTGGAAAAAAACAATTCAGTTTCACTAAATCTTTTTTGCTGATCTGCAAAAATCTCCAAAACATTTAATAGATTTGGTCGTTTCTTCGTAAAATTGTTTCACATCTTAAAATATTTTTTTAAGTCAAGCTACGTTTTACTTAACGTAGCTTGACGTATGAATAATAGTGACACAGAGTTTTAAAGTCCTTTTTACAGTAGTTTAAGTCCTGACAGAAGTCTTAAATTTTCTTAAGTTAAGTTAAATTCTTAAAAAGTCTTAAGTTCTTAAATTTAATTTGCATCTAGAAGCCAGAACTGACAGATGCTGGTAGATAATACTGTCCACTGGCCGTTTAAGTAGTATTTGCGAATTCAGGTTATCCAAAATAGTTTTCTCTATTTTTTCAGGCTTACCTTGAAAAAATGATTGATTTCTAGTGTCATTATTAAATGAATTCTTTGCATTCAATACACAGATAATTAATTATTACTCTTTAATATGAAAAAGAGAAAATAAATGTTGGCCGATTTTACCCAATTGTGATGGGTACTAACTGATTCAGCATCTTTTCTTATTTGTAAAAATCCTAAGTCACCGTGAATTTCTAGCCTAAACGCTAATATTTACTAGTCCATATCGCAAACTTTGTACCCTTTACCAATTGTTTTACGATAATTCACTTCATGTTCAAGATATTAAGATTGATTCTTAGGTGGCCGGTTCGATAATGCCTATTCTCTTCCGCAGAGTCGGGTTTTTCCTCTTAGAATAAAAAATAGTATAATAATGAGGCCCGAGGGACTTCGGAGATTTCTAGCTACATGGTCCTCGTCTGATTATGCCCTATCGTCGTTAGTGAACCGAAAGATTGGACCGTCGTGGGAAAGCTGCGATAACAAAGTGGGAGTTCCCCCCACATTACTAGCATACCGGGAATTTTTCGCACGTTTAGTCGTTAACTCTCGCGTCGTCGTCGTCGTGACGACCAACTCTCGGAATACTCTGACATCCTTTCACTATGGGCTGTCGCTGCGGGTAGCCTTTGCTCCGCCTCATCGCCTCCACCTATTATCCTCTTACTTTTCTTTATTTTCTACCGTTTAAGTTTTTCATATTTATCCATGTTACCCCATTTTAAGGCTCGGTTAATTTTTCAAATATTTAACATCGTTCCTTCAATTTATACTTAGATAAAAAGAAGATTGTAGTTTTTTTAAAGTAGTTGCAATTGTAATTTACATTTCTTCTTTGTTTGAATAAAGAACATTAAAAGAATGGACAGATCTCTTACGAAATGAAGAGTTAAAGTCACCCTAATTCCACCTCCCTTTAGACCAGTCACTATAGCTATGCTCGACATCGGAACCCCATCCGCACGTAGGCTAAAGTACTTCGATCCAACAGGGGATACTGCGAATGTACCCTAAATTAATCATGGGCATTAAGGGAAAATGCGACACATACGATCATAGCTCTGGTATATCTCCCGTGTATGGCGATTTTTTTTCCATCATATATAAATAATAACTTTGACCACTTTAACTCTGTACAATTGATAAAATATATAATTGAAAAAAATGTTTATGGTTAAATGATAATAATTGTTTTTTAACATTCATTAATCAAAAATTTTACTCATAATGCACATCGTCAATATTTTTGGCTTTTATAACATAAATCACTCGAACAGCAATTAAGTAAGTGCTTAGGAATATCTACATTTTTGGTTGACTTTCAATCGTTTTTTAAATTCTGAACTATTTTTTACCGAAAAAAAAATTTACATTTCCCATTCTCTATATTCCAGTTCACATGATTTGAAATGACTATGTGCAATTACTCGAGTAGCATTTACCTAAGTGGCTTGAGTAAATTAAAGCAATATAAAATTTAAAAATGTCTATGAAAGCGACAAGTGATTAATTTGGGTCGTAATTTTTTAAATCTTACAATTTTGTACTTGTGTTATTCAATTAATCAGTGATTTTATTACTATTTAATCTACAAAATTATAACAAATGTTTGCTCTTTCGTAAAACGGTAAAAAAAAATTGTAGAAGCGACAAGTGATATTCCTCTAATCTTACTATTTGTGTATTGTATACTATAATAATTTAGTTACTATTTAACTCCGAAAATTATCATCAATACTTTGCGCTCTCACAAAACCCATAATTTTTTTGTTATCATTATGTAACTTATTAAAATAATTTTCAATTAAGAACAAAATTCATTTGGACTACATACTAGAATGATTCAAACTATCTATGTACAGCTTTCAAATAATCGATGAAAATTAATCAAAACAAATTGAATCGAAATCGTGTGCATAAGTGCGACAACCGATCGGTTTGGGTGGGGTATTTATGATGTTGCTTGCTGCTGTTGCTGCGGATCCGCGGCAGCATAAGTGAAAAGTAAGAGGAGTAGGGACCAAGTCGTGGCGACGAGGAAGGAAAATGAACGCTGGACACTGCGAACCGACAGAGGCAGAGAGAACCGTGCGCTAACCCAACGCCAGTGACGCTCGATGGTGTGACGGTGCATCTCTGTGTGCGTGTGTACGTCTGTATACGCTCGCCGAGTTTTAGGCCGTCCCGAGCCGCTTCCGCGGAACACGCGGCCTCGCACCGGCAGCAGAACTCGGCGCGGCATTACGCCGCGCGCCGTCGACCGCGACTGACTATGACACGTCGTTGTCGTCGTCTCATCACTGTTTTACACGATTTTCGTAATATCCGCCGGTTTGAAAAGCATTGAAAATCAACGAACTCTGAATAATCATCGATATCGTGTCACGTGTTGTGTCAAATAACTGTCAGAACTGAAATAATTATACTTTTCTTCTAAATCAAAAATCAAAAAAACATATATGTTTTTTTTGTAAAAAAATAAATAAACAGTGAAAAATAAACAAAAATAATTTTTTTTAATAACTATGATAAAGTGATGATTTTTTACGAAAGTGTGAGAAATAATAGTGGACAGTTTAAAATGAAACGAAGAAGATCCGAAAATTACGAAGAACCCGCTAAATTATTCGACCGAATTATCGCATTGAGTGAAGAAGAGTTGTAAAAAGTCTGTATAGATTTTTAAAGTTCGACGACTGAGTGTGTAGAACAGTTGTAAAAAGTGCTCGGTGTTTAGTGTCAGTGTTCATTAGTTTTTTAATTTAAAAAATAAAGAAATAAATTTATCTATATCGTGAAAAAAATTAAATTTTTTAAAATAAAATAAAACTGTACAGAATATTATTGTATAATAAAAACGATCTAATCAGATGCAACGGAATAGCGTAAAAGAACGTCAGATTAGTAATACAGAATTTTTTTGCGATTATATACAAGTGCGGATGTTTTATTTTTTCAAATTTAAGTTATTACGTTAGAAACAATAATAGTACGACGAAGTAAGACGGAGTGCTCGGGGCACTCGGTGCACTGGGCGCGCGGTATTGCCGATGGGATGCATCTCTCGGTGGACTCAGTTGGCTGCGGCGAGAATTACGGTTCCGTCGGTTCGCATCACGAAAGTGCGGGTCTCGTGGTTGATTCGTCGTTGACGCCACATCGGGGTGGAGGAGAACCGAGATATCCGACGGAAGATCAGGACGACGACAGGGGTGGCGGTGGCGGAGGTGCCGGTGGCGCCGGAGGCAACAGCGCCGCCGGAACAGGCACCGGTGAAATGAGCGAGGGTGCCGCCGTCGGCGAGCTTTGGTGGACCGAGAAATTCGTCGGCGATGCCCAGGCCGAGCATCCTGGCGAACTGGTTCGCACTGGTAAGAACATGTTTTTTTTAAATTTTGTCCCACTATGTCAATTCTATATACTTTTATATACCAACATACTTGAAAAAAAAAATCTAAAGAATTTTCTGTAAACAAAATTTATTCTTGTAGTAGAACAAAGATCCTTCTCGAACTGGTTCGCACCGGTCAATACCTGTTCGATTGAATTTATGGTCAGGTTAAGTTAAAAAAAATTCGAGAATGGTCTGCAATAAAAAAAACAATTGTCAAATCATATAACCGCCTACGAAATATTAATATCCTGGAGTAGAACGGAGGATCATGGCAAACTGGTTCGCACTGATGAGTACCTGTTTTTTTTTTTTCAATTTGTAATGAGTTTAGCTATGAAAAAAAAAAATCGGGCGAATTTGTTGTAGGTAGAAAACAAAATTTATCGGTCCATGGATCAGGTAATCGAAATATTAACTTCCTGTAATAGAACAACGAATCTTCTTAAACTGGTTCGCACCGATGAATACCTGTTCTATTGAATTTATGACGAAGTTAGGTTAAAAAAACTTTAAGAATTTCCTGCAATTAAAAAAGAAAATTTGTCAGATCATGTACCAGCGTACAGAAATATTAACATCCTGGAGTAGAAAAAAAGTGCTTGGTAAACTGGTTCGCACCAATGTGTACCTGTTCTTCGAAATTTGTGATGAGTTTAGTAGTAAGAAATACACCTGACGAATTTCTTGTAAATTGAAAACATAATTAATCGGTGCCTATAGTAGGCAACAGAAATTTTAGCGAAGGTTCTTCACGAACAAGGTTCGAACTGGTTCGCACCATTGAGAATCTGTTCTTTATAATTTGCAGTGAAGTTAGCGTGTAGTTTTTATCAGGAAAGTGCTCTAAATTTTGAGGCAAATTCAACAACACTCTTCGAAATATTAATCTCCTTCTGGAGATCAAGGATGTCTGGTGAATTGGTTCGAACTTGTACGGATTTTGTTTTTTCACGTTTCCAATGGGACAAATCCATATTTATAAATATATTTTTTGTATAGTAGAACCTGAATTTTTGCCTGTAAATAAAAAATTAAACTTATTGATCTGTATAGCATAGAAACTTTAACATCCTATAGAAGAATAGAGGTTCTTGGCGAATAGATTCGTACTAACGAACGCCTATTCGTTTAAGTTTAGAGTGAGGTTAGTTTATTATTTGTGCACTGGAAACCCAGAAATAACGATTTTCTTCTATTAAGTGAAAAATGTTCTTCATATATATAGCAGACTACAGAAATATAACCTACTGTAAGTTAGTGTTAAGGACGTATTTTGTTATTTGCAAAGAGCTTTGGATTTTTATTTTTGTGTTAAAAAACCTGCATATTTTTCTGCAAATAAGAGAAATTGTCTTAATAAAAGTCATAGGCTACTAAAAAAATGAACCTCCGATAGAAGACCAAGGGTGCCATTCTTTCAAATTAATAGGAAAAGCCGACTGGTTTTAAGGACCGAACTTAGGCTTCGTAAAACAAAAGCCGGAAGGTTCTTCCGTCGCCACCCAACTAGTAGGTAGCCCTCCTTCATTACCAGTGTCCCTGTCCCAAGAATAATCCAGGACCTCCGGTACATAAGTGCGGTCGTTAATTGGAAGTGGCCTTCACATTCCCACTATATATGTAGCCAACTGTTTGCCAAAAATATGGAGTCAAAAACTTTGCCAAAAACATGATCATTTTTGTTTCGATTCAAACACCAAAATCATTAACAATAAAATCTGAATGTGAAGTTGCGCTTTGTACCAAATTGAAAAAAGAAAATTTATTTCCTAATAAAAATAAACGCAATTTTTACAACAATCACAGTCGGAACCATTAAGTCCCATAACTTAAAAAAAATGTATTGTGAAAAATAATAATTTGCCTGCTATTTTTTTTTTGGCCGAACTAGATTTTTATTTATCGATTTCTGTAGAATGCTATACATTTTATTATGATAAAAATGTATATGGTTAAGTTACAAATTTTGTAACTTGAACGAGGACCTCAATGAATGAGAAGGATTACATTTTTTTTGTTGTTTTTTTCCAGGCTCGCCGTACTTTTTATGTAGTCAACTACCAACACATTGGCGTTCCAACAAGACACTGCCGGTAGCGTTCAAAGTGGTAGCACTGGGAGAAGTGAGTGACGGCACCCTGGTAACCGTGAGGGCGGGAAACGACGAAAACTTTTGCGCGGAGCTGAGAAACTCTACAGCGCTGATGAAGAATCAAGTTGCCAAATTCAATGACCTGAGGTTCGTCGGGAAAAGTGGACGTGGTGAGAGAAAACACGATTTTCTATTGATAACACCATATTTTTTCACCATTATATTAC
This sequence comes from Ephialtes manifestator, assembly GCA_963970395.1. Taxonomy (NCBI): domain Eukaryota; kingdom Metazoa; phylum Arthropoda; class Insecta; order Hymenoptera; family Ichneumonidae; genus Ephialtes; species Ephialtes manifestator. The sequence continues at coordinate 24,073,956 of OZ019972.1, forward strand.
GACTCATTTAAATTAAAAACCAATTTAAAGTATGCTCTTATAAATAAAGAATAAATTAAAAAAATCAACAAATGAATCTCTGGAAACTTTTCTCTAACAGCAATAATTTGCAAAGTGTGATTTCAAAACCCAGTAATCCGTTACCAAAACCCGTTAACAGCTATTGAAAAACCTTCGAATAGTCTTTATCACAAAAAATTTTAAAAAAGCGAACAAAACAGAATAAAAGCCCCATTTTTCAATCCAACTCAAAATTTCATTAAAAAACAGAAAAAAAATGTATTCCTCCATTTTCCCGCAACTGATTATGATTGATCGTGATAAATCGCCTTGTTATCATCCCCAAGTGCCATCCCTAAAGAATTGATCTCAGTAGGAGTCAAATCATCCATCAATGATTGATACGCGGGAGACAAATACGTTATTGCGGGGACATCTGTTTGTGTCAGGTTATACAAAGCTAGTTGTGGGTTCAACAAAGCTCATAAGCCACTTTGAACAGCTTTCATATCTAACCCACTAAAATAATGGACCTTGCAGTCATCATCACCCTCCCATCATCATCACCATCATCGTCATTGGCCTTCCTTCCTTGTTTCGGTTCTCTGCTCATCCTCCACGAAATCGTCATCCACTTCTCACACCCCAGACCACCGCTAGTAGCGTTGCACTCACGCAGCTTGCATCCCATTGCATTGCTGTTGCATGCCGAGAGATGCAGTTGCATTGGAGGTGCATCCGTGAGTTTCCGCTCCCGCCGCCCCCAGAGTCATTACTCGACGTCCGCCACGAGGGTCCTGCGCGTGAGAACAACCCCCTCCCCATCCCCTTCCCTTCCTCCCATTTCCATCCCTTCGCGACAAACCAGGCAGCACGCGAAACAACTGGCCGTTAATCAGAAATCATCGTGACGCCACTATACCACCGCTGTCCAGTGAGACTCTAGGTGCAGAAGCGCCCTCTCACTTCTGTACGTTAACCCCATGCACGAGACCCTCAAAACCACTCGGTGCTCCCCTGCTGATACTTGAAACGAGATTTCCAAAGCGGAATGCACTTTGTACTTGCTACTACAATTACAGTGATTTAGACAATGCTAAGGAGGTTAATTTGGACATACGCCCAGAGAAATTGTGGTAGTCTTGGTCAACTATTAACTGACATCAATTGGCAGTTATATTTTGCATTAATTGGTCGTTCTCTATGTTTTGTTTCTATAGTTATAAAGATAATTGAAGTTAACTATGGTAACGGTGGAAACGAAAATATAACCATAGGACAAGTTACATAGAATACTAATTAATAGTTTTCATTGAACCCTTTACAACATACATTTCTTTAATGAAAACGAAATCGGGTTTTTATTTTTTTAATTAGTTGAAAATATTTAAAAGTGACAGGAAAAAGTTGGGATAACCATTTTGCCTCTGTGTCGCAATGGTTTAGCCCATTGCGCCCATTGCCTATTGCCCATCACTTACCAAATTAGTGCTAATTGTCAAAAAATAGTTTTCTCTATTTTTGATGGTGTGATTTAGTGTTTTGGGGAATAACTCGCATAGATGCACTTTTATTTCACATAGAAAAATATTCACAATCGTCGGATGGCAGTTTCTGAAAACAAGGCTTTTCATCAATATTTTAAAAGAATAAACGATACTATTCGATCCGAGCCGATAATGATGAGTGACAGCTCAAATCAGATCAAAATAAATAAATAAAAATCCCAATGATGAATTGATGAAAAATCTTCTCATAAATAAAATGATCTACGACCTTTCAAAATCAGACGAACATTGCCATTATCTCTTTTAAAATACTGCTCCGAAAATCATCATCTAGGATATAAAAACATATCAGTAAATTTTTTATTTGAAACGCGACTGTGAATATAGCCATAATATATTCATTAAAATGAGTCTATTATACCACCAAGAATAGTAGAAAAAATTAAATAAATCTAGTACTAATTTATTAAGGGCTAATTTAACCATTCCTCCATTCTTCGTAATGGTTGGTGGGTCTACCAATATTTCGCTGAGAGCATGAAAATGAATATAGTGTTCTCGTATAGAACGGCTGAAACATTAAATATTGGCATGAATCAAAGATATGAAAAGTCGGATGAACCGCATCGATGAATGCAGGAAACAATGATGCCCCGTGGGAAGAGAAGTGGACGGGAATGGGTCAGAGCGCGAAACGTTGATGGACTATCGTAGTCCGCATCGAACTCGAATCGTGTGACAGTTATTTATCAGGCAGATATAGCTAGTGAGTAACCGAGGTTCTGAGTGAGAGAGCATCTAGTCGAGTGATAGGGAAAGCAGTATTGCACGACATAGGGTCAGCTGGATGGTGGTACTGCCGAATGCAAAAGCGAAATAGACAGAATGGCAGCTGGAGCAAGTGAGAAAGGAAGGTGGAAAGCATGAGGGAAATGAACGGTTGTACATGCTGTTCGCCCTACGCGCTTCGAACGATGCGTTATGGATTGACCGGTCCACGGAACGAGCACCCACTCGCGAATGGCATCATCTATCTTTCAGGTGGTTTCGTCATTTCGCGTGGCGCCACCACTACCCACCACTGGCAATGCCATCGGGCGGCTTTTCAGGGGGGGGGGGGGGACTCCAGGTGCTCAATTCCAGGAGCCAGCACGCCGAAACTGATCAAAATCAATCAATCGGCTCTGGAACTCACTATTTCTGTCGCATGTATTCAAGATATTTGCGACTACCGCTTTCAAAGATACTATATGCAACATGATGTTGTGGGATATTGTGGAATTTCGTGGTCTTGCCCAACAATGACCAACCATGCTTAGAATCAAATATACTCGAGAAGTTTTTTTAATCGGGTTTAGAAAATACTGGAAAATGTGTGTTACTACTCTGAATATGCTCGTAAACTGAATTTTCCTTACAAAGGGTAGAATCACTGAATTCGAAAGTCAAAAGCACAAGAATATTGGTATCAAATCCATACATATACATTGAGGATCATCATACATTAATTTAAAAATAGGGATAAACGTCGTTGTAGCTACTGGAAACATGAATTTTTAATAATTATAATGTTAAAAAGTTGTTAATGAATTTGTGATGAAACTGATCAAAATCAATCAATCGGCTCTGGAACTCACTATTTCTGTCGCATGTATTCAAGATATTTGCGACTACCGCTTTCAAAGATACTATATGCAACATGATGTTGTGGGATATTGTGGAATTTCGTGGTCTTGCCCAACAATGACCAACCATGCTTAGGTTCAAATACACTCGGGAAGTTTTTTTAATCGGGCTTAGAAAATACTGGAAAATGTGTGTTACTATTCTGAATGTGCTCGTAAACTGAATTTTCCTTACAAAGGGTAGAATTACTGAATTCGAAAGTCAAAAACACAAGAATATTGGGATCAAATCCATACATATACATTGAGGATCATCATACATTAATTTAAAAATAGGGATAAACGTCGTTGTAGCTACTGGAGACATGAATTTTTAATAATTATAATGTAAAAAAGTTGTTAATGAATTTGTGATGAAACTGATCAAAATCAATCAATCGGCTCTGGAACTCACTATTTCTGTCGCATGTATTCAAGATATTTGCGACTACCGCTTTCAAAGATACTATATGCAACATGATGTTGTGGGATATTGTGGAATTTCGTGGTCTTGCCCAACAGTGACCAACCATGCTTAGGTTCAAATATACTCGAGAAGTTTTTTTAATCGGGCTTAGAAAATACTGGAAAATGTGTGTTACTACTCTGAATAGGCTTGCAGACTGAATTTTCCTTACAAAGGGTAGAATTACTGAATTTAAAAGTCAAAAGCACAAGAATATTGGTATTAAATCCATACATATACATTGAGGATCATCATACATTAATTTCAAAACAGGGATAAACGTCGTTGTAGCTACTGGAGACATGAATTTTTAATAATTATAATGTTAAAAAGTTGTTAATGAATTTGTGATGAAACTGATCAAAATCAATCAATCGGCTCTGGAACTCATTATTTCTGTCGCATGTATTCAAGATATTTGCCACTACCGCTTTCAAAGATACTATATGCAACATGATGTTGTGGGATATTGTGGAATTTCGTGGTCTTGCCCAACAATGACCAACCATGCTTAGGTTCAAATATACTCGGAAAGTTTTTTTAATCGGGCTTAGAAAATACTGGAAAATGTGTGTTACTACTCTGAATATGCTTGCAGACTGAATTTTCCTTACAGATGGGTAGAATTACTGAATTTAAAAGTCAAAAGCACAAAAATATTGATATCAAATCCATACATATACACTGAGGATCATCATACATTAATTTAAAAACAGGGATAAACGTCGTTGTAGCTGCTGGAGACATGAATTTTTAATAATTATAATGTTAAAAAGTTGTTAATGAATTTGTGATCAACCATGATTAGATTCAAATATACTTGGGAAGTTTTTTAATTGGGCTTAGCAAATACTGGATGTAATACTCTGTGTGTTAATACTCTGAATATGCTCGCAAACTGAATTTTGATTACAAGTATATAGAATTACTGAATTCAAAAGTCAAAAGCACAAGAATATTGGCATCAAATCTATACATATACATTGAGGACCATCATATATCAATTTCAAATCAGAAATAATCATCATTACCGGAAATGTATTGATTTTTAATAATTACAATAGTAGAAAGTCGTTAATAAATTTGCGACAAAAAAAATCGTTTAGGAAACGTGAAAAAAAATCGTTCATGGGGCTCCATCCAAGAACCGGGATGCGTAAGCTGATCAAAATCTGTCAATCGGTTCTGGAACTCACCATTTGTGTCGTATGTATTCAAGATATTTGCATTATGGGATATTATGCAATTTTCTAATCTTTCCCAGAACTAACCATCCATACATTTTAAATTAAAAGTATTGTAAATCTAGTTTCAAAAATACTCGAAAAACATTATTATTAATCAGAGTACATTGGATGCATAAATTGTGACTCTTAAAGTGCCAGAATACAGAATTTGAAAGACAAAAGCGCTGGATTACTGCATACAAATCCACATGGACAGAATTAGAGTCACCCATGTGCCGTCTGTGACTGAGTCGCTTATTTGGATTGTCTGAAAAAAAAAGTCAGTTAATCAGCTTAGAGACGAACTGCTACTGAAAAATATTTATTTCAACTTTCTCGCAGAGAAAGCCTTATGAAAAATAGAAAATAATGAGGAAGCAATGTAAAATTTAAAATATATAAATGTTACAAATTACACAATCTAATCTATAGAAGAGCGTAATTACTTACCTTGCGTACAAAATTTAAGGTTGATTGATACAGACGTTTTACAAATATTCAATTTTGGAATTGCATGTATTTTTGCATGTATATTCACCCAGACAGACATTTTTTCAAAACCACTTTTTCTTTTCATTTGAGTCTATTTTAGTTATCCTGATATAATCTCATTTTTTTCTCACGAAAACAAAGCTTTCTGTATGAGAAAACGAATAAATATTTTCCTATTACAAGTACCAGCAATTTACACGACTGAGTTTGAATTCATTTTCGAAAAGAACTGAAAAATAGAACTTTCCTTGATCCAGCTAGGAGACATAAGTGACCTTCAAATTTTGTAAAAGTATTGGCAGACCTTCATTTTTTTTGTCTAATCCCTCCTCGATAATCCGTAATCTCCAATTTCGACGATTGGCCGAACCGCCCGTGGCAACGACGTAATACGCGACCGCGGGATCCAAACGTTTCTCTATCCCTCTATGCACCAGTAGCTGCACATCGCCACCCTTTCCACGGCCTATTTCAATCCCCTTCTCCATACAATTCGCTCTACACCCATTTGCTCTACATATATACATATACATATATATGTTCTGCTGCACATATATACGTGTTCGAGCAGCGGTGTTTGTTTCGACAGTTTATTAATTTGATTGGTCCGCTTCAGACTGATACACAACGTCCCTGATATTCCGTGAGTGAGAGGGATGCTCGCGTGACCGCCGTCAAAGCCAAAACGATTGTTTCATCGTCGACCGAATCGTTGCCTCGTTTTTTTATCCCTCAATTTTTGTTCCATTTTTTTGCCGATTTTTCGAGCTTCCCCTCGGGTCACGGTAAACTTTTATGATTTCCTTGTCTTTTAACACGTTTTTTTCCCTGTGGGTTGAGAGATAAATCCTCGAAATCAGCAAACCCACAGTGTTATCGACACTTTTTGAATTCGATCGTATATATTTTTTGTTAAAGCCGCGTAGATAAAAAAATATCTAAGATTGATCAACGGTTATCAAAATATGAAGTCAATACATCGGTACGATTCTAGACTTATCGTTGATTTGTCTGTGAATGGATTGCCGACGCATGCGTTAGTCATCGATGATTTTCCTTTGCCAACGAGGAAAAGTCAATCACAAACATGGCATGTCGACAGAAAGTTTACAAATAAATTTAAAAAAGTTCGCTATGGGATATGCTGATTTTTTCCAATACATATGATTTTTTGAAGTATTACTTGACGGTCTCCAACATATTTTTTTTTATTTTGAAAAATAGCTAAAATATTGCATATTTTTTATATGTTTTAATAAAAAGGTTTTTTATTCCACGTGTAATGTTTCAGAATCGCAAGATACATAGGTTTATAAAAACAGGCTAGAAAAATTCTCGAAAACGGGTATTTCAAATTCGACTACAATTTCATTTTATCAATTAATTTTTTGTCATTATAATTTATAATACGTCTTTTTGGGTTGTTGCCAATTTTTGTCATTGTTATTTATAATACGTCTTTTTGTGTTGTCGCAATCTCATTTATAGTCAAATAAATGTTCAACCATCTACAGAATTTTATATTAATTTGTTTGCAACTTTTAAATAGCTATAGCAACTAAGGTACCTTCCAAATATTGTTGTGTTTTTTTTTACCTCCTATTCATAATTATTTATACCAAACAAATTTTCTTTTTCTACTAAGTCCTTTTTACTATGGAAGTTAGGATAATCTAAAAAATGTGCGAATGTGTTTTCCTCTGGGAATGAAGGGTCCCCGGATCTGGAAATTCTCCAGGCTCCCTTCGCATACTTTGAAGGCTACCCTGAAAAGGGAAGCGCTTCCATCGACGCCTGTAATTAGTAACATACCGGCAGGCAATAGACGTGGCCACGCGTGCTGAATTACCGGCATCAGGGTAATTATGTAGATAATTCGATAGTCATCTTCCTGCTGTTGCGCTGAAATAGTGTCTATCCCTCCCCCGCGTTGCATCAATGTCTTTGTTAAGTATACTACTAATTGTTAATACGCTCTTTATCATTACGTGTTTTGTTAATTTTTTCCTCGCCTATTTCCACTGCACATCGTAGTGATCATTATTATGTTGGAAAAATTGTTAATTTAAGTGTAATATTACGAAATCTCATTATTTTCTACTTGGCCGCAACGAAAAAAAAACATAGCATACTCATATAATTTTATGCCTCCAATGTCCTCCAAACTATAGTCTCTCTTCTTTCAAGACACGACAAGAATTCTTTACAATTATTTAAACACTTTTTAATACTCAAAATCAATGTAACCAACAACATTTTGAATAAATGCAAAAAATAGTAAATATTCACAAAATCATGCTTAAATGAATTTAAGCATGATTTTCTCAAGGCAGAGGATCTGTTATTTTTCCCAAAATAAAATATTTTGGCAATGGTATTATTTAATTTTGTTATTATGTCAAAATTAATTAAAAAAAAAAAACACAAAAATTATACACCACCGAAAAAGGATAACAAATTTTAAACCAAATCAGCAATATAAATTACCGACGAAACTGATCAACAAACGCGTCAGAGTAATTTTCAGCAAACCGAACATTTTAATCCGTCAAAAATTGAAATAAACAATGTTTTTCCCATGTTACGTAGATCGAGAATTGCCAGGCAGGGCAGGCATGTTGCCGGCAACATACCTAATGATATGTACATAATGTACGAACACATGAGAGCCTAGGTGGCTACGTACGATATATATACACATGCAGAGAGCTTCGCGTGGCCCGATTTTGTCGTTGGGTACGTCCAGCCGTTGAACGCTCGGACTGTCCATCCGTCCGTTAGTCCTGCACCAGCATCCAACAGTAGCGTCATCCAGCAGCAGTAGCAGCAGCAGCAGTGGCTCTGCGAATGCACGGCGACGCAAAGGACAGTGGGAGGGTAGAGGACGAAAGCGAGAGACCGAGCGGGTTCCCTGTCTCTGCAGATGACCGTTCCCATCATCGAGTATTAACCGCAGGTCCCGGGGACACGGGGGCGGCAGCGGGAGACCCGGAACGTGCGGCATTATTAGCCCCAAATGCGATGAACCCGCCGTGAACCTCGCCTCGGTTCCTCGGTTCCTATACAGTGTCCTCCCGATCGTATACGTTGTACAGTGGTATGGCTCATCGTGTGCCGTGTGATGCACTGCACTGTATTTCTCCTCCCCCTCCCCAAGCCCCTTTCTACATCCCTACGTACGGCCTATCTCATCCTCCCGATTTACTCGACTAGTCACATCCCCCTCACCAAATCTCCAACTGTGCACGAGGAGGACAAGCCGCATACTCTTTTCTCTTTTAACACGTCATCGCTGAGCCCGCAACGATCGACTTGAATGGATTTCCTCTTTTTTAGGTGTTGGCAAGGGTGAGAGGGAAGTGGAAGCCTCTTTTTTTTCGCACCCTATCAATCCACTTGGTAGAAATGGCAAGTTTTGTGCATTCTGAATGAAACGGACACTGTTTTGCTGTATAGATGTTTAATTATGTATAGGAGGTTATCATATTGAGTTTTGTTAAGATATGAAATTTTCGGTATTTTTCCCGACTCCTTAGAAGTTTTTTTTTACTGCTTTTTATCCTTTCTAGTTACGTGGGTTTTATATGTAAAAGCTTATTTAAGCTTCAAGTTCCAGCTGCCAACAACAGTTGTTGATATAGTGACAGCAAACTTCAGTTCCTATTCTAACAACAACAAAAAAATTGCTGGGCCAGCAAAATAATTTGCTAGGAAAATTAATATGATAGGCCAGCAAAAACATTTTCTATTCCAGCAACTAAGGGTTGTTGTCAGTATGTCAGTAAATGATTTTTCACCGTGCAGTCGGCGCGTGTCTTCGGTGGGCCCCCAAGTTCAACAGCTGTCAGAGCTTGGATGAGTGACCTTCTAACAGTTACTTAGCTGGCGAATCGAATCCCTAAGTGGGAAGTCATTTTTCCCGATGATTGGCCGCTCCTACTTCAGTTTACTCTTAAGAATACCCATGAATTATTTAAAGGGCTTTCTTTATATGCCAGGATTCCTGAAGATTCTATATATCCTCGGGGAAAAAACGGTTACGGTAGAAAGCATAGCTTCGAGCAGGGCGAACAACATTATAAAAGGCACTTCAAAAATAAAAAAAGGCGAACAAAAATGCAGGTCAAAAACGTAAGATCCGGAAGAAATCATATGTAAGAATGATAAAAACAGAAAAATTTCATCGTTACTGCGTTTAAAGACAGAGTAGACAGGTCGATTGGAAGTCCAAAATCGTAACGAAAGCCCATCAGGTGGAGTGACATGTGAGGAGCATATTTGAAACAATCAAACTCTGACGTCTGGCGCGTCACTATCCGATGACGGTAGCTCGATTGCCACTTTGATATACCTAACAGAGAGACGAGCGAGTGAAACGAGCTCTGCGCTTGATTGGTGCGTTGAATTTCTGTCTGTGGCGCGTCTATGTCGCAAAAAGGACATGATGGAAACGATGATGATATCACGTGTAGGACGAGATGACGGACGCTCGGATGCGGTAGAAAGTTGTGGGAGCGAGCGAGGAGAACAACCCCCCCGTTGCAAAACAGGGTGAGCAACATTTCGGGACAGAAAGTAGTAGATAGTTCGGTATATGGTCAACGTAATGGTCGCTCGAAGGGGAATATGGAGATAACGCTTCAGGGTTTTGCGGGTCGACGTTTTGCAACACACCGGGACGCCGGATTCGCGCTGCTGGTCATCTACCTGCTGTTCGTAGCTGACCAGATTCTCTGCACAAACTGAAACGTGTGTATCCACATAACCTGTATATCTATAGGACCAAACGCACTGCCCGGTTGTGGCACCCTGCGTGCAGTCAGTTGCAGTTCCCGCGGGGGGTCCCCCGGCTTACGGGAACGAGCGTGGAACGTACGCTTGTTGCGACGCGGTGTGTAGTGTTTGATGCAGGTTATCATGTTGACAGACACACAGCTCGTGGGCGGGACCAGGGTGAGCACCACCGTCGGACGTTCGGACAATTATAAATCGTTGACGTTTAACAGCCGAAAACGATGAATCCGTTGATATCTATGGTTTTACATTTAGGTATATAGATCACTTTGGGATCGAGCAATTTTTATCGAATAAACGACGAGGACAAATTTCGATTGTGTCGAAAAATGAGGGCGATTGTAGGACGATCTTTTTGTAAGAGTTGGATGCGGTGGTTAAATGTAAACTCAAGGAAATCGTGTTAGATTTCATCATTTCTAACTGATGACTTTTGATTTTTCGTGCATGCTGCTTTTCGCAGTGATGCTGATTAGTTCGGGTTAATTTTCGGAAAATTATATGTGACTATGTCTGCAGCAGGTTTAGGAAATTGCATACATTTCATATTAATGTTATTTGTGAAACAAGTTTATACATCTGGGTGGTAATTTGCTTTAATTTGGTTATGAGCTTTTTTCCAGGCCTTGAATGTTCCAAAAGTAACTAAAGCCCCAAAACCAGGCCCTGATTATTGTAAGGCCCACATGCGGCCTCCTTCCAGTCCATGATTATTCCAAGTTCTCCTCGAGGCTCCTGATGACACTGTTGCAATACTTTTTGAAAACACTTTTACAATACTTTTTAAGGAAACTTTTGCTCTGTCTTTTGACGATAGTTTTGCAATGTTTTTTCCCGACACTTTTCACTTAAAAGTTTCACGAGAGATTTGTTTACATCAAAATGCTTTTTGATGTCGAAAATTATGACGAATTAATGTGCAAGTTTCTACTTTGCAGGGGTTTTATAATTTATTGCAATGCAGGTTATGTCCAACACAGATCAAGACCTGTCAAAAGAAATCATATTGGTCATTAAACACCCCATAAGTCTGAAACTGAGACTACTTCGTCCCAGGGCATTTGGAAACTCAGAATAGTGGTATTAGTGCTTTCGAAGATGAAGAGCCGAATGTTTCGATATGAGACTATAACTGCTTCTGTCCAGTTTCTACTTTATCGTAGAGGCCGTTGTTTTGACGGGTGTTGGAGTTGGCGGAAGATAGAGGCAGGCATTTAGCACCCCATAAGTCTGAAGTAGAGGCTTTAAGCCTCTCAGAGTCCTTTTGGAATCTTGTAGACTCCGAAGGTGGACAGAGAGCATAAAGGTTCCAACGAAACCCGCAAACTCCCGCTTCTTCCCCTGCTTCGTCGGTTTTGAAGTACTGAAGCAAGAGAAGGATGAAACGAAGCTGGCGGAGAAGACGCGCGCGAATTACCAAATGCATATTAGCGAACGACGGACTCCGTTTAAGAGCCCGTAGTCAATCTCTCCGACGGACGTTTATGAAGAGGGAATTAATATACCGGACCCCTCAACCTCGGGAACCTTCGACGATGATATATGCACACGAGTGCTCCACCCTCCGACGTCCCAACAACTATCCCTTCCCACTCTTTCTCTCTCTCTTTCTCTCATTTCCTCTCTCGCTCTCTTTTCGCCCCTTTGTTTTTGCTTACCAAGACACATACATTTATTAAAACTGTTACATGCTATTTATCAGAATTAAAAAGAAAAACTAGAAGAAGAAGACTAGATCGAAAAATTCTTTTAAAAATCATGCTTACTACAAAAAAAATTTGCGCTTTAATTCTATAAAAAAAAGAAAAAGAATTTCCATACAATCTAAACAATTTTGTTTAAGTTAGTTTGAAAACTTTTTAACATTATTGTTCTTCGTATCTTCAATGACTTGGATGTCTTTTACTTAGATTTGGCTCTTTTAAGCAAGTACTCAAATTCTGATCGAATCTAAACTTTGTTATACACTTTTTCTTAGACTTTTAAAATTTTTTGCATCGTAGACATAAAGTCATAGGCGCGGTGACTCGCAAAGACTTTGCGCACATAGTTCGCGCTCCACCTAGCTACTGAAATGCAACAAAGTATTAATTCCCTTGCGTGGTGGAACGTACGCAGCGGTGATTGACGACCCATTAAGCCGCAAAAGCAATTACCGCGTGTAGCGTTTGGCGCTTGTGACGCAACGAGGAAGCATGAAATCTGAGTGACACCTCCGGAGGATGCGTACCGCCCTTTCGCAGTCTTAAATCCAAGATAAAACTTACTTTTTTGAAAAACAAAAAAAAAATATAACCAGTTCAAAAAACCGAACCATTAATAGAAATAAAAATATCCTTCCAACACTTTCTCGGTCTGTATCAAATTCCCTTTAAAAAAATAGTCTGTTGCTTTTTTTGTAAAAAAAACTAACCTAATTTGTTATAATTACAGGAAAGAGCTTCAGCATAACGATCACTGTCTCGACGACGCCACCGCAGGTCGCGACTTACACGAGGGCGATAAAAGTCACGGTGGACGGACCGCGGGAGCCTCGATCGAAAACGAGTAAGTTTTTAAGTGATCATTATTATTATTATAAATAAATGATATACGAAAGTAAAATGTAACGATGGGTGGGAATTTTAAAAGGGAAATGGGCAGAAAATCGAGGGTAAGTACGATCGTATGAGGGACTCGCAGAAAATCCACCGATAATTCAGCGCAAAGTCACTATGCGGTAATGGGAGTCATTACGGAGCAGATGGCGCGCGATGATGCAGTGGTCCCGACGCGAGGCACGTGTGCGTGTTCGTTTAGCTCGTGTTTTACGCTTGTATCGGAGTGAACCAGGGGGGCTTGAAGGGCGAAGGGGAGGGGGAGTGATGCAGGGAGTGCTGTATAGTTCTGTATAGTCGGCGCGCGCCTTTATGCACGCGGAAAATTAGTGTTCAAAACCTCCTCCCCTCCCACATTCTCTTTTCGCGCTAGGTTTGCTCGTGTACATCAGCACGCATCCACCATCCGCTAACGTAGCTATCGTCCCCACTTCATACATGGCATGAGTTTGAGCATTGCGACGCGGTTGCAGAACTTGCTTTCGAAGCATTTACATATCAGGTGCTTTTTTCTAGGGAGATATTTTTTAAGCAAATAATATTGTCTCATTTGCAATGGTGAAGGATATTTTGGACAGCAAGTGACAAGCTGAAATGATATCATTGCGATATTTTTTTAGGCTGCGCCTAAAGCTCAGTTAAGGTGCTGTAGAAGCGAACTTCGAGAAATCATGGTCGTCCGGATGGTATCAGGAAGAAATCGCATGTGGATAAAACCGCAGAAAAAATAGGCGCAGGAAATAGGTTCACGGAAAAAATGGCCGATATAAAAAAAAAATTCACCGGCCGGTGGAAGGTTTGAGATATTCTTATTAGATATTAATACATAAGGAAACTTTTTATGAGAGAATCGACTTTAAGGATACTTCCCTATTCAGAGAAATCGGTACGATTTATTTAAATGAATAATATGATTTATTTGTATGAAACAAATCGTATTAATGTCGAATAGAATTCTATTATGCCGACTTTTAAATACATTTTTTCTTCAAATGTCAGCATAATAGGATTTTATTTTGATCAATTGGAATTTGTTTTGTGAAAATAAATCATATTAATATCAAATTAATTTTATTTGAATCAAACGCTATTGAATTCATTTTCAATAGATCCCGTATTTGATTGAAATAAACTCATTGCAAAAATTATTCTCGGTTCTTCATATATATATTTTTTTGTTAGTTTGGATTAAAAAAGAGAGAAACCCTTTTTTCTATTTGTGACATTTTATAAAGCATAATTTTCAAAACAATCCTTAGAAATACAATCACGCACGGATTAACCTCTATTACATCGAAAAGTAAAAATTATTACGTACACTTAATACATACACTATTTTCCATCAATTTGATACAACGGATGTTTTACCCATTGGCTATTACCGATCGGTTTTTTTTTCCATCAGCAATTACGTTTTACCACCGAACTTTTTTTTCGCGGCTACTTTGTCTGTGGCCATTTTTTTCCGCGACCATTTTTCTCAACATCCGATATTCAATGGTCCAAAAAATTGTCATCACAGAGTAGACAAACTGAAAATAGCAATTATCAATAACTCCGGTGTCATGTTATGATATTCTTGTCGAAAATCTAGTCAGGAACGAGTCATAAAGAAGGATAACAAAATCAAAAAAATGTCGCAGCCGTAACAGGAGCAGAATTGATGTCTGACGGTCGTGTGTCACGTGGCAGTCTGTCAGCCTGGCACGAAATAGAACATATTGCATACAGGACGATCCTGAGGGCACAGGAGGTCGGTGAGACTCCTGTTGGCGTGCCAGGACCTTCGCTCATATATCCAGAACAATGTATAATCGTTGTAGCAGAATTATACACATGTAAAACAGAAAGCATTTATATACACACACGTACATCAACATAGTGTATTATCCGATGCCCACTGGTCGTTTTTTTTTCCTTTCTTTCACTCCACATTGACTCCATCTCCTCGTGTACACGCTCAACGACAATACAAAAACCAACCGATGTCCGGGTGCTATTCATTGTCTCGTAACAATGCCGCACGAGGCACCTCACAAACACCTGCTGCCACTTATTATATACGCGGATAATCGCAAATGCTCGTTCGTGCTCTTTTCATTCACTAAAAATCCGTGTTTTTCCCTACTAGTCGATGTCTATGATTTCCAACCACACACTCAGAGAAATCGTAATAGTACAGTCAACTATAAAGTTACAACTATTCATTTTTATTACATGCAACTATTTTTATAGTTACGATAACTACGAAAATAGTTATGTTAACTATTTGGTAGTTATAGTAATTATTTGATAGTTGTGTCAACTATAAAAAAATGGTTGTACCAACCATAAATGAATGGTTGTCACTTTATAATTACTAATACCATAATTTTCTCTCAGTGCACGAAAACACAAATAACTTCGACAAAATCTGGCAATATTGAAAATACGAAAGTAATTACAACTATGTCTGCCAAATCATGAGAATATATTCAAAAGGCCATGTTACGTTAGATTTATAAAAATAAAACTTTTTGAGTATAGACAAAAAAGGTCTGATAATAATGACTATTTTACCGGGGTCTTTACACTGAAAGAAAAGATAACCAAAAAATGAGTTGACACAACCAATCGATTGTTCTATTTGCCTTACAACTCAAATGGTAGTGCCAACGATTCGAATGATAATACCGACGACTTGAATGGTAATACCGACGATTCGAATGGTAGTCTCAACTATTCGAGTGGTAGTCCCAGCGATTGGATTGGTTAACCTCACTAATTTCGCAAGAACTAATTGTGAATAGTTGAAGCTACTATTCGACATGGTTGAGGCAACTAATTTTGGAGCCATTGTGTACAGCAAATTGGAAACGTGGTTGTCACAAGCAAACATTTCTTTCCGTGTAATCAGTTGGTAGTATTTATAGTGTCGTCACCGGTCAATAGGTGTGTGATTTTTCGATAATTTTCTTCATCATATGAAAAGTATACTTTGCAGCAAACGTACACGCACAATTTCCATAAATATGGTAAAATATGGTAATCGTTTAAACTCGCACTCGTTGACAGGAGACGGCATATTTCCGTATCAACATATAATTTTAGCGGGTTTTTTTAACTGTATGGTAATTTTTTCTTGCTCCTTCTTCCCGTTTGCGTAGTACAGTCCCTCACACCATGATGATCAATGGTACGACCATCCGCCATACAGAATTCTAAAGAACACTTCCGAAGCTTTTATTCAGTCATGATCATATCCATTTACCTATAGATAAAATAAATAAATCATTTTTTGAAGTAAGGCTCGTTTTTGCCAAGTTCTTGGCGCACTCGCTTGACATTTCCAGATTTTAACGCACTATACATCAATAGCATTGTCATCCTCTATACAGCATTATAAAAACAACACTTTCTAAGCTTTAATGCAGTCATTATGATATCCAATTTCCCCCTGACAAAATAAATACATAATTTTTTAAAGTGTAACTTATTGCTGCCAATATCTTGACACACTATTTTGGCATTTTCAAACTTTGATGTACTTTACGGATTAAATTGATATTGTCAAATATTAACGTTGCTATATTACACTAATCGTTAGTCAAACGGAATAAGATCTCTTGGGTTTCGATATTTTTTCGTGGGAATTAAGCAAAGAAAACAAAAACAAATTTACTAGATATGTGTGACATGTGGCGAATTTCAAGCCGGAATTTTTCGTTTTGATGGATAGTAAGAAGGACGTAAAACGCGAGACGAAAGAGGCTAGGAGGTGAAGTCGTCAAGCATGGGTCAGCTATTAGAGAGGAGGAAAGCCACGCTATTTCCGTCAACCGGGGCCGTGCCACACTTTGATTAGATAAGAGGCTAGGTCTCCCGCGCACCGAAACGCACGTTTTGCAGGCACTCAGGACTACTCAAATCCCGCACTAATAATTTTGTGGAAGTCATTTTCCTACGTTTCTTTCATTCATATCAATGAGACTAAACGTTGAAGCGAATACCACTTTGATTCTGGCGTAGGAAATCTGCTTCAAAATGTATTGAGGCTATTTGTATTTAAAACATCAAATTCCCATAAAACATGAACTCTAAGTACTTATATTTTTGAAGTATTTCACTCTGCAATTTTTTCCATTTTTTAAACATACACATTGGCAGATTCCCTTTTATTTTGCTGAGAAGCTGTTTGATATTTTTTTTAATGGTGTTCTAAAGGAATAACAATTTTTTTATTAAATATGAAGGACCGGAAGCAAATAGGTGAAAAGTCA
This sequence comes from Ephialtes manifestator, assembly GCA_963970395.1. NCBI lineage: Eukaryota > Metazoa > Arthropoda > Insecta > Hymenoptera > Ichneumonidae > Ephialtes > Ephialtes manifestator. The sequence goes on from OZ019972.1 coordinate 24,090,962, forward strand.
AAGTGCGTTTGTAGAAGAAGTCTTCAGAATCTTCATTCACCTTACTCCTGATGAAACAATGCACCAGAAAGTGAATTGCACGTGTTGCTTCCTCTCGCGTGAGGCTTAAATTGCTGGACATTACAAAGTAGATATGCGCTGATGGTGCACAAGATGCAGAAGAGAAGAACAAAGTGAAAAAAAGAGGAAGAAAATAAGATGAAGAGGAAAAAATGAATGAACGGGATTGCGAGCGCGCGTTGCAGGAGCTTAAGGGGTCGCGAAGGTGCGGTGCGATGAACGATCGTAGTACCCGCATTTGGGGGAATTACGATCAGCACTCGCACGTCCGGTACATGAGACGAGGAAGAAGTGGAAGAAGAAGAAGAAGAAGTCGTGGGATCCTACGGACGCCCGAGGTCGCCCACCCCCTTAATCTTCACCCTGCTTCTGCTCTTCCAATTCGCCCCCGAAATATTTTTACCTTTTCTCGCACATGGTTTTCATGAATTTGGATATTCTCATTCTCCATCTTATTTCTCTGTCAATACTAACAGGAACCTAACAAACAGTCGAGCAGAAAGAGAAAGCGAGAAGAAAGAAGAGAGGAGCAGAAAAAGATAAAAAGAAGAAGAAAAAAGGCACCGTAGCCTTCGATATAATACATATAGCGTAGTGTCCAGTGTAGAGAGAAGCGATCGAAAGCCGAGAACCGACCATCTGGTCCCCACCGGCGATTTCGTGCAGTTTGCGGTCGAAATTCATTTGTCGCTCACTGGTCGGTCAGCAGTTGCTCTTCCTCTCTCTTTCTTTCTATCTTTCGTGTGTCCGGGGCAACACGGGAGTTCACTAGCCCGAGTCTCGATACACTTGGTCCTGGGGAGACGTGTTCTTCGATTTTCAGAAACACAAAAGGAATAATGTGAACTCTGAAAATTCGTGGCAATATTTAATTATAGGGGAAAACAGTTTTAGGGGGAAACATAGTGGATTGACAACGGACGTGGAAGTCCTGGGAATATCGATAGTTACATAGAACGAAAAGATATAATATCTCAAGTAAATGAAACCTGGTCAACATGGTTATTTTTTTTGGCCAAATGTTTTTCTGAGGAACAACAATGTTTTACCGATTGTGCAGATACAATGACATATGCTGGTCATATTTCATTACTTGTTGTACAAACAGGCTCAAAATTGTATAGAATGTCAAATGAATCTTGTCAGGTTTGGCCACAACTGCAGAAGACATCATGTTGCATCTTCGGAATGTCCGTAGAAAAATCTACTGAACATCATAAACGTAAATGACAACCGTTTTGATGCTGTCTAATGATCTGTGGACACATCAGAGACGTAATCTTGAAAGGGCTAAGGGAATGCCATATGAAATTCGTAAATTAGGCATAACATTACAGCCCTAGTGCACAGACAATACATATGGATATCGTCAGCACGGGCCTGCACGGTTATGGACTTCCAATGGTGGGACAGGGATCGAAATTCTGATATAGTCAAACAAGGACGCCGGGGTTGCGGAATCTGATGAGGAATGCTATTGAACTTAGCTAGTAGAGCAGTCGGTTCATTCGGCTGCTCTCTGATCACGTTCAAAGGAAGGGAAGGGAGAGATCAAGTTTCTTAATTATGCCACTCTATTTGAAGCTTAATTAACGTAATATCCACATTGAAACTATGACCCCGAAGGGCGAGCCAGTGCAGAACTGCAGCCCTGCGCATGCTTGAACTAATATTTGGATAGTCTACCATACCCTTGATTTTGATGTCTATGAAGATCGTCCAATTGATCTATCAAACTTACACTTCCTAACGACACGTGCTATAAAGTCAGAAAATTGCGGTATTCTCCAATCTTGACGCTGCAGAAATTTGCTAAGACCTTGTATTGTGTTTTCCGCTATACCAACATTACACTTCACAGACGGACAGTGGCACAGGAGTTGGGAAGTAGATCAATACGTGTGAATACATTTTTTTTAAGTACCGGTTAAAGAGACTTTCACGGATATTGGATAAAGGGAGGTTGACGTATATTAATGTCTCATACTTACCGGAAACTTGCATTCGTTGGTAACGTTGCAGGACAACAGCATCAGCAGTTTCGGGCATTAGGTCTTGGACAACGACCATTTCTCGACGCGCCCACCTCCTTCACTTCGCATCTTCGCGAACTGGAAACCTACCGTCGGAACAAACATCATCACCATCACCACCATCATCATAACAATCAGAGCAGTGGAGGTAGTGGTCATCCTCACCTACAACAACAGCAGCAGCAGAGCACAAACGGAAATGGTAATTCCGGTGGCAATGGCTGCACCGATCAAACTGGTGGAGTTTCTCCTTCCTCCGGCACACATCTTGGCAACGCCACTGGGGCGTCAAATACTCATCAGGATTGTTACAAGCACAGTCCGCAGCATGGGGGTGAGTGTAACTATTTGACTGATTTCTTTTCAATTGTATCATATTGGTCTGGAATATAAGGGGCAGGTCGTCCCTTTTAAGACAAATTTTTTATAAATCTCGAATATTGACCAACTTTGACATATCCTTAGCCTCGAACTAGTAATAGTATATTACGCCACTAGGGAGGAAAAGTAGACTATGTTCAACCGCGTATAAGATTACCATCCAAGCCGAAGGCGAGGGTGGTAAACACGCGGTTGGGGATAGTCTACTTTCACTCCGCAGTGGAGTATACTATTTTTCACCATAACTGCAGCGGAAAGTTCGAATTACGTAAAGCCCGTAGGGCGGGAAGTCGAACTTTCCGCACAGGTATGGAAAGTTACCTTCCCCAGTACTTTCCCGTTTTTGTGGTATCCATATATCCTCCCTCACCGTTATCGTAATGCTCCAGCATTTTAAGATTCAATATTCTTGATTCTCATAATGATGGGGATTTGTACGATATTTTCATATTACAGGAGGACATAGTTGAGGTTATATTAATATTAAGCAATTATATACGACGATTTTATGATACCAGAAAAATTGTGTTTTCCGAATTCGACATATCGCATTTTCCAATTCTGAACTACTACTGATTAGTTAATTTAAATTTGCACCACTGTTTGAAGCTCCACTGAACAAGTTGCCAGTTTGGCAAAATTTATGTAAGAGAGCTACCATAATTTGCAACATGTTTGGAACTTTGAACGGTGGTGCAAACTTGAACTAGTCATCTTAGCTTCGGCGCAAAAATAGTTTAACGTTGCGCTATGATCAAATTGGTCATGTCATCATTATATTTTTGTGACTTCGCGATACCTTCCGGGTCCGCCAAATAGGTACAAAGTCACCATAGTTATCTCGGCAACCGGTGTATCACTATCTGCAAGGTCTCAATCATAATGAACTTTACTCTGCAAAGTCGCGACAAAAAAATTTCGTTTAAAGGCAAATAAAGTCACTCTATATGTGACATAGTCGTGCATAAAAAATTTCAATATTTCAGTTATTGTTTCCAATTTAAAATCCCTACTGACTGGTTGAGAGGTAGTTTTCTATAAATGTGTATGGAAGCTTTGATCAAGACTTGGCCATTCACTCTACTGGACATGATCTACCGTTTTACTGGGGAAAAATACTTCGCGAGACGTCTGAGTAGCCTTGCAAGGTATCTTCACGCAGAAGATTATCCATACAAGATAGATCTTCTAGGTAATATTGCAAGGCCCCTCGTAGTCTGGACAAGGTCGTGACGCTTCTGATGCACACACATTCGTTCTTCGTCGTGGTCTGCATTCACGTGAAAGCGAGTGAGAGAGGAGGCCGGCGGCTTGGGTGAGGGTGTGGAGTGGGCCTAGGGTTTACAGAACGAGTGAGCTCGAACCGTCCGGTTCGCCGGCCGTTTCGCGAGAGGTAATAGTTTCATACCTCGTTCCGGCTCTGCACCCTCTAATTCAACGTAATAACGACATTCAACCTGCCGTTGCCCATCTACTGCTGCTGCTGTGGCTCCTGCTCCTGCTCCTGCTCGGCACAGCATCCAACAGCAGCAGCAGCAGCAGCAGCAAACATCGACCGGTAAACCAGTGGAAGTTGAGTGGAATAACCACCACCGCCAGGCTTGCCGTTTTAACGTTGTCGACAGGATAGAAAACGGAGAATCCACTAAAATGTCTTCTCCTTTACTTCTCTGCATCATTCATTTCTGTTTCGCAAACAAATTACAAAATTCTAAACGAAATTGATGCATTACGATGACATCGGCTAATGAACGAAATTTGGATTAGCGATTTTTCTAAGATTTTATGCAGTTGATTAATTTTGTGGTATATGAATTATGGAACTCATAAACAAAATTCAATATACACAATCCGATGAGTTAAATGAAAACTGTATTTTATCGCGGTCGAGTAACCCAGGAACAAATGATTTCCAATCCTTTTTTTTCAGTCGACTGATTGATGAAGGATAAATACACACCGAGCGAAAAAAAATGGGTATCATCTCTCGATTCGTATAGTAATCGAGGGATATGTGCACAGTCTGACTTTCTTTTCTAGACGTTGTGACTTCTTCCCCAAAGTTTGAGCTTGACAAGTTACACAAACTGGGTGTTACTTCAATAGTCTATGACTGAATCCCAGACTGCGCATATGTCCATCGATTCCATTTTTTTTCTCTCCGTGTATCATAGCAGGAATTCAATTGTCATCGCAACTGCAATCAATTAGACGTAATTATTACTTAGTTCATAGGAATACATAAATAGTCTTGATAACTTTTAAGTAATAATGTTCACTTAATATTTGCATGGGCATCTACAATTTCTCTGAGTGTAGATGCAGCTCTTATCGCTTTTTATTAATTTGTGATCTTCGGGCTGTGTTTTTCCCCGATGGTCTGGTCTCGCATCAGTGGTCAAGAAACGATCAAAGTTAAGTAGACGCGCCTATGCGTCGATACGCTAACCCCTCTTCTCTCTTCACGATAGCCCGCTTTGAAGCTGAGCGCGTTGCGGTTTTGTTCCTGTGTTCCGACACCTTCTTCCTCTTGTACAGGCTCCTCTCTGTTCGGGCATCCGCAAAAGGTACAGGATTAACATTCAGGGTCATAAGCAACCCCTGGATAGCATGTTATGTGCACCACCACTACTACCACCAGCACCACCACCCATCTGAACCCACTTCCCTTGCCTTCCATTCACTTGCCTTTCTTCGTTGCTTCCTTCGCACAGCCTTTTCATCCCAGTGACGTGGATCCTCACAGCCACTATTATAATTACCTCGTTTAGCTTGTAGGTCCTTCAAGTCCTTCTCTATAATGTAACAGTACAAATTTTCGGACGAGTCCCAGTCTCCGGACGCTCGACTGTGCATTTCAGTCTATCATTTCTAAGTTATCAAAAGTAATATTGGAAATCGCTCAATTATCAATGTGGTTGAACAAATTAATAATTTTGGAAACAAAATTGCACTTCACATTGTTGGTACCAAAAATGCAATATTTGCTCAAGGCAAACTTTTGCTGCAAAGCAACTTTTCTTGTCTTTTGAAGTTGCATCGGTAGACCAAACTGAAACAACAAAGCAAATACTAGAATGACACGTAAATCGAAATAGATTCTTGAACGACGGTGAGAGATGATGGACAACATGTAAAATCTTGAAAGTTAATAAAAGAATACCATTTGACAAGCACATTTCGTTCTTATTCTTCATGGAATTACATCGTTGAGTTAACATGAAGCAACAAATCAAACACTAGGATGTCAATCGAAGTTCATATATAATTTGGCAACTTTGTAAAAAAATGCCACTTGAAAGCACAAGTATTTTGCAACTTGATAAGCACACGTATTCTTCCTTCTAAAAAATCAATATTGGCACAAGACAAACTTTAGCTGCAAAGCCACTTTTCTTCTTATTCTTCTTGGAGGTTTCGTCGTTGGATCAACGTGAAGCAACAATCCAAACACTAGGATGGCACGTCGATCGAAATGGATTATTGAACGACGATGAGAAGTGAAGGGGAAGTGAGACAGAGTGAGTGATAAAGGGGAAGTGGAAGGGTGAAGAAGCCCGGTGCGAAATGATCTGAGGATCGCGTCGGTGGGGCCCCTGCCAATTTTCTTGTTCTTCTTCGCCTGTCCTTTTATTCTCTTGCATTAACTCTTGTATTTTTCTTTCTTTATCCTCTTCTTTATGCATCTTTGGATCAACTACGTTCCTGTGTTTCCCTTCGCCAGCGATGATTCTCCGTGCGGCAATTCGGTGCGAAAGATCCGAAGCGGATACCCTCGTCCGTGATCGATCGTGCACTCACGTCTCCACTTGCACGTCTGCGTAATACCAGAGATCGCGATCGAGAAGCGATCGATCGCAACGACGTCGATCGTCCAGATCCATGTTGTTTTTACTTCTCGATTCACCTTCCCCCTCCCTCACCACCCTGTATCTTCCCGCACCATTTCTTCTCGATCGACAGATCGAATATCGATCTCGGCCATTATTCTCACTCCCCTCCTACTTCTCCACAGTATGATAAACCCGAATCTCATTTCGTTCGTCGCTTCTTCCAAATCGACTAGATTTAATTTTTTTTTTACACACTCGAAAAATCGGGGTTGTTCTGACAACTGTTCATAACAAAAATTCATTATTGATCTATGAAACTATTTTTATAGACATTGGCTTTTTTTAGTTACATATAGTTGAAGTTTTGGCCTACTATTTATAGTCGATAAAACCATTTTTTTTTCTCAGTGTACTGAAAAGTTAAATCAAGTAAACACACTGTAAAAAATATTTGGAAAATTCATATACGGTATAGTAATTTAATGTATTGTATTCTTACTGAACTCGTGTAGGAAATTCAATTTAATATACGAAAGAAAATTAAAATTCAATGTACATGTGGTAAAATTGAATTTAACTTACATTAAAAAGACGACTTTTGTAACAAATTTAAGAAAATATATATTAATTGCTTCCTCATAGAGGAAGCTTTGTTTTGGTGAAAATTTTTTTTTTCGAGATTTTCATGTCAGTATGCTTAGAATCACCTAAAAATTCGAGAAAAGTGGTCTAGAAAATATGTCTGTATGTGTGTGTGTGTGTGTGTGTGTGTGTGTGTGTGTGTGTGTGTGTGTGTGTGTGTGTGTGTGTGTGTGTGTGTGTGTGTGTGTGTGTGTGTGTGTGTATGTATCCAGACACTGAAAATTCAATTGCCCATAACTCACGAACGGCACGATGGATCTAGCTAAAATTTTGCACGCAGGTAGAGTATTGACTCCTCTGTTATTGACGTGATTTTTAATTAAATGTATCAATGTAAACAGATTTTATGCAATTTTTAATTTTTTCAAAAAATGTCGTGATCGCTCTAACTTTCGTAAAAGTTCGCCAATTTAGCTAAATAGTTCTTTATAAATGAAGACACGTTAAATGACGTTTGGTATTGAATTTCAGCGAAATCGGTAAAGCGGTTCCGATTTTATAGAATTTTGAATTTTTCGAAAAAAATACATTTTGCTCTAAATTACGTCGAATCTTGAGAAATGAACCGAAATGTTGTACAGTCGGAAAATAACATACAGCCCCGCTGTGTACGCAATTTGGTGATGATCGGTAAAGTGGTTGGGGTTTTACGGCTTTTTGAATTTTTTAATAAATGTAGAATTTCGCTCATAAGTTCCGCGAAAGTTAAGAAAGTAAGATAAAATAAAAAGAATTAAAAATAATAATCGTCGAGAAATGGAGAAAAGCAGATATTGTAGAAAAGGCAGATCCGCCTTTGATGTCGTCGTCCTCGTCGTCGTCGTCGTCGTTGTTGTCGTCGTCCTCGTCGTCGTCGTCGTCGTCGTCGTCATATTTAAATATACATTATCACATTCACTTTCGGAAACGCTCTAATAATCACGAAATAACGTAATAACGAAATAGAAAGAGCGAATCCACAACATGTATATTTATCTAATTAAAACAAGGATGCAAAGTAGAACCTTGCACATTGCTTCCTCATTATTTTTCGCGTTTTACAAAGCTTCCTCTATGAGGAAGCCAAAAATTGAATAACATACTTTCTCATAGAGGTAGCTTTGTAAAACGCGAAAAATAATGAGGAAGCAATGTGCAAGGTTCTACTTTGCATCCTTTTTTAGTATACTGTGAATCAATTAATACGACTTTCATAACAAAGTTTGCAGAATTATACATCAATTTTACGTTATACTCATGTGGTAAATTTGCTATACTCGTTTATGTAAAGGAGCTTTCTGCACTGTGTAGTAATTTTACCTTAAATATTTTAACAATGCACATTTGAACAAAAAATAATTCCGTTCATTTATCACTAGACAGCAAATTTTACTCATTTAATTAAGTTTTTATCTTAGTCTACTTGAAGATACTCCATTAGACTTGTATACTGAACATCAAAACCAAGAAAAAGTTGAGTAAAAAAAAACAAAGAAATCAGTTTTTTGTGAAATCCTCGTGAACAAAGTGAGGAAGGCCGGATTGAAGAAACGAGGAAAAAAGTGTATAAAGAGAAGCGCGCATTATTCGTTGTGTCTTATAATATAACCGTGTCCGTTTCTCGTTTTCTCTCGGAGTGCAGTCTCATCTCGAGTCGTGATCGGGGTAATGAGACACGGGGCTGGCACTGGTGAAGATGCTTGTGCACGGTAAGTCAGCCAACCAGGGACGCCACTGCACTCGGTGATGTCGGAGTTTTGTCGGGAATAAGGAAGAGAAAGATAAATATAGGACGGAGATGGTGAGATAAATAAATAAAGAAGAAAAGGGCGACTCGACAGCCTGAACGAGTAACGGATTACTCGAGGGAAGAATGAGACGAAGCGGTGGCCTCAAAGTGGGGAAGAAAGTACGTTAGATAGCAAAGAAGGTTAAGGAGAGTAAGAAAGAGGGAAAGAAGATGGAAGGAAAAGGGAAGGTGCTGCTGGTGGTAAAGCTCAGTCTTACTGGGGGAAGAACAAGAAGAAGAAGAAGAATAAGGAGAAGTAGAAGAAGGGGTAAGGACTCTGATTATGGGGTGTCAAACAATCACACTGATTGTACATTCTGTGCGCGGCACAGACTCTACTTCTGTCTGGCTTTGCGTCTGCGTTAGTTGGTACTGCTGTAAAAGCAGAAGCATCACAGCAGTATCGTGCCACTAGAGGAAGAATAAGAACACGAAGGAAGACGAAGAATAAGAAGTGGGAGGAGGGAGAACGGAGCAAAAGAAGCCGAAGGATGCAGGAGCAGACTCTCGTTTCGTTTCTCTATCACCTCCGCCTCTGCCTCTTTTGCAAAGCACGGGCAAACAAAAATGAATGCGACGATCTGCAGAAAGTATAAGGGTACGTTGAGGAGGGAAGAGAAAGATCGAAAAGGGTTAATCCTCAAACATCTATTCTTCAACTATTTTTATACTTTATACCTATCGAAGATTTTCACACATTGAGGCGAATAAATTTTTTATAAGACATTTTGACGACGTTGAAATTTGAAGTAAGATATTTCAACGAAGATTTTGTTAGAAAAGTTTAATTTGCGTCGGAAATAGATGGAGAGGAAGAAGAAGAAAAAAAGAAGACACCTAAAAGAGATAGAGGGTAATCGATCAGACTCTCGTTTCAGCTTTCTATCACCTTCACAATCGCATCTTTTATAAAACATGGACAAAAAAATGAACACGACAATCTGCAGAAACTGTAAGGGACGATGATATGGATATCAATCTTTAAATACTCTAATATCTGTAAAAAATTTTCACTCTTTGAGAAAAACAAATTTTTTATAAAAAGTTTTGACGGCGTGGAAACTTGATGTAGAAAGCTTCGGAGAAGATACAATTTTAAAGCAAAAACTTCGAAGAAGATGCAATTTGAAGACGAAAACGTTTATTTGCGTAGTAAGAAGAAGAAGAAAAAGAAGAGGAAGAAGACGAAGAAGAAGGGGAAGAATGAGAAAAACGAAAAGGCACCGAACGATCTCGTTTTGTTTCTCCATCATCTTTACCTTCGCCTCTTTTATAAAGCACGGTCAAACAAACAAATGCAACCGTCTGTGGAAATACTAAGGGCGCGTTGAAGCGAAAAGATGAACGAAAAGAGATAATCCTTAAAAGTGTAGTAGATATAAATTATTATCTACTCAGTACAAAAATTCAAAGCAGATACAATTTCGAGAAGAAAAAAAAATGTCTTATTATGTACAGAAATCCTTCAACAAAGGATTGTACAACAATGTTGATTATCTTCCAATTCAAATCCACTTACATCTTAATTTCACACTTCAATTGCCGAATAAAGCAGGGAAGCTTTATTCCAACATCTCTTCAAGCACTGAAAGCTTCACTAAAAAAAAATGACGGCAAGGCGATGATGATTTTTAAAAGAATTTTTTATACACTTTAAAAAAGTCGTGAAAAATTCAAAGGGATGATTTTTTTAACAAATTTTGGTACAGTTGATTTTTAAAGTAGATAAATTTGGCAAAGATAGGATTTTAAAAAGAAAAAACAAAATTCTTGTTATGTACAGAAATCCCTTAACAAAGGATTGAACCACAATGTCGTTTATTTTCCACTTCAAATCCGCTTCATTCTTGATTTCACACTTCAATTGCCGGAGGAAGAAACGAAGAGTTATTCCAACGTCTCTTCTAGCATCATAAGATTCCCCGAGAAATGGAGGCAAGGAGATGATGATGACGACGACGACGAGGACGACGACGCGATGAGAGGCAAGGAGAAGATCGTGGCTCTTTACCTATTTACCAAGATGCGGCTACTTATCCTCATCCACCGTTCTAAAAAGACAAGGTGTGCTACTGCTACTGCTGCTACTGCTCGCTGGTAACTTCTGTATGTACAGTTGGTCGTTTCTGTTGGTGATGCTCACGTTCATGAGCCGCGTGCTTCATAACCTACCCAGGAGGTTGGGCCTCATCGTGATGCGATGATCCTTTCGCGTTTTCCCACGTGCCCTCACCCACCCCGCGGTAACCTAACAGCGGCGGAATGTGCGCACCGCCTCTTCCCCCTCTCGTTGTATTATTTTTTCGCAGTGCCGAGCTGATCTCCCTGCTAGTTTGATATTTTTGTCCATAGCGAAATTGTCGTAGTGTGTCGCAATTCAACTTCAACTCCTGATATTGCAATTTTGTACAAAGTAGGGTAGATGTTTGGATAAATCTTAATTTTTTTTTACTACTGGATATGATTGGCAGGGATGGGCAGAATGTATTTAAAGAAAAAAAAATGAATATTTTTCCACTCATTATTTAGTTTCGTGGTAATGAGTGGATTTCCACTCTTTATCTTTCCGAGTTCAAATCATGAGTGGTTTTATATTTATTATCTTTTCAAGTATAAATAATCAATGGTTTATAACTCAGCATTATTTTGATTTCAAGTAATGGTTTTTTCCACTCATGATTTATTTCAAAATCAAATAATTAATGGATTTCCACTCTTTATTTAGTTTCGTGGTAATGAGTGGATTTCCACTCTTTAGCTTTCCGCGTTCAAATCATGAGTGATTTTATATTCATTATCTTTTCAGGTATAAATAATGAATGGTTTTTAACTCAGCATTATTTTAATTTTAAGTAATGGTTTTTTTCCGCTCATGATTTATTTCAAGGTTAAATAATGAATGGATTTCCACTCATTATCTTTTCGAGGACAAATAATGAATGGATTTCCAATCATTATCTTTTCGAGGGCAAATAATGAACGGATTTCCACTCATCATTTAAACGCCAAATGAATTACGAGTCGTTATTCACTCACAATTTGTTTTGACTTTAAGTAATGATTTTTCATCCACTCATCATTCATTTTGCATTTAAATTATATGTAAATACTACTTAATTAACGTAATTATAAAACAAGTCGCAGCGACTACGTTAATATTAATTAATAGTCGTCCCTTAATAGTCACACATAAAAATCGTAGTTTCTTTTGTAATAAAGTTAGTACCGGAATATGGTCCATGTAATAATACATACATGGCAATTCACTTTGTATTTAAGTTTTCAAGCGCTCTTCTATTTAGTATACACTTATTTATTGTGTCAAATAATAGCGCGTTATTGGTACGGTGGCCTTAATGTCGTTATTCACAGCTCTTTCAAATCTTGGAAAGTATGGGAAACTGAAATGGCTCCCTAAGAAAACGTGTGTTATTAACGCCTCTCGCGGCGTTAGACGATATGATAGGGGGTTGTTGAGTACGTTTATTGGTATTGCAAGAGGAGGGTCTGTCTCGTGCCGATGGGAGTGTGCGTGACACTTTCCTAATTGCCTAGCGCGCTCTCAACTCCCTTTAAGAAAGCAACCCTTATCCCTCGACCCACTCCAGCTGCACTCGCGACCACCGACGCTTCGTTCGACTTTGCCACCTCGGCTAAACTTTCCTTCAAAGCCACTCGAATTCTCCGTTAGCCACTTTCTGAAACCCCTTCGTCAACACATGATTTACATGTTTTTGAATTACATATTACGTGAGTTGAGTCGTGTCATTCAAAATGAAATGGCACTTATTTCCATAATTAGAATGTTCCAATATTATATTTTTTACATTACTAACCGTCTAGTAAAATTGTTCAATATAAATATGTTACTAAATATCCAGTTTGCATCCCTAAAAATAATTATATATCTTGGAGTTGCTTCATAATTTTTCAAATAATCATTTGTAATGTAATATAATTGATTTAGTAGTTGCTATTTTGTAATAATTATCCGCAACTTCTTTAAAATTAAAATAACCAATTAATAAAATTTAAAAAAATAAAAGTAAATAATTTTCCTTCAGGATTTATAAGTAATACATTCTAAAATGAATAATCGACCTATACCTTAAGATCTGCTCTCAATTTTTCGTGCAATTTTATTAAATTTCATTTTTTTTTAAAAGTTAGACTCAGTTTTATTAATGTCACAAGTTAATACTATAAATTAATAATTATGAAATTTATAAAATGATAAATGTACATTTTTAAGTTATACACAAATAAAGATGTTTTATTTATTTTTGTTACGAGTTTTGAAATTAATTTAATTGGAGCATATTGGTTCATTGACTTGTTGCATTATAATTAAGAAAATATATTCTGTAATGTCTAAGATATCTTCCATCATTTTTTCGTTCGAATAGGACGGATAATTAAAAAATGGCAGCCAAGTTTTAATTATTTTGGCTTATTTGACCATTGGAACCATAGAGGGTTAAAAACGAACAGGAAAGTTTTGACACAGAGTTAAGGTGAACCGTTTTACAGAGCGAGTGTAAGTGACAAACGCGACCACGCTCAGCCGTGTTTCGGAAGATTTAATTAAACTCGTAAATCTATTTGCTTATAACTCTCTGAAGCCACGATATATAACCAATGAGCTGTCTATTTCTTACAGGGCTTTTATTCTGTACAATGAAAAGTACCCCAGATAGGCGGATTTTTTTTTTTTTAATTACAAAAACAAAAATTAAGGGAGACTGTATTTAAAAAAATGTGACAAAAATCGAATAAAAAATTATAATTTATGGAGGAAGGGGTAGTAAGGGAATGAGCGTTATCGCTACCAGTGGAGAGCCTCTATCGCGCGTATCCTGGTGTACAACATCCTTCGTATCCCCGTCGTATCCGTCCAATCAGGCGGTCACTCTCGCAACTTCGAAAGCTTAAGGAAACCCGATGGCGACCGCTTAGCCAAACCGCGATAACGACGACGTTACTTGCACACGTTGCTTGCGTTCCCCTAAACCCGCCGTTGGGCCACCAGCAAAAAGCCGTACCAGAATTTTTCGAACGTGTACTTTCAGCCCTTAAGCTGATAAAAAATTTGCTTCACAATTGAATAAAAAATTCACACAACGAAATTTTCAATACGTCTTACATTTAAAAATACCATTAACCACTTTTATTTTTCAATGTATTGATTGTTTTTTTAAGCCGATTAATCTGAAAATTGTAATTTTTATTTCGTGCAGAAATATTTATATTTTTTGGATTAATATTTTGTTCTCATGGGTTTTGCAAAATAAGACATTCCACCCTTAAGGAAGTTCGAAATTTATTTCTACAGTGAAAAAAAAATCTTATTTCCAAAATTTTCATTAGTTTGACATTGTCAAATACCAATAATCAGTATGATCTTAATGTGTAACAATTTATAAAAATTACAACTAATTATTTAGAATTACAAGTTTTTATTTCATTAAAAAATTCGTATTTTTTACTGTCGATATTTAGTTTCCACTGTTTTTGTCAAAAGGGCCGGTTTATCTATCGAAGGGATACCGATACGCCACTCGACTTCCGTTTAGACTGGCGCCTAGCTAAAAGATTAGTATTTCGGACTGTCAGTATCGTTCAACGTGATTTGCTTCCGTTGATCTGTGAAGAGCGCACCGAAAAGTTCACAGATGCGTTTGAGAAAATAATGCACAAGACACGGTAGTATTTTGACGGCAAGTTGCATTTCCTTTGATAGATAACGCTGCGAGCGAAGGGCGCCTCGATATGCCCTGATTCGCGAGCTGAGAAAGCCAAAGGGCTCGATATACTTTGACTCACTGGGCCCCAAGCGCCTTGAGAAAGTTTCTGGCTTCTTCCCACGGCTGTACGCGCGCCCGTTCCACTCCATTGGGCAAGAACCGTCGTCGTTGGTCATTCGATTTTCCTTTACATTTTTCTTATTTTTCCGGTTTTTTTCCCCATACGCTGAAATCTATGAAAGAGACAATGTTAGCTTACATACTATCTATACGAAAATTGATTAGGATTAAAAACCTAACAAAGAAGTTTCTATAGAAGAAGCATTTACAGCCAGTTCAAGCACTTTTTCCTAATCCTATCAGAAATTTTAAATAATAAACTATATTTTTTAAAGCCATTTCTACGATTTTTTTCAGATTTTTATCCTAATAAATCCAGAAGCTACTTTTTTTATCTTGCACATAAAAAATAGTACAAGAAGTATGACACGCAGAAAATGGTTATTTTTAATAAACTGATTAATGTGAGAAGTTTTATCTTTACCTCGATTTTTAAATAAATACAAACTTCTAATTTTCGAAAAATTATTTTTATGAAAAGTTCTGCGCGGTTAGCTATCTACTCAATTTTACATAATTATCAGAAATATGTGCACGGTCTATTAAAAAAAATGGATGATGCTGGAATCAACTATTTAAGTATTAAAAAATGAGATTTATTTCCACTAGGAATTTTTCCATTCACCTTTTTCAGGTTTTCACTCTTTAGAAAATTTGTTTCATCAAGCTTTTAATCAAGTTTTCAATAAACTATGAGACCAAAGTTGTAAATCCCCATTAATTCATGAGATATAGTTTACAGTACAATTTGTTTTGTAATTATGACATATAGAGTGTAAACATTTGAATATCTGAAAAAAATACTAATTTTCGCTTTAATATTGCAAGAAATAGTGGAAAAAATGGAAGAAATAAGTAATGCATTACTTTTTTAATGCATTACTTATTTTTTTACATTTTTTCAATAGGATTACCGTGAATTTTTATTGAAAAATAATAATTTTTGCAGCCATTCCAAAGTTTAATCATCGTATTACAATCGCTACATGTTATTATTATAAAATCATAATTATAGAGCTGATCGTATCATCATCATTATTTCTATAAGTATTAGGCATTTACAACTTTGTATGAGACAAATTTTATTGAAAACTTGATTTAAAAAATTGTACATTTTTATACTAATAAAAGTGTACCATTTTTTTAATCAAGTTTTCAATAAACTGTGTAAAATTTTCTAAAGAGTGAAAACCTGAAAAAGGTGAATGGAAAAATGAGCGACGGTCAGAGTTGAAGAAGATAGTATGTATAAAGTACGAATGGAGTGAAATATTCTGTGAATCATGAGGTCGATAGCGACAGAAAACAAGAATAATCGAAAGAGTGTTAAATCGTGAAAGCGATTAATCAGAGAAGGGTTCGACAAGGAAGTCATCCTACCGAAACAGCGGTGTACAAACTGGCCGAGAGACCCAGTATAACACAGCGAGGAATGGTGGAGACAAAAAGAGTTGAAGAAATGGCCACCAGCAACGCAACTGAGGTATATCGAGTTTGCCCTCCCTGAAGGCACCACGAAACGTACCAAGCGGTCGGCAACCCTCGCAATTTTTCTTATGACTTACTACAGACACCGAGACTCTTAACGTCCGAAGGTCACAAGGATTCGTTACAATTACGATATTCTCACGGTTTTTCTTCACCGAGCAATCAAAGATCGCACAAACATTCGCAAAAAAAATTTGATTCCAGTAGAATTTGGATACACTGTTAGAAATCAAGGGTCTGAAGTCGTGCGGTGGTCAATATTTCTGGTGTTATGTTTAGAATAATTTCTGAAACATTTTGACACCGTCGATGTAGTAAAAAAAATTAACTTCATTGGAGATCAACAAGTTATAAACTCAGTGGTATCAAAAAAATGATCAAACTATTAACATTGTTTAAGGTCGTTTTCATGAATCTGTTAGCTCAATCATCTTCTTATGTGCAATACGAAACTTTTATAGAAAAAATATATATATTTCAAGATTGCGAATATTTAAATATTTTGCAAAAAATAAAATAACATTCTTTACATGTTATCTAAACGTTATCTAAAAGTTTATTTAAAAATGTTTCTAAATTAATTTATTTATTATTTTGTGCTATTCTTATTCTTACTATCATCAATAGGTCGATTTTGTAAATAATTTTCCTCTTGGTACAAAATTTTCAAATTTCAATGCAATCAAATCTTTGGTTGAGACTGTTCGTGTAATACATTTTAAAGATTAGCGATTAATAAAGCAAAAATAAAATTTTGGGATACTCAGAAAAAATGTCAAACGTTCACTATTTTGAATGCTTAAACTTAGACGAAATAAAATGTGCAGAAAAAATGCAACAAAAAGCATTTGTCTTTGGTCCCAAAAAAATAATGATATTTTAACATGGAAAATTGGAAAAGTCAGAAATTTGTATGCTTGACATTTATTTGATGCTTAACTCCACCAATTAAACGATAAGGCCCTATGAAAAAAAAATTAAACCCACATGAAAAAAAAATAAAGATCTTCCTGAGCCTGGAAGTTGGATACCTTGTAATAGTAATCGTCCCTTCCGATAGTCGGTCGACCTTCCTTCTTGGCGAAGGTGCGTATAGTAGGCGTCTAAAGTGATTCCGGGGGCACCGAAATAACCGAGAATGGGGCACACACATACAAGACATATTACGCGAGATGGAAGTAAAAATAAAGGTCGAGAAAACGAGAAAGGCAAGAATGAAGATCCGTGTCTTCTCGAGCGTGGATCACGTAACTACCTCGTACCCCAACCCCCCGTTTCCTCGCCGCGGCCTTTTTTGCTTTTTGCTCCCTTTTTCTTTTTTCACTTCTTCTACTTCTTCTTCTCCTTCTTATCCTTTTCCCCATCCACAACTCCGTTCATCCTTTACCGATGATCGTTGTACCTGCCTCTCAAGTCGACACGAACCAACCAATGTACTTCTCGAGTGCCTCTATATCCTACACCTCTTCATCCTCTTCTCTTTCTTTCTGCACTTTCGACTTATGACTACAAGAATATCGTGCACGAAGCTATCATGAGAAGGAGGGGAAAAAAAATGAATAAAATAAAGTAGTGAAGAAATATTGAGGGGTAGCGACGAGAATGAAAGAAGAACAACGACAAAAAAAATCAGATAAAGCTCCTTCCTCTTGAAAGACCTAATTCGTTCACTCAGGATAGTACAGAGGAGCCCAACGTCGGCGATGCCACTTCCGTTCGTACAAATGAGATATAGCCTGACTTTGGATTCCAGCTCGAAAAGTCTCGTAGCGTTAGAACGCGAAGGAGAGGTTTACAAAGAGAAAGGGAACTTATTTTTATTCGCTCCTCGGATTCAGCTCGCGTCCACTCGATTACGACTGTGTGCAGACGGAAGAGGTCAGCTAGCATCGCGATTTCTGGAATTTCCGGCCTTTAGTCAGATTACGAGGAACCAGTTAACGACGACAATGCCAGATTCTCGAATGATATAAAGCGACTCAATCCGCACTACCTACACTGCAACCTTCTTTACCCGTTTGCCACTTTAGATCGATTGGACTTTTCATTTTTAGCCTATTTCTTGGCGCGACTGAACAGTAGTCACTTTTTTCGCTACAACTCGTATTCCTTTGGGCTTGAGGCAAAAATAGTTATTATGGAAATTGAGGAGTGGAAAATTCTCAACAAATTTAGTGATGCGCATATTTGCGTTGAAACTGCGTACAGGCAAATGGACTTAGTTTTAATTCGACAAGTGTTCCATCACTCGTGTTTTTTTAGTGTTTCATAGGCCAAAAAAAGTTATTACGAAAATTGAAGTACACAAAATTCTCTACAAATTAAATTCTGTATACTTTTGTCTTACGTTCAATAGTTTGGACATAGGAACTGTATATACTGTATAACTGTATATATGTATAAATCAGAAATCCTCGACTTGCCATTTAGCAAAACTGTGAAAATACTTTTGACAATTTTTGTAAGGTTTTACCACAATGTTTAATGGTTTAATTGATTTGTTCTAAGAGTTCGTTTCTACAGCATCATGTATTCTTAATATACAAATATATTCACAACCTTGGTTTGAATATAAAATGAACTGATCTACGCTAATGTCTGTCAAGATATTTTTTAATCCAGTATTTTTAAAGAATAATCCATAATTGTACTCCAATTATGATTAATGATAGCTGATTTTATTTAGTAAAAGATATTCAACTGATTCATCGCTGCGAGTTTTTATATTATTAGTTAAAAAATTATAATAATATCTTCGACACAACTTTACCTAATAATGGGCATACAATGGGTTGTAACCATTGAACAAATATCACTAAAACTATATGAAAATCCATAAAGAGGGCGGTAAATCCATAAAGCAACCTTCCAATGAACAAAATGAGCTGTCGCTCATCATAATCAGACTAATACTTTCGTTCATACTTAAAAAAAAACAGTGACCAAAAAAAAAAAAAATATCTTTTTATTAATCAGCCTCTATTGATCCATTTACTTTCAATTCCAATGCTGTGAACTCTGCTCTATATTAAGAACATATACTGCTTCACAAGTTATCATCAAAAATACTAAATAAAACCACCAAAAATTACAGAAATAATTGAGGCAAACTGCGACTAATACCTCCTTAAGAAATGATGAATTATGCCAATTATGGCAACGAAACCTCATGAAACTCATCATTTCTGTCCTGCACTTTACTTCGAA
This sequence comes from Ephialtes manifestator, assembly GCA_963970395.1. Lineage (NCBI taxonomy): Eukaryota > Metazoa > Arthropoda > Insecta > Hymenoptera > Ichneumonidae > Ephialtes > Ephialtes manifestator. Next base: position 24,110,238 of record OZ019972.1, read on the forward strand.
TAGTGCACGTTGACAGGCCGTTCCATTCTTCAGCCAACAAAAACAAATATAAAATGAGAAAAAAAAGTATCGTTGGAATCCGTTCAGCACAGCAAGGAGGTGGATTACCCTGGCCGATGCGGATTCATCCAACTGTTGAAAATTCGCCAGGGTGACACGTACCCGGAACGTGGAAACTCTTCGGTAGAGTCGTACGTGCGTGCCGGTTGCTCGACGGTTAGTGATAGTCGATAAAAAAAAAGTGACGCCGCAACGAGGAACTGGAATGAAGAGAAGAGGACATCAGTATTGTAGACAACCGGGCGGTCCACGACGAAATGCCTCACGGTAGAAACTGAGTCGCCGCTGTCGAGCGGAAAGGGAAAAAACGAAGAATAAGAAGAAAGCGATTCGCAGCGAAGCGATAAACAATAACGGAACTTCATAACCCGATTTGCTGTCACCTGTGAGCCGTGACTTTGCAAGAAGTCCAAGAGAACGACAACCGACCGTTGTTGAGTGGTGTTTTTCTTTCTTTTTCTTCTATTTTTTCTTTTTTTTTATCATTGCCTCTTTTTCTTGCGCCTCTTATCCCCCCGGCTGTAAGAATCTTCTTTCGGAACTTTCTTGCCGACTTAATTGATCGACGATCAGATAGAAACCGAGCTGGATCCTCGTTCGCTTTCTTTATCGATCGATTGGTCGTTTTCTTTCTTCATCTCATTTCATTCATTCACTGTAACCACCTCTCTGACACAGTTTCTAAATCGATCGAACAACTTCGTAAGTCGCTCCAACGTAATACACTAATTTTGTACAATCGTTATTTTAAATGGAAAATATGAATGTCAAGTTATATAATTAATTTTTCAGCGACTATAAATAGATAAAAATAATAAACTATATTTTTATTCGAGAATATTAATTTTTATTACTACTCCCATTACTACGACTGAATGAAAGAAATGTAGTTATGATTTTTAAAAATTTAATTTTATGGAAATCATATTTTTAACACTTAACGATTAATAAAAAATTATACAGTATGTTTTGGAGCTTGTAAATAATAAATAAGAGTTTTATCATTAACATGAAAAAAAGATGTCAATTATGATAACAGCTTTTTCTGGAAATTTTGAAAAATTTTATAATAGGTAATAACGTCTGCTTGTGCGACGAGACGGGACGCCGAACGAGATACCGGAATTATTGAAGTAGAGCAAGAGATCGGTACGAGACGCGGCGAGCATGACAAAAGACAGGACAGCGTTCGATGCGAGCATCTAAACGCTGGTCTACGTTACAACAGGTTCTAATGAGCAACCATTAAGCACTTTCGTCGCTGACCCTTCGCTAACGTCTCCAAAATACTGTTTCCTCCATTTATTTTATTGTGTTCCGCCTCTCGAAATCAAAGTAGCCAAATAGTAACTTCGAGTTTCGGATACTCGGAAGTCTTTACGGCCAAAAAACCCTTTTTTTTGTTCTTCAGATAAATAACAATTTTTTATAATTATTATTACGACAATGAATACAGATAAAAGCAATAGTAAAAGGTGAAATTAATAGCTATGTAATTGGTGTAATTATGTCACATTTTTGTACTGTTTTGTTAATTTATTTATTAAAATAGCAGTATGCGGATCACCAAATGAGAGGATATAATGAACCTGTAACGTGTATCACGAAATGCTGCATAAAATATGTTATGTTCACTAAAGCAGTTCCCTTATGGCAAATTTTGCACGATGACACGTTCTGCCCTCTGTGATACATCGGAATAATGATTTATGGACATGGCATTCGTAGAACCAACGATTGGGGGACTCTAGCAGTGTTAGTTTTATCGGACGAGATTTAATTTAGTTTAATAGGTTGGATCAAAGCCAGGAGTAACGAATCTCGAGGTCGTTTCGTTTACTTCAAACAGGAAATAATTGATTTTGTCAAATTATAATTTTCACAACTTCTTATCTTAATTAATTCTCGCTATTTGCGTTTTGATATTGTATATTGCAATTAACATTTTTTCCACTTTTTGGTAACTTCATTCCTTTTATTTTCATTTCTGGATCTGATACACAACATACATCCGAACATTTTTTTAATGTGACTTTTTAATATTTTGGCATATTTTAGCACATTGACATAAAAATCGCAAAAAATATTCACAAAGGAAAACAAAATTTAATAATTCATATTAAAATCTTTAGAGATTCTTAAAATGCTAATAAAAGAAAAAGAAGTCATCAAAAAGCTGCAACATTGTAGTTTCATTACACCCCAATATCAATTAAATTTCTAAATTTTTATTACATCAGAAATAACGATAAATACGAACAAACCAATATGCAAGAATTAGACGTAGAGGTTAGAGCATCGAAACCAAGAATCATTCAAACGCCACCAATACACGGTGTTGAAGGGTCTTGTCTGTCGTTCGTGGTAGCCAGCAATTACTGAGCGCGAGACGGGAGAATAAGAGCTGGAAGGAAGATGGAAGGGCCCGGGAGGGGAAGGGAGGCTACGAAAGGGCCTGAATCCCTTTCCTACGGTTTCCGGACACGCCACCAAAAGGCACTAGGGCTCCTCCATTCATAGCTGCTGAACGACGTATTCGTTTTCATTCACCCTGAGCAAAATTGCCGGCCACGTCGAGTAGAGCCCTTGAAAGTGAGGTCGATAGTAAGAAAGTAATAACGTAGTGAGAATGAAAGAAGGGCGTAAAAAAGAAAGAAGAAAATGAAATAACGAAAATGAAAGTGTATGTGTGGCAGAAGATGATTCCGGTGGTGGTGAAACTTCTCAGTCGAATGTCCCGGTTTATCCCATAGTGGGGGCGCTGCGCCCACGTTGCAATTTTCGCAATACTCGCGTGCGAATCATGCGCCCCTGGCATTGTCCGATATCCGCGCTAAACAGACTTCTCACCACAACATCACGAAAGACGGATATCAAGAGCAAAAATCGAAGAGCAAAAATAGCAGTTCCTTCTTTTTTTTCTTCACAATTTTGTTCGTTGTTTCTTTCGTTTTAAAGAAACGAAGAAGCGCATCTTTGGGATGAACAGGTACGAAGAAGCGAGTCACGACGATTTCGAATCAGCTTCGATTGTTGCACATTTCTGTCGACGAAAAGGGAGATACAAAAAATGAGAGGGAGAAAGAGATGAAGAAGATACAAGGGACAGGATGCGCCGTAATTGAGCGGTGGGCAATTAGAGGTTGACTCGTTCGTCGATATATTCTTATATTTCGGTATAGAAAGCCGCGGAAAAAATAATTTCGTCAACAGTTCTCACGGCCAGCAATTGCTCGCGTACTTGAAGGACGGATATCGACAATTAAGGGCGACGTCATATCGTTATGTCAAGTTTTGTGGAATTTTTGCATCTTCTTATAGGCAAGAAAAATTAATAATTGAATTGTTGTTTACAATATTTCTATTCCAATTGTAATGCAGAGTCACTTCGTAAGAATTCATAATTAATGTGTGCAAATCAGAGTTGTAAGCTTCCGTTGGATTTCGAAATTCAAATTTTTTATCAAATTATTTTCATAATTATTATTTCATAACAAAAACCTACCAAGCATTGGTTGATTTTTTTAATAACTGCCAAGGAAATTTATTTTCAATAATATCCCCAAGCTTTGTGAGCAAAAACTGCAAGGGCCCTCCATTTTTTTCTCAATGGATTATGAAAATGTTTATATTTTTTTAAACAAGATTTTTAGTTCAAATTTAAAAAACAAATTATCGCAATTATTTAAAAATTGAAATATTTCTTCATTGAAACTCATTACAATGTAATAATGATTAATTTAACTATACGATAAATTATACGAAAATCTTGAAAACTGAATTTTTCACTAAAGTTTCTCAATGTAGAAGCAAAAATAATTATCTTTTGTTTAAATATTTTTATTCGCTGCCCTCGTGATTTCTTATTTTGTCCCTGGAAGAAATACTATCCTCGAGACAGGATACTTAATATAAGATGAAATCGTTGATGGTAAATGATACTACGGGATGAGAACGGCCGCCCTGAGTTTCCTGGGGTACACGTCGAGTTTCTTAACGTTGAACGTATGCGTAAGACTTCTTGATACACCCCGAGCCCTTCCCCCTCTTTTTTCATTCTTCTTCCTCTCATATACTGTCCCCTCTTCCGCCACTATTGGCTCTTAAAAATCTCGAAGCCTTGGTACCAATATATATATATACATAAAATGCTATATCGATTTATATATACATATATATATTATGGGGGCAAGTATATTGATACGAGGCAATATCGACTTACGTTACACGACCGAGCGAGCATCTATCTCGGTGGGAACCAAGAAGCCCCACACACGCGTCTGTCTTTGCCTTAGACACCTTATTTTTCATCTCGAGGTCTTCGTCCACCTCGTCTTCCTCGAAGCGCGTTGATGTCGCTGCAACGATGGACAGCAACCTCCAAGATTTCACATTCCTCGATCAATTTTTGTCCTTGAAGCAAAAGGAATGCAATTTTTTGTTTTATTTTTTTGCAAAACATGGCGAATCCTGTGTAGTCTCAAAAGTTTTTCATATAAAATATAGGCCCGATTTCACATTCCACGGTCAATTTTTGTCCTTGATGCAAAAGGAATGCAATTTTTTGTTTTATTTTTTTGCAAAACATGGAGAATCCTGTGTAGTCTCAAAAATTTTTCATATAAAATATAGGCCCGATTTCACATTCCTCGATCAATTTTTGTCCTTGATGCAAAAGGAATGCAATTTTTTGTTTTATTTTTTTGCAAACCATGGCGAATCCTGTATTATCTCAAAAGTTTTTCATATAAAATATAGGCCCGATTTCACATTCCTCGATCAATTTTTGCCCTTGAAGCAAAAGGAATGCAATTTTTTGTTTTATTTTTTGCAAAACATGGAGACTCCTGTGTAGTCTCAAAAGTTTTTCATATAAAATATAGGCCCGATTTCACATTCCACGATCCATTTTTGTCCTTGAAGCAAAAGCAATGCAATTTTTATTATCTTTTTTCCAAAATATGGCGAATGAACCTTTCTCAAATAAAATAGGCCCAATTTTATGACTCAAGGATATTTGATTTATTTTTATCTCTGATAATTTGATAAATTCAAGTGAATGTACATATAAAATTTAAACAAAATATTTTAGTAAGGGGATTATTTTTTTTTTTTGTATTTCGATTCACCGGTGAAAATATTTCCGTCGTTTTGAACTTGTAGAATTGAGGTTGCACCAATAAACTGAATGGCGTTAAAAGGTCAAAAATATAAATAAATTTAAAAATTGCATCCAGAAAGGGAATTTGCAAACAAACAAAAAAACTCATAATAATGATCTATTTTTTTGTGCATGTCCACTGGTATTTTTTATCCCATTGCACAACGTAATATGTTGTATTGAAACACAATGACATTTTCATGATGGTCAGGTGACTCTATCCCCTTAAGGTTCATTTGTAAAGGCGAGGGATACTATTTTTTTTTGTTTTATAGATTGCTGAATACAGTGAGTGATAAAGAACCATCCAATTCGTGACAATAACAGTTGGTAAAAACAAAGATAAGTAAAAGAATGTGGATTTCTGAGAGGAAGTGAAGAAGCGACGAAATTATGACGGTCAATGGACGGTTCGTTAAGTAGATGTCTGGTCTGTTGGTGTTTGTTGGAGGGGCGAAGAGCGTTGAATCCCCAACGAGGAAAGGACTATGCGCCAAAACCACCTCGCTGTGGTTTCACACCCGCAAGGAGCGGTAGTAAACAGCTTTTGCTCCGCGGAGTTCCTTTGGTTAGGACTCGTGCGGGCTCCCCTTCCCTCGGTCAGCATCAAGGAAGACCCCAGACTCTCAGAGTCTTACGGCAAGCCATACAATCTGTGGCTATGTGTGTTGTTTCTATGGTCTACGTCGCGGTCCAAAACCGTTTCTCCGGGGTGATTCTCCGGCGAGTGCATTCCTGATTGACCGAGAATGCCAAATAGACAAGAGCTGCACTGTCAGAGTGTTGGAACTCAGTGTTACTTTGATAGCTTCTTTGTCTCGTTGGGATTAATAGGTAAAAAGTTTTTTTTACGATTCAGGGATGAATTTCAACAATGAAATTAATGGGTAATACATTTTATTAGAAAATATGTACCTTAGGATTCGGCCGAAAATCCGTATCTTAGAAATCAGGTCAGAATCCATACCTCAAGATTCCGGTCAGAATCCGTACGTCAAGATTCAGGTCAGAATCCGTACCTTAGGATTCAGGTCAGAATCCGTACCTTAGGATTCGGGTCAGAATCCGAACCCTTAGGTTTCAGTTGAGAATCCGAACGTTAGGATTGAGATGAGAATCCGAACCTTAGGATTGCGATGAGAATCCAAACCTTAGGATTGAGATGGGAATCCGAACCTCAGGATTCAGATGAGAATCCGAACCTTAGGATTGAGATCAGAATCCAAACCTTAGGATTGAGATGAGAATCCGAACCTTAGGATGCAGATGAGAATTCTAACCTTAGGATTGAGATGAGAATCCAAACCTTAGAATTCAGTTGAGAATCCAAACCTTAGTATTCAGTTGAGAATCCGTACGTTAAGGATCAAGGCAGAAATCTTACCTTAGGATTCATGATCGAAGATCTACCCTAGGATTCAGGTAAGAGCACTTAAATTAGGATTTAAGTAAATATTCGTACCTTAGGACTCAGGTAAGAATCCTTACATTAGCGTTCAAGTATAAACCTTTACCTCACGAGTCGTGATTCCTTACCCTAGGATTTATGAATCACATATTTAAGATTCAAGGATAATTTTTCCCCTGATACTCATGAGTGCATTTCCACCTTAGAATTATTAGGGGGATATTTTTTTATGAATTTATAAATAAAACCTTCTTTTACGATTTATAGGAGCATATCCTTTCCTTAGGTTTTGTATAGGAATCCGTTCCTTACGATTCACGGATGAATTCTGTTGCTGATCTTCATAGATAAACCGTTTTTTCGGATTCATGGATAAATTTTTTCGAAAAGCTTTTAAAATGATATTCATAGATGATCGTTTTCTATGGGATTCCCTATACATATGAGGCATTCCATCCCGATTCGACCTGGGTCCGACTCTCGACCTCTTTGATTTGGCTCGCAATTTTTTTTAGTATTGGTTAGACCCTCAAATGCACCAGATTTTATTTTTTTATTTTTTCTATGCAAATATTTTTTTAAATATTTTTTTAAAGTGACATATCGAATGTCCTAATTTAAAAATCTGAAAAATTCTGCATAATACTTTGTTGAATATCAAAATTTTCTAGCTTATAGCCAAAGTGGGCAACATTTTTCTTCTTATAGGTTTTAAGCTTTTTTGATTTAAAAAAATTATGAAAAAATAGAAAAAAAATTTAATATACTACAAGTCGCTGGTCGAACGTTTATTTATGTAAACTCGGATTTTTTAGAATTTGTTGAGATTTTTAGGAATTTGTCAAATTTTTCTACACTGAGACTATTCCAGCACCATACACGCTACATTCTAGCACCAGCATGCCATAATTTAAAAATCTGAAAAAATTCCGAATTCTGAATTCAGAATTCTGATTAATTTTTTTTTCTATTTTTTCATAATTTTTTTAATCAAAAAAGCTTAAAAACTATAAGAAGAAAAAATTTGCCCAGTTTGGCTATAAGCTAGAAACTTTTGATATTCAACAAAGTATTTTTCAGAATTTTTTCAGATTTTTTAATTAGGGCATTCGATATGTCACTTTAAAAAAATATTTAAAAAAATTTGCATGGAAAAAATAAAAAAATAAAATCTGGTGCATTTGAGGGTCTAACCAATCCTACAAAAAATTACGAGCCAAATCAAGGTGGTCGAGGGTCAGACCCAGGTCGAATCGGGATGGAATGCCTCATATACATATCAATACATATCTTAAAATAGATAGCTACAGCTTTTTCTTAACATACATGTATGAATACCAATGCTCGAATTTCATAAACCTTTACTTTCGAATTATAATGGCTGAATCATTTTATCAGAAATTATAGATGAAACATTTTTTTACGATTCATAGGTGAATCACTATCATTAAATTAATAATGGGTGTGAAACTTTCCTGAATATTGTGTATGATTCAAGATTCAGTTCCTCTAAATGTTTTGATAAAACATTCATATGTGAATCTTTCTGTTCGGATTTATGGATGACTCTCGTCTTAACCAACGCAACGATATTAAAAAATATTGAATACGTTTCTCCACAAAATGTTGCACGCTATATTCAAAACCTTCCGAAGATGACATGAGCTACATTAAATTGGCCCAGTATTCAAATAACCAGGCTGGTGTATATAGGAGATGCCTAAAGAAGCGTGCTTTGTCATGTTGATGCCGAGGGACTAATGACGATGATTGAGGGAGAGGCAAAAGAACTTTAGTCCTTCACGCACTTTGCCGTCTATCTACTTCGCACATTTACTCTATTCTTTTTCTATTTCTCTTTCTTTCATCTTGCTTCGTATTATCATTCATGGCTTCGTAACTGAATACAAAAGATGTGCAGACGTCGACCGGTTATCCAACAGATGGTCATTCAACCGAAATCTTTCTTTTCGTATTTTGTGATTTTCCCTTTTCAAAACTTTTTCAAAACTGTGTTTTTTTATAGTTCTATTCACTTCTCCCGCTCCAAAACTTTTGTTTCGCGTCTATTGCGCTTCGGTAATTGGCGCCAAATGTGTTGCCCACTTTCGGTAATCATGGCGCGAGCGACTGTGTGCCATCTTCAAATAAAAATGAATAAAAAAAATGGAATGGAAAGGGAATAGAACGAAAGAGAAGGACCTGGTGTCGCTCCCTCAGGCGGTCTTCTTTGAGTCCCTTCTTCCTTTACAACCGTCAAACCTGTCGACCTCGACCTTCCGACTGTTCCAGTTGTGCTACTATTAGCAACATCTACTTTGTCGACTATTCCTCGAAGAATTTTCCTGATTTAATTCACTAATCCGAACTGTATTATAAAGAAGTTGAAAATATTTTTATGCGTGTAATTTTGTACAACTAATACAATAGATTTAGTGACATTTAATTGAATAAATAGTCATTCATTTTTATTTTTTGTCATAAAATCAATATAAATATTTTGTTAACTCACATTAATTATATTTTTCCTTCAATTGATGGCAAGTTGTTCTATGTGGCAAAATTCTTCATCTTAGAAATTAATCATTTTTACGATAAATAGGACTAAAATAATTTAATTAAATCCAATCAATAATGCGTAAATGGGATTTTTAATATTCCTGACCAAGTTTTAGACAATTTGTTGCATTTTAATATGATTATATTCATATTTCTAAATAAAATCAATATCATAATTTTGTTAACAATAATAGATGAAAACTTTCCGACAATCTGTTTCGTTTTATTATTTCATTTCATTGATAAATATTATTACATATTTTTTCATTCTTTGAAATTCGGTTAGTTCGGAAACGCAATTGCACGGTTATAATTTAGAATCTACATAAAATTTATTTTAGGTACTGCAACAGCTCAATTTCAGATGATATTTACGCAAAAAAGTGGAGAAAATTTCTGACAAGAACGAGATCTCCGCAAATCATATAATTCTGGCTAAAGCGTTTAGCGTGTACCACGATTGCAAAACTCCAAGTGGAACATTCAGTCGGATAATTTAGAACGCATCTAAATGTCGGCTACGGTGCTGCGATACGCAATCCCCGGGTTCACTGAATTGTATCTCAGGATAGACAGAGTGACGAGAAAAGATGTAAACAGACGTGGATTAGCGAGGAAACGAGTGAGCTGGTAGAGAACGCACAAGGTTTTCTTCTTATCCTATGATCCCGGGGGGAGGGGGGGGATAAACGCTGCTTGCCTGCATTTCGAAATTATACTCATCGGCTAAACGGAGAGACCCCGAGATGCCTCAGCTTGTTTCGCTATTCGAGTTCGTCGTCGTCGTTTCTGCTGTTGCTATTCCTTGCCTCCATGGTGCGTTAGCAAAGGCTTGGTCACCCAAGAAACGGGAGGGGGCGTTCCAGGAATCGAAACGGGCAACACTCACTTCTCCTGGTAAACGGGAAAAAGTTTGTGTCATAACATTGTAAATAATACCCGAAATCAACATTTTAAAAATGTGACTAAATATTTATATACTAAGAAAAATTATAGATAACACTACGATATAGTTTTTTTTCCCAATGTTAATACATTTTTTATTACACAGTTGAGATTCATTAAAAACTGAAAATCACACAAAATCAAAATTCCAAAATGACATTTTTTAAATTAGGTATATTAATGTTCTGCTACTTGACCAAAATTTTCAAAAGTATACTAAAAACAAATTATACAGAAATGAATGACATGAAAAAATAATCACATTTTTAAAACATTCCGTTTTTCGTTTCGACCACAAACTTGCAGTTAACTTAAAATCATCATAACATTGTAAATAATACTCGAAATCAACATTTAAAAAATGTAACTAAATATTTATATACTAAGAAAAATTATAGATAACACTACTATATATTTTTTTCCCAATATTAATACATTTTTTTATTACAAAGTTGAGATTCATTAAAAACTGAAAATCACACAAAATCAAAATTCCAAAGTGACATTTTTAAAATTAGGTATATTAATGTTCTGCTACTTGACCAAAATTTTCAAAAGTATACTAAAAACAAATTCATATAAAAATGAATGACATGAAAAAATAATCACATTTTTAAAACATTCCGTTTTTCGTTTCGACCACAAACTTGCAGTTTACTTAAAATCATCATAACATTGTAAATAATACCCGAAATCAACATTTTAAAAAAGTGACTAAATATTTATATACTAAGAAAAATTATAGATAACACTACTATATAGTTTTTTCCCCAATATTAATACATTTTTTATTACAAAGTTGAGATTCATTTAAAACTGAAAATCACACAAAATAAAAATTCTGCAGTGACATTTTTTAAATTAGGTATAATAATGTTCTGCTACTTGACCAAAATTTTCAAAAGTGTACTAAAAACAAATTATATGAAAATGAATGACATGAAAAAATAATCACATTTTTAAAACATTCCGTTTTTCGTTTCGACCACAAACTTACAGTTTACTTAAAATCATCATAACATTGTAAATAATACCCGAAATCAACATTTTTTAAATGTGACTAAATATTTATATACTAAGAAAAATTATAGATAACACTACGATATAGTTTTTTTTCCCAATATTAATACATTTTTTATTACAAAGTTGAGATTCATTAAAAACTGAAAATCACACAAAATAAAAATTCCAAAGTGACATTTTTTAAATTAGGTATATTAATGTTCTGCTACTTGACCAAAATTTTCAAAAGTATACTAAAAACAAATTATATAAAAATGAATGACATGAAAAAACAATCACATATTTAAAACATTCCGTTTTTCGTTTCGACTACAAACTTGCAGTTTACTTAAAATCATTTATCATGACATAACATAAAAATATAGCAAAAATCAAACCCCAAAATTCGAAAACATAGAATTGTTACGAATAGGCATTCGTGAGTTTTTTTTCTTTTTTTTGCCGCTGAATACCTATATATAATAAAATTGTTATATTACAAAGTTTTAGCACATTCGGATCGACTTAAAAATGACACAAGAGACACAAATTTCTAAGAAAAAAAAGTTCCTGTTTAATATTTTTTGTTTACCGTTCATGAGAATCGAGAGTTGTATAAACTGGAAAATTTCCTCGTTCGTGACACATTTTACGCTGAATAATATGTCGCGTGGCATTTTCCGAAGATTCAACGGTACGTCAAAGCCTCGGATGTGCGTTGCACGTTACAGATACATCCGAGCTACACAACTCTATAGGTGATAATATAATGTACCTGTCTCTTCGCTACAAAATACCGAATTGCGTGAGAACTTTTGTAGGGGGCATCGATTGGGAAACGCATAGCGCTACATCCGGAACGCGCTCGCAACATGCGCCTGAGGGCGAATCAGGCGAGCGATCGAGCCTTCTTTAATATTCACGAACGTGTGGCGCACGCATGTGTCGATGAACGCGCGGAGCTCAACGAGTGAGTAACGCGTCGCGTTACAGCTACTACACGTCGTTGCCTCGCTGCTGTTTCTGATTCTGCCGCTACTACTACCGCTGCCGATTAATTGCCATGAGTCACACCAGTCGAATTGCCTCAGGAAAACACTTGCTCACACACACGCCACGAGATTTCTCGACTAAACGATCCCTGGAATCGAATAAAATACGTGTTACACTGTATCTCGCACTGTTGATTAGCAAGTTAGCACTCCACTAGGTCATTCCCATTCTCGAGTAATCTTCATTACTACGAAAAAAAACTGCTAATTGAGTTTTGCAAATTGCTGCGTGTCATGTTTCTTTTATCTTTCGCTACACTGAGAAAAAAAATCGTTAGAACCAACAAAACGTGGGCTTCGGGCAGCGAAAATAATATTCTTTTGATCGAATGAAATATGTAATTGATCGAAGCAACAGGTGATCAATCCAAACATAATTCGATTACCATTGTCAAATATTTTGTCCGATCGACAAAATATTCTTTTCGGTGCCCGCAAGCGCACGTTTTGTTGGTTCTAACGATATTTTTTCTCAGTGTATATTTTCGGAGACTTAAGCATGTATTTCACATACTTTCCCAATCAAAAGTTTGATTTTATTCGGATTCGAGTTCCACTGAATATTCATGATGGTTATGACAAAAAAGTTAATAATTTCCGAAAATGAAAAAAACTGCGTGAGGAATATTTAAAAAAAAATTTACATGACAATTTATATAATCGATCTTTCCGAATAATTATGACCTTTGAGAAAATGTTGAAAATTATTTTGTAGAAAGTTTTTGCATACAGATCACCAGAAACAAAATTACAACAAAAAGCTATCTAAAAGTTTGTTGAACTATTTTGTAAAATCTGATTTATTAACAACTTTTAGCATAAAACACGTGAGATATAAAAGACGCAAATTTTTCACCTTTGTCTAATTCTATGTCATTTTCATGAAAATAAAAAGCAATACAATTTTTTTTAAAAATGAAGCATTGTTTTGTTAAGTTTTACTTTAATGTTAAAGAAAATCACTTAGGTGAATGTGAAAACGATTTTAAAGTGTTTCATTAGACATAATATTAAGCTATCTAAAAGTTTATCGATTATTTTTTTACTGATTTATTAACAGTATTTAGCACAAAACACGTGGGATTCAAAGCACTCAAATTTCTCAAAAAATTCCAATTCAATGCTATTTTTATAAAAATAAAAAGTAGTACAGTTTCAAAAAATAAATTAACCATTGTGTTGATAAGTTTTACTTTAATGTTAAAGAAAATGACTTAGGTTAATGTGAAAACGTTTTTAAATTGACTCCTTAGATATAATATTCAAGATGCAAAAGAACGATATGCAAATTTATTAACGCAATGTTTCATCGATTATGCGGAGAGTCCCGGAGATGAATGATAAAAAAGAAGGCAGAAAAGTCAACAACAGGATAGTAGTATCGGGTAATTCCGAGTTGCTGAAAGATACGTGGAATAGTAGCCTACCTTCGTCTTTCCACCGTCCTCTCACCGTCTCACTCTGTTTTGAACGAAGACACACACGTTTCGTGCCGTACGCAGATTGCAAAATGAGCTACACTCGCCCATACCTCGGAACGCTTATGGCACGAGCAGCGTCTCATATCGTGGAAAGTCTGGTCATTGGTAATTCCTTCCAGCACAATCCATCCGGCTGCTACTTTGACCTGCCGATTTTTTTTTCACGTATAAATCGTCATCGATGATCAGAATCTTTTATTTTCGTTTCCATCGATCTTGACCTATTCTTGGACCACGATGTTGCACCAGACGGAAATGCCCAGCTAAAGTAGCACACGGCAAGAAATGTTTGGTTGTGGCAACTACGTTTTCGATTTGCTGTACACAATGTCTAAAAAATTAGTTGCCTCAACCATATCGAATAGTAACCTCAACTATTCACGATTAGTTCTCGCGAGATTAGTTAGGTTAACTAATCCAATCGTTGGGACTACCACTCGAATAGTTGGGACTACCATTCGAATCGTTGGTATTACCATTCGAATCGTCGGTATTACTATTCGAATCGTTGGTATTACTATTTGAGTTGTAAGGGAAATAGAATGATCGATTGGTTGTGTCAACTCATTTCTTGGTTATGGCAACTAATCTTTTTTTCCGTGCAGTCCTCCAAATGGGATACAACTACTACTTTATACTTTGTAAAAAATTTCCTATGAATTTATTTATAGGCTGGTTCATTCTAAATTTATTTCATTTTCGTCGCCCACATGAAAAAGTCATGACGAACACGGGAAAATGTATTCTCTTACAACGTAAGAAAAAAAGTATCGATTAAAAAATATTTGCATTTGTTAATGAAAAAAAACCGATGGCGACCTCGAAATTATTTTTCCAAAATTATTTCAACAACAATGTTGTTACATTTTTGACACCGCTTTTTCCGTTGAGGGACAAATAAAAATTTGTCAACCTTTGGGTATATAGAAATTTGTATGATAGTAATAATAATACATTTATTTTTTATATGAAACATTCGTAAATGAAAGTAAACAAAAAGCCTTTTTTTCGTGTGATTTGTCATCGATGTCCAGAATCTTTAATTTTGGTTTTCATCGATCTTGACCTATTTTGGACGATGATGTTGGACAAGGCGGAAATGCCAAGCTAAAGTAGCCTTTCTCCAATCATACATCTACTACTTTATACTTTGTAAAAATGTCCTATAAATTTATTTACATTTATGTTGGACTGGTTCATTCCAAATTTATTTCATTTTCGTCTCGAACATGAAAAAGTGGTTTCGAACACGTGAAAATGAATTCTCTTATAACGTACAAAAAAAGGTATACATTTTTTGTAAATTCACACTTGTGAATGAATAAAAAATCGATGGCGACCACTGAATTATTTTTCCAAAATTATTTCAACAAAAATGTTGTTACATTTTTGACCCGCTTTTTCCATTGAGGGATACACAAAAATTTGTGAACCTTTGAGCATATGGAAATTTGTATAATAATAATAATAATAATTAATAAACTAAACAAAAAATTCTTACTGAATGAGCATTCGTCTTTTTACGCAAGAAAATTAAAAGAACTGTGTTTTTGTCTGTTTCAGATACTGGCGCAGCAAGTACAGGGGAATGGTCTTACCCATCAGCAGCGCCGTCTTATCCGGCCCCGTCGGGAAGCGACGGTGGTTCATACTCACCGCTTCCAGGAGGTGCCTTCTCGTATCCCGGCGAGTCGTTGTCTCATCATCCAACAACAGAACCTGTGCCACTGCCTACAGGTACTATATACGAACACCGCTATCTAATTCGAATTCAGATCACTCAGTCACCGAGACCTTGTCCCACGATGATTCACACGAATTGATCAATGAATCAACCAACCCGCCAATGAATAAATCAAGCTAGTTCATAAATAAATGAATTTGTACGTGATTATAAAGAGTGTCTGGAGTGAATCACCTTTATTATCCACACAGTAAAAGATCAGTTCATAAATACGCCAGAAACAACTACATATTTATTTACTTTCTATGTAATAACAAAGATTCCAATGCGAATAATTAGAATGATAATTTGAAAAGATAATGAATCTGCGTCATTAATTACACATTTTTGTTCTCATGATATACCGTTTAAATTCAGTGATTACGGGCTTCCAATCGATTATCATCGTTAATATGGCAAACAAAACATCGCATCAATGCAATTAAAAAAATGTTTTTCGACTTTTCTGGTGATAAAATCCATAAATTTGACTTCCGGTGGAAAAATGTCAAAAACGACACCACAAATTATTTTCTTCAAAATATCAATTTTTAGTGCCCACTCCTCTGACCACGACCAATTTAGCTCGAATAAAATGGTTCACTCAGAAAAAAAATGTAGAAATGAACTAAATCGGCGTTTGCCCTCGTTCAAACGAATTTCTCGTTTAGGACAACCAAATGTTTAGTTTCTTCAATAATTATTTGATTCAGTTGACTAAAATATATTTGCGGTAACCAAAATATCTGTTATACCAACTAAAAACTCATTTGAACGAGGGTGAACGCCGATTTAGTTCATTCTAACATTTTTTTTTCTCAGTGTTTCATCAAAGCTTCGATTAATTGTATATTTGCAAAATTTCAACACCAACTTCTCAAAAGAAGATCGATGCATCAAAAATGTACAGATATTAAACTAGACAAGTTTCCAGGAAAAAAATCCACAATACTTTTTATTTATTGTATTTAATCAAAAGGGTTACAACAAAAGTTGAATGAAATCTCATTGCTTTATCGATGCAATGACTACACCCAGAGAAAACGGTTTGATGTTCATTTGAATTACATATGGGTTTCATTTGAAAAAAATCAAATTTTATTTGGATCCAATACATTTTATTTGAAGTTCATACCATTTATTTGAAAAAATAAATAAATAATATTCTATCGAAATAAGATCCTAATATACTGGCTATTCAAGAAGAAATCTATTTAATGGCCGACCTAATAGAATTTGATTACGGTCAAATCGAATTCATTTCATTACAATAAATCGTATTCAATGCAAATAAAAATTATATGCACCAAATAAAAATTCATTCATTTCAAATATATCTAAAATTTCATTCAAATAAACCGATCAGACCCATTTTTGTAGGTGTAAAATCCGAATGAATCAATGATTTGAATGAAAGTTTAAAAAGATAATGACCATTTATTTGTCTTTGCTTTCAAGTTCTACCATCGGAAGGACAACATCAAGATGCCTATACACCAAACTGCGTGTCAATGTACCCGGGTCACGGAGCAACAGGAACGCCAGCAGCAACGACGACTCTCCCTCTGGTTCCCGGAAAACCTGATCCAGAGCTTTTCGCTTCTGGTGGATCTGTAGGGAATGCCAGTCCAGGTTATCACTACGGTACCTGGACTCCAGGACCCTCAACGCCCGTACCCGTGCCCTCACACAATTACAATCCGAATTATCAAAGTTATTACAACAATCCTGGACAAAACTACATAAGTCCAACACCCATGGTACTTTATCCACAGCTTTACAGTACCGTCAATCAAAATCAGATTCATCTTCATCTGCACGGTGATCTCAGCGAGGATCAGGTTACCATTGCTAGCGGAAATTTGACCATCAGTGGCAATAGACTTGAAATTGGTGTGATGGGAGAGGAAAGTGAACAGAGCAGAAATGACGTCTGGAGACCATACTGAAGATATAATTTATCTGGATAATGTCTGGATTAAAACGAACTGTGGAAGGAAAAACGACCTTTAGTTATTTCCAATCGATTATAGGATAGCGACTGAAAAAACATGTGATGAGGACAAAAAGGACTTTATAAAATGCCTTTTGAAATGCCACATGAAAAATCGACTTGCTTCATGACGGGGCCAATTTTCTTATGAATCCGTATCAGTCCCTTGAAGAATATCAGACTATCACATCTGAAAAGTCATCGGAAATATCAAGAATAAAATTGTTTGATAGATTCTTATCGAAATCTTGAGAAGGAGATTTCAAGGAACTAACTTATGGAACCATCCGCAGTTTGTTCGAATTTTGACGGAAATTAAGGAGTTGGAGGACACTGGACCAGAATAAATTATTGAACAAGATGGTTGAACGAATAGTCACTGAAAAATTATGGGATTCTATAATACAAAGTTGTAAAAATCCGTGAGTAACCCTGAAGGGTTCTTATCGATATCCTCGAAAGTGAACGACATTAACGTGTGAATGTACATCTTTCGTAAGGATTTTAAGCGTCTCAAAGGGCTGTAAAAGTGAACTACTAAGTGAAATAAACTGATCTGACATATTATGTCCGTCTTACCGGTGAGCTCCGTGATTGTGAATAGTGAATTGCAGTTTCTCGGCATAATATTAAGAGACTCTGATATAAAACGTGTAAAAATGATAAAGAACGGTGACAAAATGGACGCTTTTTGATTGAACAATTGATTTGACTGACGAGAATCGATTTCTCGGGGCTGATTTGCCAATCATGCGATTTAAATATTCAAATATTTTCCATTAAATAAAAAAATATTGTCGAAAATGACGGGGTGAAAAAATTATTGATCCTTAAAATCCCAATACCAATTATGTTGGAATAAAGATAATGTATTAAACCTTTTCAGCACGTAAAAATACTCGCTATTTTTCTTCAGGATGTCATCGCAAACATTGAAACGACAGCTGAGGATCGTTTCGCAGCAGTTCACACCGCCTTTCCCTTTCCACAGTTACAGACTTGAACGCGCAGGGGGAGACTCTGTCCGGATGATTCCTTTTTACGAGCGCGCAGAGCTCCATTTAATATTTAAAGGTGTATGGTGCGTGTGCCGAAGCATCAATGGATAGTTGCGGTCACGCCGGACCAAGCGCTATGACACTATACCATACTCTGTAGGTGCTGTACTGCTGTCGACGTTCCTTTATTAGCAATCTACCCTTCACTCTGTACCTCGCCATAGCTTTCGCTCATTCTTGTTCCCCGAGCGACCAACCATCGGAAATCTGGCCCTCACCATGGACGATTCATTTTCAGCCTTTCACTATCTATACGGTAATGTATTTCATACAGTAATGTATTTAGATTAACGTACTTAGGTCACGAATACAATTTAAACTCGTTGTCGAAACTTTCTAAAAAATTTACTTTTGTGGTCTTTGTCGATTTTAACAGTTCCTGAAGGTCAGTTGCTGACTCCTAAAACAATGTCTGATTGGAAAATGAATTAACTCATTTTTAAAAAAATGCTGTTTCGCGAAAGAATTTTTTTTTTAATTTTCGATGCTTCGGGTTTTAGGGATTTTTTAAATAAGTAGCTTATTTACTCCTTTTTTCTTAAAATGTATGCACTCTCGTAAACAAGGTGATTATTTACGTCGAAATTGATTTACAAGCTTCAACTTATTTTTTTTCAATCAGATTTTTATCACGATGTGTGTGCGCTTTTAATCGCCTTGAATTTTTTTAAATACTTTCACAATTTAAAAAATTAAATTAACCTTCATTTCCTCTTTTTCTTTTTGAACAAGATGTATAGTAGAACCTCTGAAATTGCTTCTTCATTATTTTAAATTTTTTGCAAAGTTTTGCAAAAATTGTTGAGCATAATATTTTCTCATAGAGGCGACTTCGTGAAAAATAGTGAGGAAACAATGTGCAAGATTCATCTTTGTTCGCAATAGTCAGGATCGATTTTTTCTAACTCAAAATATTCACTGATCCTTTATTTCTTGTCGTTGCTGCACTTTTATCGGTGGCAGGAGAAATAAATGGGGAGACAAAGAACGAAACGGAACGAGGCATCACCTAGGCAGTTTACAGCCCAGTCGCACTCATGACTACAAACTCAACGAATGAGCAATGACGGCGTGAAAGATTCTCGAATAAAAGCTTATAGACGCAAGTCGCGGCCGAGCGTCGCGTCGCACGACGTTTGGCCAAATGGTTCGAAGAGATCCAACCGTGTCGCTCGTAAGCTACGAGTGTTTACGAGGCACCGTAAGGATGCCTCGAGGAGTAACCGCAGACGCAAACTTATGTATACGCAAGACTTATACTCGAACTCTTCCAAGTCACACCATAACCTCCTCATCTCACTCCTCTATTTTCTATTTTTCTTTCTTTATCCTTTCTCCGAGATTCTTGCACTCTTTGTCAGACCATCTTTCACCGCTTACTGCTTCCTCATCGTTTACTTTGTCTAATGCCGAGTTCACAATTGGCTCTGTGGAGACGATACTGTATCACGGATAATAACCCGTGAGAAAAATTGAAGAATTTATTGGAATGCGAAATATCGCATTCCAAAAAATGGAATAATTTATTGGAATGCCAAATATCGCATTCCAATAACTACACTCTATTGTCTCTATTTTGTGTCATCACTGTCAACTACACTGTAAAAAAAAATCTACTTGAAATTTAGTGTACTTTTACTGGAAGTTTTTATTCATAAACTCGTATATTAAATTTAGTATACAAGTGTAATGTAAAATTAATGTATGGTTCGGCACATTCAATAATTTACTTTAATTTTACAGTAAAAGTACTCGAATTTTAATAATTTGCTTTAATTTTACTGGAAAAGTACATAAATTTTATACCACAATTGTATATTAAATTTCGATGACGAGTTTATGAATAAAAACTTCCAATCTTTTCTAACAGTGTAATTTAATGCTGGTAGGAATTATAAAAAAATTGAATGTGAACAATTGGTTTTTTAATGCAGCTTGGTAGACGAGGCAGAAAATTCAGAAAATGTGTAATTGAAGGAAAACCAGATTAATGGATCTTCATGAGTTTAGGGCCCAAAAATTAGGTCGATTTTTTATATAACATTTTTTTTTAAATGAGATGTCGAGGTCCGGATTTTTTACACAATAAATCTTGTCAAGTTTGTTCCAGTCAAATGGTGTACAGTTGATCTTGGCATAACTCAAGAGGAGTGAGCTAATATAATAAACCAATTGTGAATTTCGCTTTATGTTTGTCTAAAAAGTGTTAAATAGTTTCTGCTCCCATCAGACCGTCAGGTAAGAAAATATTAAAACCTATTATGTCCCCTAGGTACTTGAAACGCGCAGCTAATACTATCATCCCACACAGTGGGTTGTCTTGTGTGAAGTACGGCTGTGGGTTAGCAACGATAAAACAAAGGCACTGAATTATATTTCCTCGAGTCTTCGTCGGGAGCCCAGATAACAAGTGTAAGAAGGGACTTAACGTCCCTGGAACCTAAAAAAACGTAAAAGTGCGAATGTATGAAGGTTAAAAAATCGTAAAATCTGAAATATAGGTATGTGGTTGTTGACCAGTTTGTCTGCTTTATCTCACCACAGAACACCGGAAGTTTCGCAGAAAAATGTAAACAAGTTGGAGGTTAACGATGATACGAGTAAATAACGCTAGGAAACGTTAATTCAGAGCAGTTAGTTGACATATTTTTATATATCATTCGTTAATAGCCGTATAATACATAATATTGATAGGATGCGGTATAGATTAGATTTCATCTTCATCTTTCGATCTCATCTCATTTCCAATCTACACGAGCAACGACGCTTCGAAAAATAATATCGCATATTCTTATTTATAATACAATTAGTATACATTTTTTTGTTTTTTTGTGAAACATTGTAATAATACTTTGACCATCCAACGTCCCACAAATGGTAATCTCTCGATTACCATTTCATCCATTCCGATATCGTACCAAAAAACCATGCATCTTCTCTTTTTAATTAAAAATGTTTACTTTTGGGCTTAATTTCCAAAGCCTTTCGCTCGATTGCTCTTTTTTTTTTTAATAAGCGAGTTTCTTTTTTCTTTAAAAACCTCTTATGGGTTATAATAAAAATCGAGTAATGGAAGTACAAGTAGATGGCGCGAATGCTTGCGACTCCATCTACAGCTTGAACGATAAAATTATATATTTAACACATTCGAACCGTCGTCGAATTTCGTGGTTTATAAAATTTATTTAGTTGCTCGTCAATCCGTAAAGAACGACAACTCGATGGAAGATCGCTGCGAGTTTCTGCTTAAGTACCGGATCCACCGCGTATTTACTTAGAGATCTTATTCCACCAATCAGTACCGGAACAAGGGGTGCAAGTTTATTGTCCTAAAAAGAAGATATTATAATTAAAATATTGAAAGGAACTTTTGAAAAAAAATAATGATTATAGAAAATAAAATATGCTCCATACTATTGAGTTTGTGAATTTTTAAAAAATGCGTCTAGCATTTTCAGACTCTTATACCAATCTACGAATCCAACAGTTTTTACCTCTAAAGCAAGTGCCCATTCCAGCGCAGCCCCGAGAGTTTCTGCCCAAGCCTTCCTATGAGCCTCGCTGTCCTTTCCAACGCCATTTCTACCCTGTAACTCTATTCCCTGTGCCAAAATCCTGTGTTCATCATCTCCACCATTGCCCTCCACACCCTGAAGAAAAGGATTAACTCTAAAGCCTCTCTTGCTTCTCTCATAATCCTTCAAAAGTTCCTCCATGCTGTCAGCTTGACGCAAACATTCGTTTTCACGTGTTTCTTCTGCTCTGACTTTTCCGGACAGGTTTGGAGAGGTCGGTAACGACTCTGGACTTTCAGTAGTTCGATCACTCGTAGAATTATCCATCGCTGATTTCAAGGCCTTTTTACTGAGTGCAGAATAATTCGAACGTTTCCTTCTGGATAACTTCGAACAGGTTCGGGGAGATCCGAGGTGTTGGTCGAATCGATCACAATCATTCACATTGGTGTCACTCTTTGGTGTATCAACTCCGTCGCACCGCGCATAAATTTTACAAATTCTCGGCGATGTATAAGCCGTTTCGGACAAGTCCGAAGCAGTCCGAAACGATTCAACGTTGTCCAAAACGCGATCGCAGCTGGAGAAATTTGTCATCAGTCGATGAGAAGTTATGTTTGTCGTAAAATCAAACGACCTTTGCAAATCCATCAGTGATCTAGACCTCAGAATTTTGTACGCCTCAGGCTCATCCGAATCGATATCGTCCTTTCCAACGATAAATCTCAAGGAATTTCTACGCGATAGCAATAAATTTTCACTTTTCCGTCTCACCTGATTCCTTTTTCTCGAAGCAGCGAAAACTTGCCTAATCTCAGCGTCGTCGTCGACGGTCTCGCGACTGTACGGACGAATCTCGTCGCGATTAATGTTATCCAGTGAATCCGAACTGGTTCTGATAGGTCCAGGCGACTCCATGCTCTGAGCTGTGCTCGCTCCATCTTCGCGCGACGTTCTGCCAGAGTCATAGACGATTCTTTTGCATTCGGAAAAACCTAGTCGTGACGGTGGCCTCGACGAATTTTCCTCAACCTCGGATTCGGACTCGGGTCCAGAATCTGTTGAGTACTCGACACCCAAATCATAAAGACTAAACGGTCGCGTTTCACGCTCAAAGGCTTCATCGATTCGCGATTCAGCAATCGCGACCTCTTCCGAGGTTTTCGAATCAGTTGATACCGACCCAATCGAACCAGAAGCCGTTAAATTATCTAGCAACATTTTTTTCTTCAATTCTATATTATTTATGGGCTCTTTGCTCGTTATTTCCGGAAAATCATCGGGCTGTGCTATCAACAGAAATATTTTTCTCTCGGCAAATGTATCAACCAGAGAGTGTTTGCCGTCACGATCCGTGACGATCTCCACATAAGTTTCACAAAGGCTGTCGAAAGTTATTTTTAATTGTTTCAGATATTTTACTAAATTTTTATGACTCGACTCAGCGTTATCTTCTTCCTCGTCGAACTTTATCACTTTTCTCACGAATTCAACATCAACAGGATTTCTGGAAATTTCCTCGAGGCATATTTCAAAAAGTGTCACAATTTTTATGCTCCAAGCTGCACCCGCTTGGCGATACAAATTGGCTGGTTGCTCCAGATTCGCAACTTTTTGCATCAGAAATTTTAGTCCAGGACGCGAATCAAATTTCAATGCTGCTGCGAATGATAGATCCAGGGCCGAAAGAAAAGTATCCACGTGACGCGAAGATAAGTGAGGTATGTAGCCAGGATTTGGGATGTGTTTTGTCGTTGGCGATGTTGCCGTTGGATTGAGAATTACGTGACCAAGACTGGAAACAATTAATTATAGAAAAATATTAGCAGGTTGAAATCACACGCGCGCATTTGTTTTAATGTATAGTTGGGTTTTGGAAATTTGAGAATATATAGAACCTGGACAGGGCTCATAGGAGGACTTAGAATGAGCCGTCTTTTGGATTTAAAAAAAAAACATCATAAAGTTAAAAAAAAGAAAAAAATGATTTCTCCCCTTTAGCTTATGGATTAAAAATGTTGTTTTTTATTGTAATATTTTTAAAAAAACCAGAATCAAAGTATGGCGTTTTTGTTTAGATTTAAATATTTGTAATTAATTTCTTTTTTCAATTCTACGTGGAAGAATAATATAAAAATCGCGAACCATATTTGCATATTATAATTTCCCATATATAGATTTGAGGAGACTTTAGTGACTTGAGAATTTTTAAATTCCATTATAATTTCTTTTTAAAAAAAGGAGATAAAACCGATTTGTATAAAACAAGAATACTTGCTAAAAGTCAAATATATTGTAAGGGATATTTTGCAAAAATAAATGTCGAAAATGCATTTTTTTTTTAATGCTATAATTCGTTCAATGAGTCGGTAGGATATTCTGAAGGGGTTTTTTTTCACTCACCTTGGCTTAAGTGGACCCATACCCTGAAGCAAGACACTAGCGATGCAATGTAGAAGCATTTGATGTACGAGAAGTCCGACAATAAGGGCCCTCAGTTGAACCCTGACGATGTACAAATCGGGATTGAGGGTGGCGGCAACCGAAGGTGGATAGAGAAGGAAGACGTACGATCTCTCATCAACGGCGTGTCTGTTAGGATCGTCAGCGCGTTGCTCCGCCAGAAGAAAAACCTGGGAAAATGTGGGCGAGTCTTTGACATTTTTTTAGACGCATTTCTAGATTCGTTACTATCCTCATGTGTACGGGGAGAGAAGGGGGAACGACTTAACACCAAAAAACCTTCTGCCGGAAAAAATCTAAAAGAAAAATTTCAAACCCGGAAGAGGAAGATGATTTCAAAGGTCAAATTGAAAAATCACAAAACAAAATAAGAATTCTATATTTTGGATCGGGAAATAAAAGATGGAATAAAAATTCCACGCCGAAACAAAGATGTTCTGTTTTAAACCAATTAAAGCCGAAAAAAAATTAACAAACATTTCATTTTTTTCTTCGATAAAAAGGTAAAATAAAATCTCATCAATGAAAATTGTTTTAATATATAAAAATTCGGCGTTAATGGGTTATCACTATTTTTATGCGTATGTTACACGACACAGACTATAAATGACACAGTGGTGGCAGGAAATTTCAGGGTTCAGAATATTTATAAGAAAGATCGATATAAATTTCTAAATATTGACGAGATTCTTCACTAATAACACGATTACGAGGATTGTTAGTGTGTCTAGTCGCTTTCTTTTTCTTCTAAATCCATACGCCTTCACATAATATGTATATTTATATATAAATGTAATAATACTATCAGTAAGCTATTACAGTATTCATAATATTGTGTGCGCACTACAAAAGCTGCAGCTTCTATGAAAAAAGAGAAAAACCATATTATTCGTGGATAAATCTCGATCGATAAATTTTTTTAGAATATATCTGTTCACATCGGAAAAGATGCAATAAATTTTTTTTAGCCATGGACTCAAGCCATGGATTTTAATGGTGATTCATCGTAATCAGTTTGTTATAACTGTGACAAAATAACGTGCGATTCTCATTTTTTTCTGCTAAATAAACTTTTTCTTCAACGTAAATAAATTCTCTACAGAGCGACGGAGTCCTTCGACCTATTAGAAAAAAAAAATTCAACTTTACGTCTGAATACTCTTGTCTTAATATAGAAACAATCAAACGACACCAGACAAGTTTCAGTTCCAAAAATGTAAAAAAGAAAAAATTTTTATTCAAAGGACTCCGAATTCTCGTGGAGGTGTCTGCAGCCTGGCCTCCAACACATTTTAACGTGTCTCGGTGTGAGTGTGTATGTCTGTGTGCCTTCTACCAGCAAGTGCAAAGAAGTCTAACGAAATGAAAGAAAAAGTACAAGTGGTAAGAGATACAGAACAATATAGATATATGTGTTGATGAGCACGCGGTGATGGGGTTTGGAGTGACTTGTGATGTTTCAAAATAAAATGCACTATACTCACAACGAAATTCCAATACAAAATAAATTTCAAAAAACCTAACAGGCCGTGTGACAGACATAAGAAAAACCCATTCTGCAATCAGGTGAGTGTGACGTGTGAAAATTGAAGAAAAAAAAATGTAATTAAAAAAACTTCTTTTTTGCTTTTCATTTTTTTTTGTTTATCATATTTTTTTTTTTTTTCATTTTCTTTTGAAATTAAAATCCATGACGTGAGTTACCGTGGACGGCTAGAGCCATTGGGGGCCAGCCGTAGTGTTCGACGTAGTAGTAGTAGTAGTAGTAGTAGTGTTAGTGTAATCGGGGGGTGTGGTGTGCTGCCTACAACCGACGGGGTAGGAGGTAGTGTGCTGGTCGAGCAGTGTCGTCTCAATCGTCATCGAATCCTCGAAAGGCGTGGTCGGCAGTGAGGCCGCGCTCTGTCTCTTCACGGCAGTCAATACCTCACGTAGCTGGCTCACCTGAGATCAAGTCAGGTTCAGCAGGGAAGCACACAACAACCACACAACAGAATTTTTTTAACTGCAACGCGCAGCAGTTAGTATGTATTATTATCTAGCGTAATCTCCTAGCCACAGCTTAAAACAGTATTATCGGGGTTTTTCGCTCATAACTAGTCCCGGAATAAACTCATTCTTACCGTCATATATCACATTCCTAGGACAATGGTGTAAAAACTCAAAATATTAAATATTTACTTTACTTGACGATTGTCCTCCATAAAATATATGATATATGATATATGATATATGATATATGATATATGATATATGATATATGATATATGATATATGATATATGATATATGATATATGATATATGATATATGATATATGATATATGATATATGATATATGATATATGATATATGATATATGATATATGATATATGATATATGATATATGATATATGATATATGATATATGATATATGATATATGATATATGATATATGATATATGATATATGATATATGATATATGATATATGATATATGATATATGATATATGATATATGATATATGATATATGATATATGATATATGATATATGATATATGATATATGATATATGATATATGATATATGATATATGATATATGATATATGATATATGATATATGATATATTAGGGCGGAAACGGAGCTTTTGTAGCTGCTCATTGAGATTTTTGTAACGTTTGTGATATAAAGAAAATGTTTTACAAAAAAGCGCCATCCCTAAATATATTTTTACTACAGCCACGTGAATTTTTCAAAATGTAAAAAGCGATACCGGGCTTTTTGCGTAAACCTATTTTTGTGATAAGAAACTAAAATCTCGACGAGCAGCTACAAAAAAAAGCAACGAGCCAAAATTACCCATTACTTTGAACCGCCCTAATAATATAAGACATACGATATATTTTTAGTGAATATTCAAGAAATTAATTTTTCGAAGTAATAAACAGAATTTGATAATTGTGACAACCTCAACATCCATACATAGCTACAAATAGTGTGTGGACTAGCATGATATACCTTAAGACAATGTTATTTAATAGAGCTTCTTTATATTTTTGTATAATGATGTATATGGATAGTGAATAAATTGATGAATAGAATCGTCGACATTTCGTTACTGACCTGGGCTGATAACTGACGCAGTCGATCGGTTTCTTCGGGCGTTGCGTCACGGCGCGCTGCCACCTTGACCTGGGCAACGTCACCGTAAAAAGATTCCGACCTAGGGGAGAAAGCCATCGTGAGCTGATGAAGTTCCTGCAGTGAGTTTGAGCACGCACGGTAGCAAGCGACACCGCACACCTCCCACTGCTCGGGAGTGAGAATTGGACCACTGGATACCAATACGTGTCTGCAAAAAAATATTATTATTTTACTTTCACTTTAATTAATTGAGAACTGCTTGAAAAATGCATTATTTCTTCCATCATGCATTACATTAAAGTAGCTGATGAACTAAAAAGTAAAATATTTTGAAACTTCCACCTTTCGTTCCATTATGAATTTTTAATTGTAATAAACATCTATCATTTTTGCAGCACAGTTTTCACAATTTTTATGAAAATTGTGTTTCTTATGTTTATATTAAATTTTATGTTTTACATTAAAAATGCTGTGTGAAGATAACAATTTATTTGCAGTACGATCGATTATAGTGCAACGATCCGGCTGAAAAATGAGTTGAGTACATAATACAGCAGAACGAGCTCTGCTAGGATTTCAAGCGCGGCATAGATCGTTAAGTTGGCTAGTTCGCGATCTCGTTTGCTGTTTTCTCTATACGTCCACTGTCATGTATCGGTTGCGTTGTATTTTTTTTTTTTTTTTTCTCTTAAGAATACAACGTGAGTACGTAGGCAGAGCGTAACATCGATATCCCTCGCGAGCCGAGGATAGGATTACCGTTGAATGTGTGGGACCGGCAAGCAGGAAGGTCGGGTGCAACAAGCTTGCTTGAAGTGCGATCTAGAGGGCCTTAACCGCCTCGTAGTACAAGCATCTTAGTGCAAATATCATGAATAAATTAGTAATAAATATACTGAAAAGAAAATAATAACAATTGAAATATACGTACATCAGTGGTGATTTTTTTTTCTATTGTGCAACTGACAGTTTTGAAGAGTAGTTTACGTTATCAGCATGGGTTATTATATGTAAAAACATTGAGTCATATTTAAGAATGAAAATCTACTGATAAATACTTTTCTATGAAGAGCTTTTTGCCCAGTATTTAAAACCCATAAACCATAATATTTATTCTTTATGACGAGTAATGGTTCACGGAGAGAAATTTCTGTGTCATAACAACATAAAACTGTGACAACAAAAATCGTTACGTTAGGCTGACAAATCAGTTTTGCTATGCTGATAAATCTTTTGTTCGGCTGACAAATCTTTTTGCTGGGCTGACTAATTTTTTTGTTAGCCTAAAAAAACGATTTTTGTTGTCACCGTTTTATGTTGTCATGACACATAAATTTCTCTTCGCGTTCCTTTCGGTCATTAGAAGATGCATCACCGAATCACCGCTAAGATTTTTTAATTTCATTAGTGATTAAAAACTTATAATCGGTCGTTCATTCTAACCTAACGTGAGGCGTACAAATGGACGTTGAACAATTTTCACCATAAAAATCTCTGTAATAAATCAACAAAGCATCACCAATAGACAAAATGAGCTATAACTTACTACATTTAAACGAACACAATAATACATTCTGAAAAAAATTTATCACAAGAAAATGACTTTTCAAAAATTAACAATTATTGGACTTTTTTTTACGTCAATTACATGAATATGAATTATTCTATATTTTAATATATGCAGCTATTTAAATTATCCTTCGAAATGCTAAATGAAATCACCAAAAATTCCTGATGAAAAATAACAAAAATTCTCAAGTAAATCGAGTTGAATATTTGTTGCAAATACTTTAGTCGAGCGAGTCGATATATACGATTAAAAGCTTGAAGGAGAAGAAGAAGGGGATAGAGGTGGAATATATTTAATAATAAGTGCGAGTACACAGTGGTTTATCCACGCCTCGTCAACCGATCCATTCCTCGGAGTCAGGGGATAGGATAGAGCGATGAAAAGAGACCATGGAAGGTCGGTTGTCGGTTCATACGCGCGATGGAATGCATGCTTGGACTCGGTGTGTATCGTTGACAGAGCTCGGTGCGTGCGTGTAAGACGATAACGAAGCTTGACAGGCTGTCGGGATGGATAAGGTAGCCACCGAAATTCGACACCGGCGAGCTGCAGCAGCAAACCAGCAGCAACATCAGCGGCAACCAACAGGATCAGGAAAAGATGTCGTCCCAAGAGAGTCGCGCGTTTTGCCGTTACACACGCTCACGCACACGCGCCAATGTGGCTACCAAATAATCTATAGAGATTCTAGTTCAATTTTCTCCCTTGATTCGCCAAGTTTCAAATTTAATTAACTTAAATATATATATATTTTCTAAATATAAAGTTGCCGCTGCATTAATTTTCATGAAATTTGAAATTCAGCGCTTTGGCTAAATGTCAATGAAAGAAAATTGAAAATCCTCTGAATGATAAAAATTATTATCTACTAAGTTTTTCATTTTAAGTATTCTTTCCTTTATGAAGATGTCAGTTAAAATGGAATTCGCGTGCTAGACCCGATAGGATTCTGTTAGAGAAAGGAATCAACCTCAGATATTCAAGTGCCACGAGGCGTGAGTTATTTTTTCAACAAATGGAAATATATAGAACAGTGATTGATATAATCTGGAGTCAGTCGGCGGTTTGGTTGAGATTTTATGATAGATTAATTATTCAGAAAAAAATAATAAGTAAGCAATTTGCAAGATTCTACGTTGCAGTCTTTTTGTAAATGCATAGTGAGACATCAGATGAAACGAACCTTATGCAAGCGCAGCCCAATCTGGCGATGCTCTCGGTCTGCTGAACGACGCACTCTGCCATAACGAGCAGCAGTTGTTTGATCATGAGAGTAGCAGCGGGTATGAGAGTCTCGTTCCTCTTGACCTCGGGTCCTTGAAGATGATTCAAGTAATCGACAACAAGATCGGTCGTCAAGCCGCAGCATTGCTTGAAATTCGGCGCAAAATTGTCCCAGCCACGATGAATCTTCGACGTCATCCTCAGCCAATTTTGAACCATGGGTAGGAGAAGATGATTCACGCAATAGAGACCAAAACCAGGTCCGGGTACATTAAGAATGTCGCGAAGAAGATGAAACAAGGTTTCCAACGTATGAGGCTGATAACGTTTGGGACAAATCATCGTAGCGCTTGCCAATCCTTCGATCAACAAATACCAGACCCTCAAAATTCCACTGGGCTTGTCCATGCTCTGCAAAGTCATTGTTTGAGCCTTGTCTATTCTCGACAATACCTCGTAAGATATCTCCGGCACAATATCCTGCATGTTTTCCGGATTTTTGTCGAATCTCGTCAATTCAAGATTCGGAATAACGGGATCAACGTATTGAGGTATTGTGGACACTTGGATCCGTTGGGCTGAGTGAAAAATTGGACAAGCTGGCATTCGGTACATGGATGATAAAATGTCGCTGCAGCTTAGCAGATATTTTAGGCTTTCAAGACATAGCCGCATTTTTCGAGTATCCGCACTCGATGGATTTTCTTGATGGTTCGTTTGATCTTCGGTTTGTTGGGGATTTTGATCAGCATCGCTGGGACCTCTGACGTGCCTCAGAAGACATAGAATACAGTCGAGCGCGGCATTTGCGAATACCAATGTGTTGTCGGTCGAGAGGAAAACTCGAAAGACTTCCAGGAGTGGAGCTGATTCAACGGAATCTGCATTACCGACTGACGCTACTCGCAACGCCCCGAACAAAGGCCGCCAACCTGAACGGATTTCTGTTCTGTTTGTTTCCACGAATTCGCATATGCAGCTCACGATCTGCGAATTATAACGTCACGACTTGGATATATTGTTGATGATTGTGTCGAAGGTTTGGCGCACGGGGGAAATCATTAATTAGTTGGGTCGGTAAGTTTCCTATAAAGCTTATTCATGAGCAACTTCACTTAGTTTTTATCCAAAGAAACATTAAGGAAGGAAAATTTGTATTTTTCTAAAAGTCTTTTAATTATTTGGATTTTTATTTACATTCTCGTATATTCGTAATAAGCTGACAAAAATAAATAAATAAATGGAGGTCTTTAAGTAATTTCGATTTAGGAGACTTTTTAGTTCTTTGAAGTTAACTTTTAATGAGTTTTCAAGCTCTGATTAAAATTCATTATTATCACCGGTAAATTTAATAAGTGAATTTGATTGCATTTATGATTAAAATTGAATGGAATTTAAGTGTAAATGAAGTAGCTCTGATTTTTATAAGAAGCTCGTTCGTTCAACTCAATAATCATCGCCCCCAAAGCGAAAAAGGTGCTCGTTAATCGAGTTTCATAATTTCGTTGTTTCGTTACCTGGTCCTGGACGTCACTGTCGCATAATTCGAGACAGAGGAGATTTTCGAAGGGCTTGAAGAGAG
The DNA here is from genome assembly GCA_963970395.1 of Ephialtes manifestator. Lineage (NCBI taxonomy): Eukaryota > Metazoa > Arthropoda > Insecta > Hymenoptera > Ichneumonidae > Ephialtes > Ephialtes manifestator. The sequence continues at coordinate 24,142,162 of OZ019972.1, forward strand.
CCTCGTTGAAATGAAAATGCGGTAATTCCACTTGCTCGTTCAGCAAAGCTGCCATAGAGTCGTGAATGCATTGAACAGCTTTTTTCGAAATGCCACGATCTTTGTGGCACGCAGCTTCCATAAAATGCGGACCAAGGATACTCCAGATCTTTTTTTAATCATGAAAGAAATAAAAAATTATAATTTATTCACAGATTGTCTTTTTTCTGCACAATTTCTTTTTTTAAGGAATTAAATAAAACGCATGTAAAAAATGGAATTCAATAATTGAATAAAAAGACTAAAAGCTTTTTTTCAGTTTAAAGACCAAAATTCTTTTTATTCAATTATTGAATTGTATTTTTTTATATAGAGAATTTTCAGAAATATCTACGATACTCACTCTCATTACGTGAATAAGTGGCCTTCCGCTTTTGACACACTTGAGCATAACTTCGCCGAGTCTCGACAGCAGCAATACGTTGAGATCGTCTTCTCTTGGTTTGCTACGACGCCACCAAAATTTTTTGCTTTCTTTCGAACGTCCATCCGTTGTTTTGAACAGTTGATCCTTACTCGCTTTACAGAGTGCAGATAGAAATGAGCACAGTGCTCGAAGATTGAGCTTTAAAGCTGCATTCTCGAAAAGCCTGTCGACTTCTTGTGATAATACGCAAATTATCTTCGCCGCATAATCAGCCGGCAAAATTCCGTTGAATTGATTGTCGGCATTCGATTCTTGGATTATTTCGGGTATCGTGTCGGCACATGGATTCTGACTGTATGGCGTCGACAAGAAGCTATAGACGTCCACGCTTAAAAATAAAGAAAGAAATTTATTTTAAAAAATATGAAAATGTTTCTAGTATTAGTAGAGGTTGCAAAAATAATGGTATATTTTTTATACACCTCATTCAATATATTTAATTAATTGATAATCATATTTAAAAAATCAATTTCTGTATTTATATATCAGCAAAATAATTTTGCTAAAAATTATATATTTTTTTTATTGTTAAATAAATACATTTTATTTAATCTTACCAGGTCTCGTCCTCGTCCATAATGTTAAAGTTGAGCCTCATTTTGTCTTGACTACCTTTGGCCTCACTGCTTGAACTGGAATCTTTTTTTTCTCGCTTCTGAGTAACTTTTGGCAACGCCTGATTTTGATTTCTTCCAAAAAAGTCGTGTTCCATTTTGCTTACGTAAAGGCAACAACTGCAGCAACGAAAAAAGGTCATTTAATTTTCTCTCTATATCATTAAAATATCTCATCGCTGAGTGTTAATTCTAAATGTTTGAATTTTTAATTCGCACTTTGGATTTTTGCATATTGTATTTCGAGTACTTGATACAGAATTGTATCATATTACAATTGTATAATAATAAAAACTAATTAATCGTTTCGGATCTGTAATGAATATTGAACTCACGTGAAAACGTGAGGCCAACAGTCGCTTCCATGACTTCCGAGCTCCAGGCCCCTCCCCAATAAAACTTCCATGCTCAAAGCATGCGAAGTGTGAATATTCGTCGCTCTGTTCTGCAACTTGAGTCTCAGCACATCTTTAGTACGCCTAAGCTTGGAAATGGCTGGCTCGGTGCACGCGGCTTTTGCCAAAAGCGCGAATATCGAACCGCAACGATTTTGCAAACCTATACAAAATAAGATGAAGAAAATATTTAAGCCCTGACGTTATTTGAATTTTTTACACTTGGATTAAATTTGATAACTGTAAAAAGTCGATTTATATAAAATAAAAATTTGTATTAAAGCTAAGAAAAAAATCTCAGCTCATCAGTGTTTTTCAAACAGTTGAAAATGTTATAACGAACATTTTGCAAAAATAACAATACATTTTTTTAGTAAGAGATCATTTAATTTATTTCAGAAGAAAACAAAAAAATTATTAGTAAAAAAACATACTAACCCAAAACATTACTCAGTGTCGCAGCTTTATGAAGACCTTCAAGGGCGAGCACAACAGTGTCCCTAATTCCCCTTCTGGAGCCATCACGATTTAAAATTCCTTTGTTCGTATCCTCCTTCGCAGGATTGAGCCCAGCGGTCAATACGGTCATCATACTTGCCCAGCAACAGGTCAGGACCCTCCGGGACAACTTGGCACCAGCCTCTGCTTCGGGAGTTGGCTCGCTTCGCGACAATTGCGCCCTCTCGAGTCTTCGGTAGTCGGACAATAATTGGCCACCTCGTTGACTACCACTTATACCGTCCACATCTTAAAAAAAAAGAAACGAATTAATTTTGTCCACATCAAAAAAAGAAACAAAATAAGTTTTCAACAAATTCCAACAATTTGAAAGAAGAGTTAAAACAGGTAACAAAGTGGGCGGTACTTTTGATACCGTTAATTTTATTTTGTAATAGTAGTGCGCTATTTTCCAATGAATTTGGATAGTAATCACAATTTTCCAACGAATTTCGACAATTAAAAATAAAAGTAAAAATAAGATGCAAAGTGGGTGAATTATTTCATATTATTACTTTTATTTTAACTCATCAACAAAAATATTTACTAGTGCGCTATTTTCCGTTGTATTTGGATTCTAATCACGATTTTCCAACAAATTTCGGCAATTAAAAATAAAAATAAAAATAGGACGTAAAGAGGGTGAAACTTTTCATGTCATTACTTTTATTTTAACTCAGCAACAAAAATATTTATTAGTACGCCATTTTTCATTGAGTTTGGATTGTAACCACAATTTTCCAACAAATTTACACAATTAGAAAAAAAAAGTAAAAATAGGATGCAAAGTGAGTGAAACTTTCCATATTATTAATCTGATTTTAACTTACCAACGAGAATATTTACTAGTGCGCTATTTTCCGTTGAATTTGGATTGTAACCACACTTTTCGAGCAAATTGCAGGCCAGAATTTGTTGGTACAACTCGGAAAGCCAGGTTGCTGATAGATACACAAGAACACCGGAGCCGTGCACCTCTTCGACAAATTGTTCCTGAATTTCAAAAAAATTAACAAATATTAGGAGATAATTTTTTTTTACAAGGACTAAGAACGATGTTGTCTTAAGGAATGATTTTTTTTTTGTAATTGATACGAACCTCACTTATCGGAATCTGACGGCCTTCCTCATAGTAATAATTCATTCTTATGAGCTTAAGATTGAGTAAAAGTGCAGCGTAAGTCGCGAGATAAATTCCATCGGCGTTCATGATCGTTATTAAGGCACATGCGTCCACACTTGTCTCGCCCTTATCCTGAAGCACCTGTTGGGCTGCGAAGACGCCTGAAATGCAACAAAAAGAATAAAACGTCATATAAAAAATTTAAAAAAAATGCATTAAAAAAATATATAATTTTGTCTATACACATTTTTTTATGTTATACCTTGACAATATTCTGAAGCAAAGTTCTGCAATGCCTCGTCAACTTCTATGTTGCTTCTAAGTGTCAGCACGATGGGTACTAAATCAGACTTTAAAATCTTGACGAATTTTCTCGCATTATGACGTTCCACGTCTACATTGCACTCCTCGGCGACTTGTCTGCCGACGTGGAGGCATTTTGGTAATTTTTCCAGTCTCAATCGTTCACGCTCGTTCTCAAGAACATAATCATTTTCATCTATACTGTTATTGTCCTCGTTCACGTCATCAGACTCGTTCTGAGGTCCCTCAGTATCCGTAGAATCACCGTCTTCCGATGGACCATGTCCGGAAGAGTCCGAATCAGAAGTATTTCCCTTTTTCATGAGTTCTAGCTGTTCCCTGATAATTTACAACATAACAATCTTTTTTAAAATGCCAAGTCTTTTTTTCATTTTAAATTTGTACGATTAAAACAAAAACCCTCCCTTTTTTGTGTCAATTTAGTACTTTATAATTATTTGATAAATTTCTCTGACTTATAACTGATTTTTGCTTTGCTGAAATTTCTATTGCACGGAGAAAAATAATCTCAGAATGACAACATAATTTGCTATGGCAGCATTTTTTTAGCTGTCACAGCAAAAGATATGTTGTCACTCTGTGATTATTTTCTTCGCGTGCTATTGAAAATCCGCATTTCTACAATTTCTGAGAGGCAGAATATTAAATGGGTAATTAATAAATATTAGAATAATTCATTTTGAACTTTCATTTTTTTTTTTTTGGTAATGTACCTACGAAAACGGTATTAAACATGAAAATTAATTCTCCTAAAACATCATTGCGTAAAAATATATCTAGATTTTGCTACGATCAAGATGATTCCTTTGGCATTTGTATTTTTTTAGTGTGCCACCTTAACGTCTGGTTCCTTGGTGAAAATAAATTTGGCTAAATTTACCTATAAGTCTTTGGAAGTCGTGCCATGCTCTGATACGTTAGTGGGCCCCGATAATCGCAAGCCTCCAGATCGTCGTACAAGCTGTTTATCGTGCACGTGTAACTGTGACTAATGGCTTTGCCTTCGCAGAGCTCCTGAAGAGCTGACAGCATCGCCACAACGCAGGACACACTGGCAAAGAGAATTGTTTGACCTGCGTTCGTTGACTCTTCGATTGAATCCATAGCACTGAAGAAGACAAGTAAAACAAAATTGTCATCATAATACCTTAAGTAAATGAATATTTTGGGGTATTTATGAGCAAAAAAACGTGTTCTTTAAATAAACGCTACTGTGAACACATAAAAGAATCTCCAAACCCGCATATAATAAATTGTAAGCAGATTTATTTTTTTGCGACAGCATATGGCGAAAAAATTTAACTTCCAAAATTTGTTCTATTCGAACCTGGATTTTTTCTTTTTACATGAACCAAATGCCAATTGTGCATAATTAGTTTCATGCAGAGTTGTAAATCCCTATTAATTCATGAGAAATAGTTTACAGTACAATTTGTTTTGTAATTATGATTTCATAATAATAATATGTAGTGATTATAAAATACAGTGTAAACATTTGAATAGCTGAAAAAATACTGATTTTCGCTTTAATATTGCAAGAAATAGTGGAAAAAAATGGAAGAAATAAGTAATGCATTACTTTCTTAATGCATTACTTATTTTTTCCATTTTTTCAAAAGGATTACCGTGAATTTTTATTGAAAAATAATAATTTTTGCAGCCATTCCAATGTTTAATCATCGTATTACAATCGCAACATGTTATTATTATAAAATCATAATTATAGAGCTGATCGTATCATCATCATTATTTCTATAAGTATTAGGCATTTACAACTCTGGTTTCATGGCATTTTTTTATACAATCTCTTGCCGACAAAGAAAAAAACACAAAGCAAAAAACGTGTATAATAAAGAAGTAATGATGATAAAATACTCACAGCCTCATGAGTGCCATATCGCTCTGAGGTTGACACGTCCTTTCCTCCTCAACTAATAGAGGTCCAGCAAAATCAACGATTCTACTAGGACTTCGCAGGAGTTCACGAAGAGCTTTCAGTGGCTCCAACCGTTGCTGAGGTGGTGGATAAAGTAGCATTCGATGAAAGACAGATTCGAGGACCGGGCGAAGAGGTCCAACGCAACCGACGAGTCGCACGAGTTCGGTTCCGATACTAATCACGAAGAAAACACAAACATAATAAATATACAAATTTTTAATGTTTCAAAATACTTGTGTTGAGAGGCAAAAACAAAAAAAAACCCTAATTACTCTTGTTGAATCTCACCAATAAACCGTTTTCGCCTGATGACTGTCGAAGCTGAGGGTTGTCGCCAGATATCCAGATCCTCTGCCAACCTCAGTATCTTTGCCTTCGCGCGAAGTAAACGTTTTGTCGACTCGTGGCGTCCCGAGAAACGCTATCAATGCCGGGCAAAATTTTTGCCACAGAAATGTCGTGAAGTGAGTGTTCGTGTGAATTTTTTGTGGCAATGACGATATAAGGGTGTGAAGACACTCGAGAAGGAAGACAACCGTGCTACTGTTTCGCGCATTGTTAGCGCATCGTTTTCTGTAAGAAAAAAAGCATTTTCGATGCAATCAATGACGAGTAGAAAATTCTTATAATTAACACTTCATCAAACTAAAGGTGACAATTTTGTGAGTAATTCTTATAATTAACACTTCATCAAACTAAAGGTGACAATTTTGTGAGTAAGTGCTCAGTCAATGCTAAATAAGTGCTGAGTAAATGTTGAGTAAATGCCAAGTATGTTCTGAATAAATGTTAAGTAAATGCCAAGTAGGTTCTGAATAAATGCTGAGTAAATGTCAAGTAGGTTGTGAATAAATGCTGAGTAAATGCTTAGTAGGTACTGAGCAAATGCCAAGTAGGTTCTGAATAAATGCTGAGTAAATGCCAAGTAGGTTCTGAATAAATGCTGAGTAAATGCCAAGTATGTTCTGAATAAATGCTGAGTAAATGCCAAGTATGTTCTGAATAAGTGTTAAGTAAATGCCAAGTAGGTTCTGAATAAATGTTGAGTAAATGTCAAGTAGGTTCTGAATAAATGCTGAGTAAATGTCAAGTACGTTCTGAATAAATGCTAAGTAAATGCCAAGTAGGTGCTGAGCGAATGCTGAGTTGATTCTAAGCAAGTTGTAAATTAAATATCGTACTTTTGTGCCTCGTCCAGTCTGCTGCAAATATACTGAAGAATTGGCAGTGCCTCATTAAAGCAAGACACTCCTCTCTCGCGTAAATTCTTGTTGCGTTTCGCATTCTCGTCCATTTCCTGGCATTCTTCGTCTACCGAAACAAATGAAATATTACAGTACACCAAATGTAAATTCGATTGTTCATATGAACAATATATATGGTGACAAAACATTACCTAGGAAAAGACAAAAAGATCTTAACGTCTGACTAGTCGCCGCTTGGGCGGCTGTCCTTACTGCCTGATTTCCATTTTCAAAAGCCTCACAGCACGTTGTGAGAATTGCTATTATCAACCGGCCATTCATGGTCCAGTACGCGGAACATGCCACTTGGAGCAACACCTTTGGAATCAGATATTTAGTAGTAGATATATCATGGTATTTAAAAAAAATTTATTTGGTAATTGAGAAAAGGTATTTTACTTTGAGCATGTCCGTTTGGGTGTCGTCGGACTGCGAAAGTATCGAACCCATCGCGTGCAACATCTGAGCGGGGAGCCAGAGTGAATCATCCTCGGGCTCGTAAGGCGATTGGAACCTATCGTCCCTCAACATTTTCTACCGGTATGAAAAGTAAAACAATTGTTAAGAGAAATAAAAACAGCAGAAAAATGCAATAATTTAAAATTGATTGAAGCGGTTTAATTTTAAAATATCAGTAATAATACTTTGAAGAATAAGCGACTTTATCGTCTTTGAGACATTGGAATATACCTTTCCATTTATCAGATATGATAAATGGAAAGGTTAAAAAATGTTTGATCTTCTAGCTAAAAAGTAATTAGTATTCATTTAGTATTTCGAGCAAAGTAAAATATAGCTAATATCTTACGTGCAATCCAGCGAGTCCGTATGCCACAAACTTGCTTCTTTTCGTCTCCAGTGCCAACTGAATAGTGTGGAGGCATTTGGCTCGCAATTCATGCGGGGGATCCCGAAGGAGGCCCTGCTGTTTTTCCATAAAGTCTGAAACAAAGTTGAAAAAATAAAATCATATTGAATGTGCAAAATCTTCTGAAAAAAAATCGCAATACAATGCTAGGATGCGGAAAATTGATAGAAAACAAAATTTTGATCCAGTACATAATTTGAAGTCGAGGCTCTGATTCACGAAATTGATGGGATACAGAACTTTGATCGAATAAATATTGGTAAGGAAAATGAATGGAAAACAAAACTTCGATCCAGTAAATAATTTAAAAACGAGGCTCTGATCCGGGAATTTGATGGGAAACAGAACTTTGATCGAATAGATATTGGAAATGAAGACTCTGACCCGGAAAATAAATGGAAAAAAAAAATTTGATCCAGCAAATAATTGGAAAATTATACTTTGAAGCGAAAAATGATAAGAAAACAAAACTCTTTGATCCGGAAAATAAATAGAAAACAAAACTTTGATCCGGAAAATTATATTTTTTTTAATTAAAAAAATAGTCAAAGACAAAAAGTACTAAAAATACACTTTAAAAAATTAAAAAATGCACTCCAATGATTAAAAACCTTTCGCACAAACTTGCAGACAACGGATGCGAATAAAAATTCAAAACACTCACCGTACGCCTCCTGGGCGGACTTTCGTAAATTCGATAATTTAGCATTTTGGGATTCTCTGACAATTTGAAGCAAGAGATCCTCCATGACGCGTTGGCGTCGACGGATGGTCGTTCACGTCGGGTATTGTATGGTGGCCGTGTCTTGCCACGCGACTAATCGATATTCAGGGCTTCGAGCCACTGCGCTGCCGCTGTTACTGCCGTGTTCTACTCAACGCCTCAAAACACTTCACAATAGATATATATGCCATACTATGTATATATGTATATGCACTTTATACTATCACCGTGTCGACGAAAATGTCGAACTGTATAGGAGGAGTGCGCTATGCAGAAGGCGCATGCAAACACCGCACTTGACGTAGGGCAACGTAACGATTTCTCGACCCCACAAAACCCACCCACTTAAAGTATAAAACCATTTTTTATTTTTTATTTTTTTACATCACGAAGAATCAAAAAATTATCGTTTAAAAAAGAAGATTATAATTTTCAGTAAAAAATGTCTCGGTTTTGGTGGATTAAACTTGGTAAATCAATCTGAACCTCCTGTTGAGGGTCCTTTCATGTCGGGGTGATGGGTGACGTTTGTGCGGAGTCGGGTGGTGCCGCTATGCAGAGGAAATAACGTCGGATGCAGTCTGCGCAAGTCTGCGGCTACTGCTGTCAGTTATGTGTGCCGGATGGTGATAAGGCTTATTATTGGGTTGCACGAGGGGGGAAGGACGGAGGGGGGTTATGATACTCGCAGAGCTGCGACAGCACGTGGGAGACAGCGATGTGAGAAATGACGTCGCCGGCTCAGAGGGTTTATCGGGGTGGTGATTCGGAGCAGATTTTATGACAGCCAAGCGCTTGTCTGCTTTTGGTCCATCAGCACTTTCTACTTCAATTGCTTTCATTAAATTATTTTTTTTTTGTTCTTTCAAATATTAAAATAATCAAAAGGAAAAATACAGCCATTTTCTTTTTAAATAAAAAAAATAAAAAATGCAGACTTTTTTTTTAATGGATGCGAATTATTTGGAAATTTATACTAGCGGAGGAGATCATTTTTTATCATTTACGAATGATTAACACATTCATTTGTAACCAGAAGTTTCATAGATTAAAAATTGGAGTAAATCGTGGCAAAAAAAAATCGGAAAAACGATCAACGTCATTGAAAATATTAAGAATCTAGACTCTGCTTTTGGTCCATCAGCGATTTCTACTTCAATTGCTTTTATTAAATTATTTTTTTGTTATTTTAAATATTAAAATAATTAAAAGGAAAAATACAGACTTTTTTTTCAACCACATGCAAATTATTTGAAAATTTATAGTAGTAGAGGAGAACATTTCTGATCATTTAAGAATGATTCGCACATTCGTTCACGATCAGAAATTTTGTAGATTGAAAATTAGAGTGAATCGTGGCAAAAGAAAAATCGGAAAAACGATCAACGTCATTGAAAATATTAAGAATTTTTTAATTTTTAGTGGCCCCAAGAGTCATCAAAAGTTATTAATATAATACTTGAAAATAAATAATATAACAAACTTTCAGAAAACTTACTTATTTAAAATACATTGTCTAATACGTAGAACTATTTCAAATTTTCAAATTTATTTATATATTTCACTTAAATTGTCAGCGGCTTTTACTCCGATTAATTAAATTAAATTACTTTCCTGGCCAAAATATCAAAGTGATTTTAAAACAAACATAAAATATCACTTTTCAAAAGAAATATAGTTATTTGGAAATGTGTTGTGAATAAAAATCTGCGAATAAAATAATTATTCAGTAATTTAATTATATGACTTTTTTTAAGCATCAATAATTTCTATTCCAAGATATTAATTTTATTCTTGCTTGTACGAAAAGTAAGAAAATTGCATTCCAAAAAGTGAATATAAATAAATTATCAATTTATTTATAATGTGACATAATTTTGTAAATAATAATACAACAAATGTATTACTTTTTCAATAACCATTTTTCATTTTACGTTAAATTTTCTGTGAACATTGTTAATGTTTAATTGAAATTATCTACCTTATCAACCGATCCAAGAAATTCATGTCACATGTTTGACCCAACCTCGCCAGATGTCACGAGTGTGACCTCAGGAGGTGCTTAACAGCTCATCCAAAGCCCTACAAAATCGGCTGGGCTTCAGCTTTAAGGCACGGGAGAAGCTCAAAATTTCGTTGATTCGTTCGCCAAACGAACGCAAAGCGTCCGTGTCTCACGTGGCGTAGAGGCTTAACAGACATGGCGATCGGCAGAACGTCGAAGCGGCGAAAGGGCGTACAGAAAACTGAAAGGGATTTTTCCGGTATACCCTACAAAGCCGTTGTTACTTTTTTAGGTAAGACACGCATTTTTCACCAAAACATTGACAATTCATACGAACTTAACGGGTCTTGTGTGTTGTGAAAAAAAAAAATCGTTAATTTTTTGTAAAAACAACTTCATTCTCTGTCGCTGGGTGACAGCTCTAGGTTTTGGGTTCCTACACCGGTGGCATGTATCGACGCTTTTCGAGAATGCTAGACACTTTTCTCATCTGTCCGAAATCGAGAGGGAAATGTCCTTCAGAACGGAAATGGTAAATAAAGTGTCAAAAATGTGTGTGGTTTGCGAAAAGCTTTTTTTTGCTTGAAGTTGGCTGTAGGACACATGGATTTACCGGCGTTTTTTTAAAACGTATGATAATAGGATTATCAAACATTGTTTTCATTAATAACTGATAAGTTCATATTTCGCGCCAAACGTCGATAATTTAGAGCGAAATATTTTTTGAATATAAATACGATAAATTAATATATTTTTCGTGCATTTTCTTTTTTCAGGGAATGTATTATTCGTACTACAAAACGATAGCAGAGTCCAAGAATTTTATCGACGGCCTAACGAGGATAAATAGCGACAATTTGTCGGAATACCCGAACGTCATTAATGCCGAGGCTAAATACAACCTTTTTCCCGAGGTCAGATTATTATTGCATTTACTTTTATTTTATTTCATATAACATAAAAAAATTGTCGTGAATTTTTAATAATATTTGTAACTATAATTGTTATCATTATTGTAAGTTAACATTTTTACTATAATTGATATTTGAATTTTTGTTTATATCTTAATGTGTGTATTTTGCAGGTGATGGCTGGTTTATTATATCATACTGGAAAGTCACTGGGAATAATAACGAAGCAGCAGTGCTGGCAGGTGAAATTTTTTCACATTTAATAATCAATAACAAATATATATAAAAATTTGGAGTAATTTCACATAACTCTGATAAATAAGTAACTGAAGTATAGGGTAATTTATATTATAGACTTTTAATAGCAATAAATACCACAAAGTTATTAAGAAATTCATTTAAAAAATAACATTTCCCTAAGCGTTTAATTTTTTTTTCCATAATTCCATAATTAAAACCACATCATTAAAAAAAACCATAAATACATTGCTTAACATTTGTGAATACAAAGCATATTTTGAACGTAAAACGTTCCATAATTAAAACCACATCAATAAAAAAACCATACATAAATACATTGTTTAAGATTTGTGAAAACAAAGCATATTTTGAACGTAAAGAAGTTCCTTAGAAATCAAATACTTTGGAAAATTGAGTGAATTCAGATGACATAAAAAAAACCTCATTATTTTTTATTGAATTTTTTTTTTTTACTAATTCATACACAATTTTGAAGTGTTGTTATTATTGTAATACAAATCCAATGCTCTGCAGTAACGTTCATTTTTTTTTTTTGTCGCAAAGCTCCGAAATTCTATAAATTATTATATATATATGTAAAACGTCCTAAACAATCAAGCGTTTATTACCCAGATAGAAAGAGGAGATGGTCTGTCGCCGGTGACGAGTTGTGAGGGACTGGGAGTCCCTATATATTTCTATCTCGAAGTTGTCTGGTACTTCGCGAGTGTTACTGGAGTCGTTTTGTTCCTGTACGCGACCTATCTCAGTGGAACCGTCTACGGAGGCCTCATAGCCATTATGTCATTCTTCTTTAATCACACGGAATGCACCAGAGTTCAGTGGACACCGCCACTACGGGAGAGCTTTGCGTACCCGGCGCTGCTCTATCAGATGTATAAAGTGACAACCATTATCGACAAATATCAGACAAAGGCTGGAAAAGAACAGCTGGCATGGAGAGAAATACTCATAAATGGTCGATACATTGTAAGTTTAATACAATTTTTTTAATCAATATTTTTTTTCACATCCTGAATTTTTTTAAACGTTTGGATTTGACGTTATTTTCAAGACAATTTATTCTGCAATGTGCAAAGTATGTTCGGTCATTATTTCTTTGAAATCAGAATGTTATCTCCGAATTGGTGAACATTGGAAAATTAATTCGGATTATTTTGTTTTGCGGTTTTAATTTTCTGTTATATCTGATTTGGCTGGTTTAAGACAAAAATGCTCTCAATATGAAATTTATACATAAATACGTTTTCGGAAATTAGTTTCAAAATGAGTCATTTAAAAATCAGCGCGGTTACTTTTTTACTGATTTAATTAATTCGGATTATTTTGTTTTGCGGTTTTAATTTTCTGTTATATCTGATTTGACTGGTTCAAGACAAAAATGCTCTCAATATGAAATTTATACATAAATACGTTTTCGGAAATTAGCTTCAAAATGAGTCATTTAAAAATCAGTGCGGTTACACTTTTACTGATTCAATTTATCTTTCATAAAATTGGACTCGTTCGCGTAAACTAAAAATAATGCTAAATATCAAAATAATAAAAAAGTAGAATAAGAATCAATTCAGCTCGTTTTTTAATTGATTGCATTTATCTCCCCCCAAATTGGACTTGTTTCACTGAAGATGAAAATAATGCTAAACGTAAAAAATGACGATGAATAATTTTTTTTTTCAGGACCTCCTGGCAATAACAGCAATAAGTTTGCATAGTTGGCAATTTTCACAATTTGTTCTGACGACTCAGCTAATAGCACTACTGATACTTCAGTGGTTGAGGATAATACCCCGAGATTTATACACAAAATTGTCAGCCCTTCACGCAATACCCGTGATGGTGATAATATTTGCAACACGAAGCAATCTTCTTCTATGCTCACTGTACACTTGTCTACTGGTCGGGAGTAATTACAGCAATTTTATGAACAGCAGTATCGAGGGTCGAACTGGCACAAAGACTCTCGTATTTTGGCAGATCGTCGGTTCGGTTGGTACGACCGTTTTGCTCAAGAGTATTCTCGCAGCTTTTGACGACGATCGTCACATTTTCAACCTTCTTATATCGAAATTTACGGACTACAAGGATTTTCACACATTGCTGTACACCTGCTCGGTGGAATTTGATTTTTTGCAATACGAGACTTATGAAGCGATTGTCAGCACGCTTCTTCTTCCAACCGCGATATTGGCTGGTTTTTTAGTAATTTATTGTTGGTACAGAAATTACAGAATCGTTGGCTATCCCGATTGCGTGGAAGCTGCCGTTGCTTACAACGCATTGCAAACCGGGGCTTTTATTATTATGGCCTTTTTCATTATGAGACTGAAATTATTCATGACGCCACATTTGTGCGTTATTGCTGGACTCGCCGTTAGCAAAAAGTATCTCGATAAAGTGGGAATCAAGAGCGAAAATGTTAGAGTTGCTCTTGTCGTACTTCTCGTTGCCGGAATGTCTTATCATGGTAATACCAGAATTGAAGAGGAACATGATTTTATTGGTAAGTTACTTCGAAAAAAAATCAATCCTTAAATTCGTACTTACCAAATTCTAACGATTTTTGACAAATTTATCAAAATTGCACAAAATGATGTCAATTTCTAAAGTATTTTAGTACAAATTAGTTCAACTTCAACACATTTTAATCCATTTTCAACAAAATTGCGTTAAACTTACGCAAATTCAATTAAATTCTCTCAAACTTTAACTAGTTCACGAGTTTTTATCAATATTTTACGAGACATCATAGTTTTCAGAGTTTTATGAAAATTGTACTCAGTGGTGCCAAATTCTATGAAATTTTAGCATAATGTAATAAAATTAAGTCCAATTATAATGAGTTTGGAAGTTTTTATAAACATTTTAGAAAATATCACAGTCTTACAAAATTTCATGAAATCTCTACTTAATTTATTTAAATTGAATCAATTTTAAGTAAAATACAATCACATTGTATCAAATCCTAATCAGTTCTTCCCCAAAAAAAAAACAATTTTTTTTACCAGCACTGCGCAAAGTTGTATCAAACATTATGAAAAAAAATTAGAACCTTACAGAACATGCGAAAAATTCACAAAATTTTTATAGTGCATGCTCAAAAAGTTAATTAAAATGTAATGAATTAAGCAGAATATTGCAAAAATTGTATTGCAGGGGAATATAGCAACGTGGAGCAAGAAGAGTTGTTCGAATGGATAAAAGCAAATACCCCAAAGACGGCAGTATTCGCTGGTAAAATGTCACTGATGGCAAATCTGATGTTATCGACGGAGAGGCCAATAGTGAACAATCCATATTACGAGAACAAAGAGATGAGGTGCGTAAAACGTATATAATTCATGGATGACCGGTTGTGTCGAAGCAAACGAGTATTGTCGATAATTAGATGAATGCCAATTTTCAACGATCTAAACGACTCGCTGGGACGACTATTTCAGGGACAGAACGCTTAAAGTTTACGAGATCTACAGCAGGAAGGACGCAGCAACGGTTTACGACACATTGCGAAAAATGCAAGTTGACTACGTGGTACTAGAAGAAGGATTATGTTATGGCCTTGGTAATACGTGAGTATTTTTTAAACAGTTCGCTTTTGCACATATACTTTTATTGCATTTTTTTTTCTTGAATATGAAATCTAATAAAATTAAAAAAAAAATCATATAGGCCACCTGGTTGTCGAATGGTCGACTTGTGGGACTTAACTGATAACGACAGAAGCAAACGCGCAGGAAAGAGGCCACTTTGCCCTATTCTCTTCCGAGGCAACGCTCATCCCTTTAGAAGGGTCTTCGTAAATCGAAAATACGTCATACTGAGACTGGATTACTCGACCTACGTCGAACTTAAGCCAAGCACTCCTGTCCTGTTTCAGTCGTGGTGATAAACGTATTGAAACTGCATTTTTCCATTTTTAAATTCCACAAATACGAGGAAAAAAGAAAATAGTCATATTTGAAGGAGAACCAGCCATTGTCTTAAGGGAGTTCCACTGGCTGCAGGCAAAAATGTGCGTTTTATTATCTTGCACGGTGAAAAAAAAATCGTATCTAATATTACCTGCGATATATAGTATCAATAAAGTTTCATGATTATTGAAAATCAATCGCATGGAATATTGATACTATTTTTTTTACTACAAATAAATAATAAAACGTGCGTTTTTGCGTGCAGATGCTGAAGACCCCGCTTCATTTAATTCTTCTTTGCGCCCTTTTTGTGTTCATTTAAGAGTCTAGATCTACTACTTTAATTTAGAAGGATAACAAACGATCATAGAATGATTTAAAAATAATAATTTTGCCTGTAAGTTTCTTTTTTGTGCTCAGCTTGTTAATGAAGGCTTAAAAGTCCAAGTGGAACACAAAACAAAAAAAAAGTACGAGAAGGGCTTCCCTAAAAATTAATTAAAAACTAATACCAACGATCCAAAGCAGTATATATTTTATCTTTTTTTTCTTTTTTTTTTTTTGTTATACAACTATGAATAAAAACAGTTATTTGAAAAAAAATATGAGTCATCGGTATTTTTTTTATCATTACGTTAAACCTTACAACGCTACGTTTCACCATGAAACAACCAATGTACAATTTGCTATAAATAATTTCACATGTATTTTACCTCAGTCACCAGGCCAAGTTTATGGTTTCGAAATTTCCACCGTTCAGCCTGTGGGGAAGTATTTCTGAACTTCCGTTACATCGTCTTGGAATTAAAAACGGGATTTTGATTCTTATCGATCGGATGAGTTCTCACACTTTGGTGAAGAAAGCAATCAAGATAAATTTTAAACATGAAAAAGATAATTCACCAGAAATTTACTTTTTATTGGATTCACTAACAATACCGTCCAAAAACAGTTTAATAATAATTAGAACATGAAATTGCACAATTTTTTTTGTCTAACTATTCACATTTCTACGTTTAAAAAGAAAATCTCTTAAATATTTGAAATATTCAGTCAGCAATGCTATTACGGCTTTTTCACTTTGGTAAAAAAAAGTAATATCTCCTTAAAATAATTATAAATTTCAATAGATTTATTACCAATAATGGACGAGAAAATTTTTTTAAATTAAGAAAAACACGGTACTCATTTAATAAGCTCTCTTTTCTAATTATTCGGAATTATACGCTAGAAAAAGTGATCATAGAATTGTTATATGGAATCTATTATTACGCTCGGAGTGTGATTCAAGATTGGAAAAAATAAGTCGAATTAGGTCCCTCGATAGCGTACAAGAGTGAAAGTTAATGAAAAATGTGTGCGTGCCGCGAGAAAAAGGATTTAGAGGGGAGGCCGTTATGGGGGCGTCGCCGATCGACGAACTTTTCTTCTGTGTTTTACACACATACCAGTCTGGCTGTCGATATATCAAGACGATCCGCATAGACTCAGTCATGCTTTCTTTCTCACTCGGGCTTCCGTATCGAAGAGGAAAGCTGCTTCAGCCGTCAAGTTGCTTCCCGATTGAGACTAAATTGGCTCTCCACATGCGATGAAACCAGTGTCGATGGATATGAAACGTAAAGAAAATTTCGCAAACTCTCATGAATTTAAAAACCTTGGTAGAAATAGTTCTCTGAAAACCTCTGTAAAAAATCTGAAAAACTCCGAAAAAAAATTCTGAAAATCTCTTAAAAAATTCTCCAAATGTATGAAATTTTTCTGAAATTTCAGCAAATTACTCTGTTGTTTTGCGTGTTATGATTTTTGTCAGAGGACAAATTTTTCACTATATTCTTTACCCCCAATATTTCACTGCATATTTTTCTAAATACATTATATTTTCTCATGCAGGTATTCAAAATATAAAAACGTATGAAAATCTCACACACTGTTAAAAATATTTTGAAAATTAATATATGTATTGGAAGTTCTTTTCCAGATACGGTATATTAAATTTCATTTAATTAAATTTAATTAAATTTCATTTAATATACAGATATATTGTAAAGTTCCAATAATTATATTATAAACACAACTTTTATGAAGTGTTTAGTATACTGTATATTAATTTTGCAACATTTTTTTATATACTAACTAATATTTGTATATTAAATTTAAAATACGCGTATTCGCAAAAAAACTTCCAATACTTTATATTAATTTTCATACAAAAATTTCTAACAGGGCATTTATCCTATTAGTATGAATTTATATTTTGAATAATTTTTCTAAATAACCAGAAACATTTCGGATCTGTTCTGATATATTTCCTATAGTTTCAGGGAAAGTCAGTCCTCCATCTGAAATTCCGCGCATACCGCGCCGGTGAAATATTTCCGAATTTCACTGAAAATTTTCGATTTTCAGCATAGATTTGTTTACAAAAATTGTGAACTTCATTGAGTTTCTTAGCTTTTTTCAATTCTATATTTCGTATGATTTTGTTAAAAGACTGAAATTTACTCTGACTTTGTCAAAGTAGTTTCCAAAAATTTTTAATAAAGTTTTTTTTCATTAATATTCTCGATCTGCGAGATATCACAATATCGACGTTTGAAAAAAAATAAAAACAGTGTATTTTCTCTGAAAAAGTCTGCAAATAGTGTAACCCAGATTTTTGACAAAAAAAACTGATAACGCCTGAAAAAAAGTTTCAAAATTCAAGCGATTTTCTGAAATATTCTGAAACGCGATATGAAATTGTGATGCATTATACATCCGACAGTTTCGGCGAAAATGGCTGTTAAATTTAGCAAATATAAATATAGATATAGATTTTAATTAAAGATCCTGAGATATAAAATCCCCTAAGGACCTAAGCCAAAAAAAAAGTACATGAACAAAAAGCAGACAAAGAAGAAGCACAGAAAATAATCTTAAACTAAATGGGGCAATACATCATAAGAGAAGATGAGAGGAATATCGGAGAAAATGAGATAAAAATTAAGGAAAATCTGTGAAAATTTATGAAACGGTTTTGTGATTCACCAAATTATAATATGGTTCGCAGTCATAGGCCATTTTTCAAAACTGTTTCGGTACAAAGAGGGACAGATCAGATTGAGGCTCCGGTTGAACTCGTACAAATCGTGCTCGGGAGTATCGTCGCCGGTGCCGCTGCTACTCTGCAGCATGTATATCCCACCACAGTTTCTATCCGCACCTTCACTTCACCAGCAGCGGCAGGCTACGATAGCCCTCAGTATAGAGCAGCCTCGCTAGCAAAGCGACCGAACGAACACAGCACGGCGGGGCAACGTCACGCTATACTAAGTTGTGCTGCTGACCCAAATGAATCCTTCCACTAGGCAGTCAGTCCCCGTCCGGGCTTCTTCGTGGTAATATGCTCGCAGCTCGTGCTCCACGACAAAAATACAACGTGACCGTCTTTCAACAAATGCGGAAAAATTATTTAAAAAATAAACGTGGACCTTGACTATGAAATACTAATTTGAAAATCGTCTTTAGAAAAAAAAAAACAATATTGATTCAATTTTTTTTTGTGATATGTTGTTTATTTTTTAAATGTGTTTTTTGTGGTATATATTATGATTTAAATATTTTTATATTTTTTTGTAATATTATTTTCAACGTATTTTAAAAATCGTATTAAATTTGAAATTAAATTATTTGAAAATTCATTATTTGGGTATCAAAGACGAGAATTAAGCTGCGACACAGGACGAAATTATTTTTAAAAAATTGTGAACCTGTGTTGAGTGCACGTGCGTCGCAAATTGAGAGTCTGCGAGCCATACGCTGTTTGCTGCTTCTTCACACGGAAGAGGGAGAGATAAATTAAGAGGGAGAGAAAAATAGGTGCGTTACGGTGCTCAGTGAAGATCTTCCATCTCATCGAACGCGCGGATGCAGCTGCGTTCCGTCAAACTCGAAAAGTGTGAATAAATATTTGCCGGTCTCAAAATACGCGGTGGCGTGGCGCGCGCTGCGACGCAGATGCGCGGGAACGTCGCTGAATATTCGAAATAAAATGACGAGGTGAGGGGGCGACTATTGGTCAAGGAAACAGTGAAATAGGAAGACACGTAAAAAAAGGAGATACTAAAAATCCAGGAATAAGGCAAAATCTTTTTTAATGGCAGCACGTGCGCAATTTTTTTGCTGAAAATAGCGATGTCGCTACGTATCTACGGCTGCACGTCGTTCCTCGTCACTCGCAGTCATTGACACTGAATATACAGTGAGTAATTTTTTGTTTTGTTATTATGAGCGCCGTTATATTTTTATCAGTACAGATCAGCGACGATTCATTTATCGATTTATCTGTCGCTTCAGGCGCTCAACGACCTTTTCGTCATGGTGGAAATCCTTTACTGAAGCGTAATACCGATCGTATAACTTCCTTGTAATTTTTTTTCGTTTTTTTAAATTAACGGTATGGAATGGAATTAACAGATTATTTATTGAAGTACTTTTTTTGTACATTACGAGCGTGCCTTTTTTTGGTTTCTTTTTTTGTCTCCCATCTGAAAAAGCGATGTCGTAAACGGATGCCAAAATCTCGTATTAAAGGATAAACAAATATTTAGACATCATTACCGAGATTTTATGAATTTTAACCACCAACCAGAAAATAATCATTTTTTTTACGTGTTCGATTATAAATCGAAATAACGGAAGATTGATCCTTTTGGAAAATTTGTTTTTATTTATACGTGCGCATGCACTTTTATAAAATAAAATGGGCGCAGGCATTTCTAATGGAATCCTACCGTATGTAACATTGTGCGAGAACTTTTTAATCGTAAAAAAGATATTTTTTAGTATAGTTATTTCCTGAAAGTTGTTTATTTTCCATTGTTTTCTTTTTCATTTTTTAATTTTTATGCGTGCATGCATTTATCTTTTATAAAATAGACCAGGGTGGTCATTTAAATATTTTTTTTCTGTTTGAATTTCGTTTTTTTTTATAAATATAAACGACGAAACATACTTGAAACAAAAATCCCTTAAATAACATTAGATAAAAAAAAAAGTATTTCCAGTTTTTTACCGAATTTCATTGAAAAAATAAAATATTTTCCACAATTGAATAATTTTTAAATCCGAAAATAATACATTTTTTTATGAGGAAAGTAAATAAATTCTTAAAAAATGATTGAAGCATTATTCTCACATATTTTCTCAACTAAATCCATTCTTTCCATTCTCTTCACACAATCACGGAAGTTTACTCAGACAGATAAAAATGTACTCAGGTGCATTTACCTGAGGTATGTGTTGATCGACAAAGAACAAGGCATTGCACGAGCCACGACCTTGCACAATCTTATCATAACGGATCAGTAGCAGCGAGACTCATCTTTTCATCGCATCAAACGTATGAGGGAAGCAGGGAGAATGAAATAAGTGGATTAACGCGGATAACTCTTTCGTTCGCACATAATACGAGCGAGGAATGGCAAAATATATGCCCACGTATAGCTACTGCGCTTCGGAAGCCTTACAGAAATAAATGATTTCGCTATATACGCTGTTGCTCCGCTCATTCTGGCCTAAATATCTTTCCAGATTACATGGTTGAGCTTCAGCTATACTATAGGTGCTGAAATCTTGTTGAGTCTCGAGACTTTGCTAATACGCATGAGATATAACATTTTATTCATGAAAAATACATGAAAAAAAAACATTTGTTTTTATTAATATTTATATTTCATATCTTACAAATATGTTTTATTTGATGAGATTTATCTGATATATTTTTTAGTTCTTGTGTTTATTGACTTTAGCATTACTTAGTATTTATTCATCTAAAAAAAAAAGTTAAACTTTATTTATATATTTCTTCAGATCAATAAACTCAGAGAAATTGGTCTCATGAGTTTATTTAAATCAAATATGGGATCTATTTCAAATAAATCGTATTGATTCCAAGTAAGTTTTATTTGAGCGGAATTAAATTTCATTAACTTGATATACATCCCGTATTTGATTCAAATAAAGCCATCAAACCGATTTCTCTGGGTGTATATAAAAAAAAACATGTGCCAACAATTGAATTGCAGCCGATTGTGCATAGAAAAATAATCGCTAAAGATTTTTAATGATTTTGATTTTTTAAATTGTACTATTATTTATATTGCATATTTGATATAACAAATTATTTATTCTTTATTCTTTATTTTGAAAGTTTAAATTTATTTTTTATTCTTTATTTTGAAAGTTTAAATTTATTATTTATTCAAATATTAAATTAGATTCCAGCCGATTGAGAATTGGAAAAAAAAAATCGATGAAGTATCAGCGCAATATGAATCCTTTGTATCGCGGGAATATAATATAAACGCGATCCGGTCAGCCGGGCTCTGAACGCAATTTTCACATAGCTCGGGATCCATGTGAAACACGATCCTCAAGGTAGAGGCCATAGACGAGGAGAGAAAGAGATTTGATAGCCGTGGATAGGGAAGTGGAAGGAGGATCGAGAACGGCAGAGGAAGCGACGCAACAGCATGCAGACAGCTCGGTATTTGCCCGGGAGTGAAGAAGCCCGCTAGATCATCCTACGTATATTCACCTACCTCCACATAACAGGGACCAAAGAATCTACCATTTTTATCCAGCCATGCGTTAACGTGACGTCTACAACATTTTCTCGATCTACTGAAAAAAGCAAACCAGTTTCGTTTTATTTTTTGCAACATTAAGGATACTACGTACATTCCCAACAAAAAGTTTAAGTCGACTAGGATTAAATTACTAAGCCACAAAAAAAAATTAACGGTATTGGAGGTACTAAGGTTTTGTAAATATAATAATGAGACCTAAAAATGATTAATAAATTAGTTTAACAAGCTTAATACGGTGTGCATTATTCTTACGAATTACATATGATTTTTAAAAAAGGTTTCCTAACAATGTTGACATTTTTTTTTATTTGGAGAAATTGTTGAAGCGTGGCGAAATTAAGATGTGTTGTTGTTAAAAGTTTTCATATTGCATATCAAACGTTTCAGGGTTATTGGATGAAAAACAACCGTGAAAAATTATTGTAAACTTAAATTTCGAAATTGTTGGAAAATTCTACAGAAAAATCACATGTATTCGAAAAAATCAGAGAATCATATTCATATTAAAAAATGTATGAATTCTTCTTTCAAATTTGTTACATTTTCCTGTTACTAATATAATTTATCGGCATTATTATAACAATAAAAAATCAATGTACTGATTATCCTCAGTAACGTTTATTTTTTTCCAAATATTTGTCTTGTCGCCAATTACTGAAATGGCGAACGAAATTTAAACTCTTTGGAATGTATGTGAAAAAACATATAAACAGCCTTCATTATTCAAAAGCAGCGAAAGTCCCACTCATAAATAAATGAAATGAATAAAACTTGTAAAATTTACATGTCGCGAAAAATAAATGAGGGGAAAGGAAAACCGTAATTCGAAGATAATTCACGCAAAATTTTATGCAAAGTTCCAAAGACTATGCGAATAATAATAAATAAAAAGCGCACGTATGCGAATGTCCATGACGAGTCTCTGAGGCTGCATTGCTATTGAGTAGGTACACTATAATAATCTAGCGAGTTTCACATGACCGAGTTAAAGAGGCAGCGCTCGACACGACGGCGTGAGTCTCCTCTGGCGAAGTAACAACTGCCAGGCTGGATAATGGTTATGACATGGGATCATTTGCACGTAGGTCCGATCCGTGGCTTCACATAGCCACATATATCCACGAGGCTAAAACGCGGGCGTGTTAATTGGCCAAAGGTCATAATCATAAACGTAATTTCGCCCCCGCGGCCTAGCGAATTATCTAGCTCGATGTGCTCTGTCCATAGTTGTAATCCATTCGACCGCACACGTTGACCAACTGAAAGATAGAGACGACAAAAATTCGCGACACACCTAAATCTATCCTGCTGATATTTTTTTTTATAATCTCTGAAGCTGTGCTAAAAAATCCAACATAATTGTTAAGGACTAAAAAATAGGCAAAAGACAGACAGTCGGTAATAAAAAAAAAGAATGTCAATTTTAAATTAGGCAAATTAGGAATTTTTTTTTGAATTAATAAATCGCCACAACTTATTAACTATTTATTCATCATCTAACTTCTTGGGATAATTATTCATTTTTTATTCGTCCTAGAGGAAACTTCGGTTTCGTGTAATTTTTTCGTATTAGGATTTTCATGTCAACAATTATGCTTATTTGCTTTTACTAATGTACGCAATAATTGAACCACATCCGTAATTTTTTATTTAATGAGCTAAACAAAAAAGTTGATAAGCCAAAAAAAAAGTTCTTTACAAATTAAGTAAATATGAAAGACGGTCAGTATTAAATTTGGTCGAAATCTGTAGAGCGATGCGGATTTCAGACAATTTTTTATTTCAAACAAAATTGACATTGTCGCTCTAATTCACGTCAGCTTTAAGCAGTACAGCGCAAATTTTCGACGGGCGGATATTTATCATTGTTAGAAATTAAATTCGGTGAAGATCAATTAAGGGATTCAGGTTTTATACCACTTTAAGTTTTAAATAGCTTCTCCCATCCGATAAAACGGCCTGAAACTTTAGACATATACGCACTAATGTACACAAATATTTATTCCCGAAGTGAATAAAGCAAACAAATTAGAATTTTATAAAATTTTGAATTATTCACTAATTTCTTTTTATGCTTGCAAAGCACATTTTATGCTCATTTTTCACCTTTTTCAAATTTTTCTTCATTGAGAAAACCAAATTTGATAAAAAAAACTCCTAGAGATTTGAGATAGATAAAAAAATGCGGAAGAACTGTGCAAGGCCCTACTTGACAACCTTGTGTTAATAATTACAGTAGTAACTGTATCTTATGTAATAATATATGTTTGCAATGCAATTTACATACTATTCTTGAACGTCAGTATATTTGTTTTATTTTTTATTGAAAAAAGCGTTTCCGTTCTTCTATTACCCATACAGACACTTCAATCTTTCGTCAAAGGAGGAAGTAGTTAAAAAAAAAAGCGATGAAGAGTAGTCTCCGTCTCAGTCGCTTAACGAGACGCACTAAAATCGGTGTAAATATAACACGTGCAACGGGCACGATGCACGTGTGACACATTTATTTGTGTCGCGTGCGTGCGTGCCCGATGCTTTAGAGCAGCAGTACGTATAGCTGCGCCGTACGGTGTCGTGTCCCGTGGAGTCGAACAGCCGCTGCAGCTCCAGCTCATGTGAACGGCATAGGCAGCGCCATGAACCCGGTTCGCCGCGGAGAAAGGGACGAAGAATAGCCACGCGTCTTGGCTGATTTGCCTTTTGCCTTTTCCATATACTGTATTATTTCATTAACGTAACGACTACTGTGACGGTTATAACTGGTTAGTCTACGTGATTACATATGTTTGTGTCACCTTTTCGTTTGTCAACATATGAGCGGTATGAATTTACATCAAGTCAACGTCCGAACGATTAAATTCCTAGCATTATAAATGACAATTCATGAAATTTGTTGAATATGTTATTTTTTGGAAGAAAAACTCAAATCCTTTAGCGTGAAGTTTGCACAATGTTTTTGAGTAATGTACGAATCAAATTAATTCACGAACCAAGTCTTGAGTTCACTTCATACTTGAATCAAGAATTAATTGTACTTTATATCTAAATCAAACATTGAGTGAACTTTGTGTTTGAACCAAATATTGAGTGAACTTTGTGTTTGAATCAAAGATTGAGTGAACTTTGTGTTTGAATCAAATATTGAGTGAACTTTGTGTTTGAATCAAATATTGAGTGAACTTTGTGTTTGAATCAAGCATTGAGTGAACTTCGTATTCGAATCAAGTATTGAGTGAACTTCATATTTGAATCAAACATTGAGTGAACTTTGTGTTTGAATCAAACGTTGAGTGAACTTTGTATTTGAATAAGTGAACTTCGTGTTTGTATCAAGCATTGAGTGAACTTTGTGTTTAAATCAAACATTGCGTGGACTTTGTATTTGAATCAAGCATAAAGTGAACTTCGTGTTTGAATCAAAAGTTGAGTGAACTTTGTGTTTGAATAAGTGAATTTCGTGTTTGAATCAAGCATTGAGTGAACTTTGTGTTTGAATCAAACATTGCGTGGACTTTGTATTTGAATCAAGCATTAAGTGAACTTCGTGTTTGAATCAAACATTGAGTGAACTTTGTGTTTGAATCAAACATTGCGTGGACTTTGTATTTGAATCGATCATTGAGTGAACTTCGTATTCAAATCAAGTATTGAGTGAACTTTGTGTTTGAATCAAACATTGAGTGAACTTTGTGTTTGAATCAAACATTGCGTGGATTTTGTATTTGAATCAAGCATTAAGTGAACTTCGTGTTTGAATCAAGCATTGTGTGATCTTCGTATTCGAATCAAGTATTGAGTGAACTTCATATTTGAATCAAACATTGAGTGAACTTTGTGTTTGAATCAAACGTTAAGTGAACTTTGTATTTGAATAAGTGAACTTCGTGTTTGAATCAAGCATTGAGTGAACGTCATGTTTGAATCAAGTATCAAAGTGACTTCATACTTGAATTGACTATTGAGTAAACTTCATACTTGAACGATGTTCCGAGTAAACTTTATGCCTAAATTGACTATTAAGTGTACGTCATACTTGAACGATGTTTCGAATGAACTTTATGCTAGAATTGACTATTAAGTAAATTTCATACTTGAACGACATTTCGAATAAACTTTACGCTTGAATTGACTATTGAGTGAACTCCATACGTGAACGATGTTTCGAATGAACTTTATGCATGAATTGACTATTAAGTGAACTTCATACTTGAATGTTGTTTCGAGTAAACTTTATGCTTGAATTGACTATTAAGTAAACTTCATACTTGAATGTTGTTTCGAGTAAACCTTATGCTTGTATTGACTATTAAGTGAACTTCATACTTGAACGATGTTTCGAGTAAACTTTATGCTTGAATTGACTATTAAGTAAACTTCATATTTGAACGAGGTTTCGAGTGAACATAATGCTTGAATCAATCAAGCTTTTAATCAATTTTATACTTGAATAAAAACAATCAATAAATTCAATGTCATACGTAAATCTAGATTCAAACCAACTTCATGCTTCACTCAACCTTCGTTCTGTATCCCTGGTTGACTTGAACTTCAAGACAACTTCAACTTTTTTTATCGTTACTTTTCTTTTCATGTAAATTCCTTGCATTCTATACTCTCTGATTATAGATACCGAGCATGGCAAACCTCTCTTTTCTTGAGATGCTAAATTCCTAACTGCATGTGCATTCCAGTTGGAGGTAGAGTGCGAGCTTAGGCTATTACCGCCTTTGGTTTTGACACTTATCCGAGCTTCGAGTGCCGCAAAGGAGCTCTCTTGCCTCGATTCGAAAATTCCTCGACGTTTGCCACCTATACGCACCGTCCCGAAGTGGCTATGAAACGATGGTGAACACCAGCCGTGAAGAAACTAGCGGCTACCACAGGCTGTTGCAAATATCTATGTACTACTGCTTTGCCGGTAGCGGAATTTAACGTTCCAACTGTGTAAGAACTCCCAGCATGTATATCTATGTACTGCTTAGCTTCTACCACAGTATATATAGATGTACGTGAGACATTCTACGTCAATTCAACCATTTTTTCTGACCGTCTCAGGCACCTCGATATAAAAAATAATGCATAAAGAAGCGGATATACGACAACTTTATACCCTGAAAAAAATATACAGAATGATGGTACAATATTTGCATACACAACAAAATAAAAAAAAAAACACAAATTCGAAAAAATTTATATTCAAAATTATTTTATTATATATAGATTATTTTTCTTCATTCGCCAGTGGACAAAAAATAACATTTTTGTAGAGCCTAAAAGTTTTCATGATATATTAAATTGAAGAGAAAAAAGGTATCTACTAAGAGTTTGCTTTTAAAAATTTGGAAAGAAAATTATCGAACCTTCTTTCAAATAGTTCTATCAGCTGCGAATTTTTTTGTAAATGTCCATGAGGTCACCCGAAAAAATGGCACAGTTGATAAAGAATACCTCGTATATATAGCTGTGCGAGCAACGTTGAGTTGGTGCACGCTGCCCCGAGCGGTTTCAACGAGTGCGATCCAAAGCCCGTGGTTCGAGCGTTTTATGACACGTTTACCTACATCCCACGAGAAGGAGTGATTCTCGTGGCCGCGCAAGTGGCTATACATCGAGAGAACAAGCGAAGAAGCCTATAGGATCTAGCTTGATGTAGCTATAGGAATCTTGCCTATAGCTACTTCAAATAGGGTATAGAGCCGAGTAACCACCGGCGAGAGTCTCAGGAGGATCGCTGGTCGATCTGTACACAACATCTTTATGTTCCCACGCAACGAGTACTACCAGTTAAACGGCCCATCCCAAGCAGGATCTTCAGAGGGACTCTCCATCGAGATATGAACGAGGTCTCAGCATATTACGAGTGAAAACCTTCAACTTCCATGCGATTTCTTTTAACGAGTTAAAAGGACTTTCGCCCCACCGAAATTTTCGATTTCAATGAGCTTAAGAAAGGTGAAACACTTTTCACTAATTAGAACAGTGCTAATTTTTTATTGCCGTTTTTGGTGGTTTAATTTATTATTTCATCTCAAATACATTTATTCGTCATGATTTCTTTGAAAGGATAAACAATATTATTGATCCGATTTTAAGTGGCAGTTTATTGTGTTTTTGGAGGATGTTTCATTAATTCGCCGGCGCGATTTAAAAAAATATTTATAGTTCAGAAATAATAACAATTTGTATACCTGATATTAGGTTAGGTTAGGATAAATATACGATTATAACTTTTCGACGGGTAATAATATAAAAAATTCCCCGTTAATCATCATAATTGGCCGCACATTGTGGTTTCTTCTTTTGAAATACTGACCACAAAAAAATTTCATTGCATTATAGAATACACACCGGATTTTTTTTAAAAACGTTGCTGTGAGTGTATTTAGCACTGAATTGACTAGTGCGGCGCACTGCAACACCTTAAGAATTCATAGATTTTCTCAATCTTGTTTAAACTTAAATCAAGTTGAAGGCAGCATTAAGCGTAAATGAAGTTATGTACCAAGTTCTTTTCAAGAGCTGAGTGCGAATGTAAAGGAGGAGAGTGAACCAATATAGTATATAATAAGCGATGTGAGAAGACGAGGACGACGGGAGTGCGAGCAAGGCGCAGCAGACAAGCGGGCGTGCCGTTCGATTAGGATGGAATGTTGTAGAGGTGTAGAACTCGCGATCAAGGTCAGAAAAAAATGTGCACCAGCAAATCAAGACATCTCTGGTAGATGTGGCGTCTCGCACCAAGCGCATGATGACGATCTGGCGTTGGCCTTCCTTTCAATCAACTAAACTCATACCTAAAGCAATTGTATTCTTTGACCCTCCTGGTCCAATTGTTGATTGTTGCGATATCTATACGACTCAATACCTCTCGACTATTTTTATTGATTCGTGTTTAACGTCAAGACGAGTTTATAGTTAAATCAAGTTGATAGTCGAATCAATCTTATGGTTGAATCAACTTTGCATTTGAACTAACTTGAAATTTCAGTCAATTTCATAGTTAAGTCAATTTCATAGTTGAGTCAATTTCATAGTTGAGTCAATTTCATAGTTGAGTCAATTTCATAGTTGAGTCAATTTCATAGTTGAGTCAATTTCATAGTTGAGTCAATTTCATAGTTGAGTCAATTTCATAGTTGAGTCAATTTCATAGTTGAGTCAATTTCATAGTTGAGTCAATTTCATAGTTGAGTCAATTTCATAGTTGACTCAATTTCATAGTTGAGTCGATTTCATAGTTGAGTCAATTTCATCGTTGAGTCAATTTCATAGTTGAGTCAATTTCATAGCTGAGTCAATTTCATAGTTGAATCAATTTCATAGTTGAGTCAATTTCATAGTTGAGTCAATTTCATAGTTGAGTCAATTTCATAGTTGAGTCAATTTCATCGTTGAGTCAATTTCATCGTTGAGTCAATTTCATCGTTGAGTCAATTTCATCGTTGAGTCGAGTTCATAGGTGAGTCAATTTCATAGTTGAGTCAATTTCATAGTGGAGTCAATTTCATAGTTGAGTCAATTTCATAGTTGTGTCTATTTCATAGTTGAGTCAATTTCATAGTTGAGCCAAGTATATAGTTGAGTCAATTTCATAGTTGAGCCAAGTATATAGTTGAGTCAATTTCATAGTTGAGCTAAGTATATAGTTGTATCAAGTTTATAATTGCGTCAAGTGGATAATAGATCCAAGTTTATAGTTGAACAATGGTTATTACAATTGAAAGTTTAAGAGCATTTTTAATGACGTGATACATCTAAATAAGCTGAAATTCAAAAAAAGCATACAAAGATGAATCAGTGTTATCCTTCTGAGCGCCTAAACGATCTGTCCCGTTCGTTCATTCTGTATCTTGATTCTAGGATCCTTATATGCAATTGAGAAGTCTTGCGAAGACTTCGAATCCAATCGAACGCCTCGGCGTATCGTTTTCTGGGCCATGCCAATTACATGTAGTATTTCTGGGATTCGTGCCCCCTCAAGAGGTCACGGTTATTTGGATCCTCGCGAAAAAAAAAAACCGGTTACCACCGACAAACCATCTCGCCTGGCCAGTTCTACACTCTTACACAGTTTGACAAACGAATTGATGTTAACCTAAACGGCATAGAGGTCGAACTCACCATATAAGTGACTTGGCCAAGTTGTAATCACAATTTATTTTTTTCTTCAAATATTTGATGAGGATCGTTGTTACCACCAAGGTCAAAGATACCAGCAAGGTCAGATAAATAAGTGGTATCTTTTTTGTCCATTTTTTTTTCTCTTACACCTTTTTTGTCTTCGACTTATACCTGGTGCTCCAAGACGAGTCTACATGGTCCTTCAGGCCATCTCAGACTTTTTTAATACCTGTGTGCCATCAGGCGTTGCACAATGAACGATTCCACAGATCTTGTGTACCGTAGTGGTTCTCCATGTTCACGGGGCATTGATCCCCTTTGTTTTTCTGTTCTTTTTCTTAGTTCTTACAATCCATTTAACGACACCGGCACTGAGAGAAAACTATAGTACATTCAAAGAAATGGACGGAATCTCTGACAACTATTAAGTGACAACTATTAATTGTTACATTAACCTATTTTCATATTGCTGTTAGTTGCAGTTAAGGTAGTTAATCTTAACTGACCATAATTACAATCAATTACTGTATCATTAAGATAAATTAACGTAAAACTAAAAATAGTCGCATGGACTAACAATTTATAGTCGCTCTTTAAGGCAATGAGTCAGTCAAAATTGTTACAAAAAATTTGTTATTAATCGATAACTTTGAACGAATGAGTTAAAAAAGAAAATTTCTCCGGTTAAAAGATGTAGAATATCGGTACGAAGAAAATGAGGCGCCATAGAGTGCAATTTATTTGAGTGGTTTGTCCTAAATCTACCGAGAGTTAAAAAAGCTCATATCTGCTTTATGAGAGAACCGGTTTTCCGAATCGATTTTGACACCGGTAAAAAAATTGTTTGCTTTATATTTTGATGTGACATATTTTTATTATATCTATCAATCAATCAAAAAGAATATATATATGTCAATGAACTTTTTTTTTACTCTCTTAGCCCTCTTAACAGTCGTCAATATATATCGACACGATTTCTACGAGTGTAGTTCGACACTTCGACGGAAAAGTATGCTATGCAAAATCGTGCAAATTGAATCGCACAATCGATGCAACTCTTACACGTCCATTTACGAGCAACCCAATTCTTATCGGGAATACAAATTCGATCGATGCGTGCTACAAAGAACAAGAGTTATGACCCGCTTCTGTGATCTAATTTTCTAATAGACACCTGTGTGTACTCGTGAAATTTCTACTTTCGAAAATCAATGAGATATTCACGATACTCGTTACCGAGAATCGATTGCACGATAATATAACGAAACAAGATATTTTTCATACTTTCATCCAATATAATAATCGATTTATTTACATTTACAATCATTTAATATATTCAAAAATATTTGCATAATCTCTTAAAAAATATTCTTAAAAAAATTGCTTTTTCAAGAGCTGCTTAATTACGACAAAGTTTTTTTGAATATATTAAATTGAAAAGTTTAATTATTAAAACACTCTTTTTTATTTTAATTTTTTTTTCGTGAAGACTTCTTGTTAATAGGATTTACCTTAAAGTCAAACTAGGAATGAAAATTAATCTATACGACACCGAGAGAGATTATAACTACGCTTCTTTAGTATTAGAAATCCTTAAAAGAATCCTTAATTTTTCTTTTCTCTTCTCTTCATACTCCTGATTCAGTATAAAGCCGCAGGCTCGCCGTAATCTCGAGCGAGTGGAATGTCGAGTGCGTGACTGTAGCTCGTGTTCACGAGAAAGTATCAAGCAAAGTCCGTATGGAAAATATAATAATTCAAGAGAGGACAAGTTGGGCTTGCAGATAAATTTCAACAGCAAAAAAATCATAAATCGAAATAAGATCTAAAAAAAAGAATTGTACTGATACGTGAGATGATAAAAGATACATATTTATATTTCCTGCAGCCACGTAGCGAAACGATCCAGATGTAAATTGCATAGCCACTCCTTCTTCTTGTTCTTCAATTTTTTTCTATTCGTATTGAGAATAATAATAGTATAAAAAGGGTTAAAAAAGAAATGAAAAGAAGGGTAATAAAATAGCGACGAAAAGAAAGGTTGGCGAGTGAATGCGAGCGCTGGGTCTCGATCCCCAGCCACAAATGTGTTACAGCGCTCCGTTGCTCCGAACACAACCTGATCCTCTGTGTCCGCTATCTACGTGGAATGCTCGTTCGTTTTCCCATTCCGGTTTCACGACTGCGAGGAGCTACCGTAGAGTTTGATGTACCTCGTGCTCGTAACTCGAGACGTTTTTGCCGCTACGAAATGCTTCCTCATATTTTCTATTGTTACCGTAAACTTATCGTCCACTAGTCGCACTATATTTGGCAGAATTATACACTTTTGTGCCTCTCATACACGGAGAGAATTTTTATGGTACAGTTAAATAATCCAGCCAGTACAAGTGCTGGTTACTATTAAATGACAACTATCAATTGCAGTCCAAGCGACTATTTTTATTGTTATTTAATTTCTAATTTTTATGTAACTATTAATTAATAAATGCAGTTTATAGTTGCCGGACTAATAGACAGTTTTTTCTCTATTTTAACTAAAATGTAACTACCTTCAAGATTCGAATCTCAGGGTAATCAAAATATATTTTTAAAAATATCTCCATAATGTAAATTCGAATATGATGAGTCGGATGGTTAACAAATCAAGTTAAACTGTGCAATTATGCAAAGTAAAAAATTGAATGTGGCCTTCGCATATTTTTTCCATTTTTACTAAGCAAACTCTATGACGAAATATATTAAACTGTTTTATACTTCCTCATAGAGGAAGTTTTATAAAAAGTAAAAAATAATCAAGAAGCAATTTGGATCATATAACATTATTTTATTTGTAAGAACATATTGAACTCGACAGAAAAAAGTGTGCGACGGCTTAGAACTCGTACACATTTTTTTCGGTAAAATTCAAAATCTAAGATCTAGATAGACGTTTCAAATATAGCATAATTTGTAACAAACAATGGAGCGTAATTGTGGTACTTCCGTGCCAACATCCAGGTCGGTCGTTAAAAATGTTCTCAAGTTATTGAGGTTTGAATTTTGCAACCCTCGAACACACATGTATGTAGACATTTTTTTCTAAACCATTTTTTTTTCGAAGTTACGAATAATTTTGAATTTTCCGACTCGAAAATTTAGACTTTTCATCTCAAATACAAAACTTCCTATATGAGGAATTAAAAAAAAAGAATATTAGGGAAAGGACCTCTGGTCCCTTGAAATCGGGGCCTCGACTCGACTCCACTTCACTTGAACGATAAATTAGACCGTAGCCGCGCGTTGGTGCTCGAATAGAAAGTTGCAACTCGAGTGCAAAGTGCGGGTGAGAGAGATGATCGAGCCACGAAGAAGTGGAAGCGTGAGAGGTACAGGTAGAGTGGATGAAGAAGGAAAAGGACAGAAACCAGCGGGTGCTGTATACAGAGAGGGGACGCGAAGTGTTACGTTCGAAGATGGAGTGAGGGAGAGAAAGATAAAGGCTAAAAGGATAAGAAAGAAAGAAGTAAAGGAGTGGAGAATACAGGCTGTACCAAAATATGATAAAAATAATATAAATATTATGATTCCTTAATAATCTCAATCCTTTCCTAGAAAAAATATTCCATCCACAATTTCATAATTTATTAATTTATTTTAAGAAAGTTACGATGACAGATTGGATATCAAATTACTAGTAATTTCCGGTAACCGCTATAACGACCATGAGAGAATTCTACTTTCGTAAATATTTAAAAAATATGTGGAAATATAAATATTACGAATTACAGAATCAAAATAAATTGATTTTTAAAAAATAAGATTTTTGAAAACACGATCACAGTTGTTTTATTCCTTAATTACGTTTAAAAAAATAATAATAATAATTAAATTGAATTTATTTAGTGTAAATTTGAAGACGCCTGTATAGTAAAGATAGTTTACGCGAAACGTCAACATTCACCGCCAATCGTTGCGCCCCCTTCCCTCTCGCAAGTCCTTTATGACATTTCTTCGCATATTATCTTCAACAACGAGTGAGAGGAACTTTACAATCGCTTCCAGGTGACTGGCATCTTGCAATGTGGTACCTCTGCTGCCGCAATAGTTTGCTGCTCCTGCTGGCTTGATGTTCTTTACCAATCTCTCTGCACGCTACGTCTCGATTCTTCGTCTCACCAACTTATGTCCCCACTGACCGACATATTTATTATAATGAGCTTCACTGGCGTTCCAGTGATCCCTCGACACCGTGGACCGGCTGACCTCATGGGCCTCGGGCTAGGCGAAAATAGATGAATTCGAAATTCTCGGTAATAAACCAAAATAAAGAGGCTGTGGAGACGAGGTCGGAATTCCACAAGCAAAAACACGAACCTGAATGAATAGTCTGGCTAAGAATTTCTCAGCCATAGGCCTACTGAAAAAAATGCTAATTGATGACCAGTCAGACATCCAAATATTATCCAGAGGTACAACAAATATCTATTACCTCCATGAAGATTAAAAACTACTTTGAACATAATGGGACTCAAAAGTTCATTTGGGGTCTAATGCACATTTGGATCCAGTTGGATTAGAATTTCGGTTTAGGCTCAATTTGTCTTAAAATTTGGTTTGCACTCAATGGGACTTGCAATTCGGTTTGGGCCTTATAGATATTGCAATTTATTTTATTCCAAATGGGACTTGTAATAGCGGTTGGGACCAAT
This sequence comes from Ephialtes manifestator, assembly GCA_963970395.1. Taxonomy (NCBI): domain Eukaryota; kingdom Metazoa; phylum Arthropoda; class Insecta; order Hymenoptera; family Ichneumonidae; genus Ephialtes; species Ephialtes manifestator. Next base: position 24,176,889 of record OZ019972.1, read on the forward strand.
ACCAATTGAAATTCTAGTTGGGCCCAATATGACTGGAACTTCTGTTTGGGCCCAATGGATATTGAAATTCCGTTTGGGCCTAGTGGGACTTGAAGTTTGGTTCATTCCAAACGAAACTTGTAATTTGGTTTGGGCTCAATAGAACTTAAAAACTGAATTTCGGATCCAACTCGACTTAAAATTCGGTTTGACCCTAATGGGACTAAACACCTGCCTTGGATCTAATAGGCATCGAAACTTATTTTGGGTCTGCCGGAGCTGAAAGCTTGATATAGTTCCAATGGGCTTGGAAACTCGATTTGAGCCCAATGGAATTTAAAAACAGGTTTGGGCCCAATGGGTCCCAGAGTAAAAGTAACCACGAAAGCAAAAAACGTGAAGAAGAGCCAGCCTCGTCGCAAGAGACTGCGAAAGACACGGACCACTTTGATAACTATGCAGTCGCAGATTGGTAATACTGGGCCCCTCTGCAAAACAATCTAAATTGGGCCCCTGCGAAGCTTGGCATCGCGAAAGATATTCCAAATATTCAACCAAAACAAAGTCGCCTAAGGGGGACTGTGTTGACTCGCCAACGAGTACGAAAGTTTCTGACCATCTCATGAACGGTCCAGCCAAAGGTTCTCAACCACGGGCCCCCCACTTTGCAAACCTATTGGGCCCCCATCAAACTATTTGTCAAGAAATCCTGTTATACAGGTTTCGCACGCCATCCCAGGACCGCTGATGGTCTTATATTTCTTCACCGTCATCCCTTCATCTGGTGTGCTTTTCTTAAAATGAACCTTAAGACTGTTTTCCAAGTCCCAAAGTGATCCGAGCTGCTAAAACCAGATCACTTAATCAGATTACGAAGAAATCGAGATGGGAACATCTTTGTAGCAAGATAGATGTGCTGTAATCATCAAAAGTTGTATTTGTTTTTCAGCATCCCTTCACCCGGTTGTATTTTCAAACTGGGTCCTAAATTTTTCCTCAAAGTCCAAGCTGACCGGAATTAACAGAATAAAATTACTTGATCCGATTTTGGTCATTCCGGGTGGGAGCGGATTAACAGCATTTCCAGAATTGGAGAAACGCTGTAATCATCAAAACTTATCATAAAACCCTATATTTCTGCCGTAACGTTCGCTTTTACAAATTTTAAACTGGGTCTAAAGCCCTCTTTTTATTTCTACGATAATCTTAGTTATTAGAATAAGATTACTTAATCACATTTAAGAACGATCAGGTTGAGAGGATCTTTGTAGCATAAACGAGGTGCTGCAATCACCAGAACACTAAAAACAATCATGAATTGTAGTTGCATGCCTTTACGAGAGTCTAAAGAATGCCGTTTCGATGTTGCAGAGATGCGAAGCGAGGTGGGTGAATGGCTGGCAACGTGCGTCGGTTCGCCAATATGCATTCTTTTGCTGTCGTGGTCCCTGCTCATCTACCAGAACCAGGCATCGTCCTTGAAGCGTAGGATCGACGTGCTTACGGTCGCTGTACTGGCCCAGAGCCTCGCTCATCAATTGGGTCTTCTTTTGTACGCTATATTGACGCTTATAAGGCCTGCTAACCATTTCGGAGGTAAGTTATTATATATCATCAAGGCTGACTATCTGTCGGCACATATTAGACGCTTTTGTGTCCTTCAATCATTCTATTTAGGAAGTACATAGATCTTTTGACATTTGAGTGCCGAAATCCTATGATAATTTGATCATTTACTCCTTGATTCTCAGGTCCTTCCGTGTATTGATCCTTGAAGTCAATAACATATAGTTCATGATTTCTGTACCTTTTAATGTTTTGTTTTTTTAGATCCTAAGATCCTAAGATGGTAGATCTGAGTACCCCATTTTCATTTAAAATTATTGCTAGATAATAAGACTGAATAGTTCAATTATTTAAGATATTTATTTTGATTATTGCGATCTTCAGTCTCTATCAATGTAAATCCGTTAATTGCTATAGTGTCATGTCATGATGGATCATGATGGATCAGCTAATTTCCAGGTCTTTTTAGAATCATTTGATGAGACTATCAAGTAGAATTTTTTTCATTCTCATTTCCAACCTGGAAGTCAACAAGTCTCGTCCAAATTAGACCACCTTGACCGAACGATCCATCATGTTTGCTCTTAATGCTTCCCCTTGCAGAAATATGTTCGACACTCGTATGGTTCGAAACATATTTCACAGACTTCTTGATTTATGAGACATTCATACTTTGCTTTTCAATCCTGAGGCGTTAGAACTAACTGTCCGGCAATTACTTGACCTAGGTTTATTTCCAGTTCCTAAGTCGTATGAATTATTAGAATATTCAAAAGAAGTATTCTGAATTTTTACAATTCTCAATCCATATCAATTGAAAATTTTTAATGATTGTAATCTCATTTTATGATGGCTCATGATGGATCTTCTTATCGTTTCATGAGATTACCCCGTTAAATACTGTATTTTTAGGCTTCCAATCTGAAAACAAAAGACACGTTTGAAATTCGACTACCTTGACGATATGATCCATCGTGTCTATCTTGATTCCCTCCTGCTGCTGAAATATATTTGAGCCTGTTATGGTTGACCAAACCCGAAAGAACTCGATAGATTTTTTTTATTTATACGACTTTTCAGCTTTTTTAGACGACTAGATTATTCAATTCTTTACATATTCCAATTCATATAAGTCGGAATTGTTAGACTATTATATTCCCAGTCAATTTCCAGATCTTCAAATAATTTCATGTGGATGCCCAGTCAAATCTTGTTCTTTTTGGCTTTCAATCTAGAATCAATAGATCACTTTGAAATTCGACCATATTAACCGAACGACCCATCATGTAAATCTTGATTTCTCTTGCTTGCAGAAATATGTTCGACTCTGGTATGGCTGCTCAACTCATCAAGCATCCTTCAAGAATTAACGTTGACATCAATTGCGATATTTGCTGCAATCCGAAAGGAGGAAACTATGTTAACGAAGAATCACATAAAGTATCACTTAGTGAGCCTGAGTGTGGTTAGCGCGTGCATCGGTATGACCGGTGTGCTCAACTTCGAACCAGAAGTGTGCGTGTTCATGGCTCATGAAGTATCACCAAAATACGGAGTGTTTGTCAATTCCTTAAGAGCGTTACTCGTACTCGCCACAATATTTGGACTTTGTACGGCGATATTTCGCGACGCGTGTAGATCACCCAAAGCAGAATTACTGAAATCGGTATCCGATCTCTCGGAAGCAAGCTCGAAAAATTCTTCCGGTGCCTTTGAGTGTCATCCGCAACATTGGGATCCCTCCAGTGGTTCGTGCACAAGTGGATCTACCAACAGCCGTGCCTGCCTCAGGAAAAGAAAGCCACAGGTCGATGAAACCGGCAGCAGGTCCACCGTTTACAGTATTCTCTTCGTTTGCTACATCTTCGATCACTTACCGGTTCTGGTAAGTTTAAATAAAATTTTACAAAACTATTTTATCGACTATCATCATAAAATAATGGTTGTCTAATTATTACTTTTGTTCTCACTTTTCTGTTGAATTTTTCGATAAAAAAACATCAATGGGTACCTAAAATTATCAGAAGTGGGTTTTGCAATATTTAGGGTTTAATTATGTTTTAGTTAAAAATCAATTAATCGCTATCAAAAATTTTTATTGGGATTTCTTTTTTGCTTCCTCTTAGAGGAAGTTTTGTTTTCATGAAACTTTTTGTTCGAGATTTTCATGGCAGGTCACGCAAAAAGTCCAAAACATCGAGAAAAGTAGTTTGGAAAAATATCCGTATGTATGTGCGTGTGTGTGTGTATGTGTATGTGTTTAGGGCTTCGAAGTTTTAACTATAACTCAAGGTCCGATCAAATGATTAAGCTAGAATTTGGCAGACAAGTGAAGCAGCAACTCGTGTTTTATTGTTGCATTTTTTAAAATAAAATATATGCAGTAATTTAGATTCTATAAAATTACAATTCTTTTTCAAAAAAGGTCGTAAACGCTGTAACTTTCGTAAAATTTTGTTTCGAAGTTCAGCGAAATTTTCGTCATCAAGAAATAATGTCTAAAAAATTGCATCCTTATTATATATGTTTGTTGGTATAAATTATTATTGTTCATGTTTCTTAGTCAAACGCAAATGATTTTCGTACTGAAAATAATAATAAGCACGATATAAATTCAATCTAATTTTGTAACTATGCTATCCAGGGCCGAACCGTAATCAAACATGAAAAACAGTAGTAGGCTGTAGTATAACAATAGGATTTTCGTACGAGTGAGCACCTCGTGCCGGAAGCTAGGTTGGTTGAACCTCTGGGCGCGACTTCCGCATTTGTAAATAAGATGCGATCGACTCGAACGTTCATTACATAGTAAAATTAATAAAAAAGGAGAAAATAATATTCGGTATTCCTGAATTTAGCAATAATTATAAATTTGTTATATTTTCAATTTTGGTCAGTAAAAACAAAAATTAAAAACCAATACACAAATATTAGAGCCAAGTAGTAAAATATAAATAAAACAAATTGCGTCACGTTTCTGGTTTTCGCGAGCCGTTCAGTCGAGAGTAGCGATTAAGATTCGCGCAGCGGGCAATAATTTGCGGCAAAGCCGTAATGGCTCCGCTCACTGGGACGAAATGCTTGCAGGGGAAAGTTTCTAAGTCGAGTTATGGTAACGTATTTTGATTGTAATTCATATGCATTACACGGTGGTCCCCCTTCAACCTGCCAATTACGTAGTAACCAACGTGACACAGAGAGCCTGTACACACCACGTACAATAATTACATTAGCCCCATAGTCAATATCGATATACAGCCTAGACTCTATAATTAAATATTTACACTGACCTTGACGCTTTTTTGCCTAATTAAAAAAATTGATGTAAAGTAGAAAATTGCAATTACCAACTCGTTATTTTCTATTTTTCACGCAACGTGTAAATAGAATAAAATATTGGAAAACGAAATGAAGTGAAACGAAATTTGTGTAGTGTTGGAAATAACTTTTTTTCGGAAAATAAAAACCTGAACAGGTGTTACATTTAATCCATAAGTTATGCCAAATCTATCGTTTTGAATTTTGATATACAAACATTCAGAAATTAGTCTAGAATTTTTTTCTTCATCACTTTTTATGTTTCTTTAGACCATTTGAAATATCCTGACCGAAAATTCTCGATTTTATTCATGAGGAAATGAATTAATAAAAAAATGCAGGTTATGGGAATAATAATTGTCTGATTGTAAGAAAATATTCTGTAAAAAAATAAAAACTGTATTAAATATCAGTTTTGAAAAAAAAAGGGAAAATATTGAGTAGAAGGTTCCCATACTTCTCATCATTGGTGCTCGCGGTATCGAGGTTCGAAAGAGAAATTGCTTATATTATTGTCCGAGTATTTCACCTTATCCATATAGAGTGTAAATATAACGTCCACACATGTGCGTGTACGTAGTTACTCACTTTCATAAGTACTAATCGGTAGACTTGTTACACCGGCCCAAGCCAATTGCCCCTTTTGGTAAATCCTACAATAATGCTGCAGCTGAACCGTTTAAATACGTATTTATTATTGAACAAGAAATATTATGATCCTTGAATCGTTTGACTCCGTTACCTAATTGATTCTCCTGCATATTCAATGATTTACGTACGTGTGCAAATTTTTGGTCTACTCTATTAAGCCTTTCAAACGTAGAATCCGTGAAATCATAAGAAAATTTAAATCGCTGTTAGTGACGCACTGTGACGCGGAGAGTTTAACGTTGTCGTGAGTTAAAAAGGCAAACAATTTTTTTTTTAATTCAAAATCCTATAAAATCTTTTCTTGCGAGAAAAACCGGTTTAGAAAGTGTTTATTTAACCCTTTGATCGTCAGGCTCCATTCCTGTTGAAAAAATAATTTTTAAAAAGTTAACACTTTAATGAATCAAAATTGTAAAAATGGGACTTGACTAAACACATTTTCAATTGAATGTATTACCAATAGAATTTCACTATATTTTTAAAAATAATTATTCCTCTAACGTAGCAAATATCCTACGTTGGAAGTCAAAGGGTTAAAAATATTACAATATTTTTTAAAAAAGTGACTTTTTTCAACACTTCGGAGGGTCTTTGTATTTTCAGGAATTATTTGAATGTTTGCATTTTTCCAGCATTTTTGATGCTCTAATTTTTCTTTATCCTGCACTCAGAGAAATCGTAGTAGTAAAGTCAACTATAAACTGACAACTATTAATTTTTAGTCTATACAACTATTTTCATAGTTAAGGTAATTATGAAAATAATTATGGTAACTATTTGGTAGTGATAGTAACTATTTGATAGTTGTGGCAACAATTAAAAAATTGGTCGTACGAACTAAAAATGAATAGATGTCACTTTATAGTTGCTAATACCATCATTTTTTCTCAGTGTGCTTATTGCACTATACATATTAAGTTAAACGGCAAAAAAAACGGAAAAGCATTGTCTTGCAGATCATTTTCCAAAAATAAATTACAGTATCGGTGAGATGAAAAGGAGACAAATAATGAGGAATGTAGAACGCGACGACTTTCGATACTCCTGTTTTGTCTACACTGTCTACGTCGATTATTCTATAAAGATTCAACCCACGTCGATCACCACACTCGGACACGAAATCGTCGTATGAAGCACAAGAGAAACTGTGACCCAGGCCTAACTTGTAGTACCATTCACACACATGCACGCACACACTTATGCATATGTGTGTTTGTCTTTCTGTATGCGTTACGCGTGCGCATAAGTATGTTTACGTACGTGCTGGCCGAACATGCAGGACACCCGTAAGCGAGTGCCTATTTTCTAATTGGACATCAAAATATATAGTTATATTATTTCACGCCACTCGAAAGTTCACGCTTGACTCCACTAAACTGTTGAGCTAAGGTAAAGATACCAATGATCGAACGGTTAAGGCCATCCCCAGATTCAAACTTTCATTAAACAGTTAAGAAAAGATTTAATTATAAAATGACTAAAACCAAAATCAACCTCATACCTTCCAGTTTTAAAAACCTACGAATTAGTCAAAATATTGAATAATTTTCTAATTACGTACAAAAATAATAAAATAGGCCTAATGTACCAGTTTTCCGACGCTGTTTTTCATCATGTGCGTATTTCCGGACGCGTAATGTTCCGATCCTTCGGACAATCATAAATATCAAGAGTTCTGGTATACCAACACATTTGGTTCGGAATAAAAACAAAAGTGTTCTTTTATTTTTATTCTTGGTTATTTATTGATTATATTAATAAAAATTAATAATCGTCTGTCTTAGAATAGAATCGAATAATAAAATAAATCTCGATATCTGAACTTGAAAATCTTTTTCGTGTACATCAATTAAAAAATATAGATACGATTTCAAGTTTCAATTTTTGCTTTTTGAAATTTAAATCGTAATAAACTCAAATAAACAGAAAAGTGTCCGAAGGCTGGGAAGTGTCGGATCAATGGTACCGTTATCTTACATGTTATTGTTTTGGCTTTGGGGATCCGAGTAAAAAAAAAATTTAAGTGCCTTATTCTTACTTAATCTGGTTGACCAATAAATATGATTGAAATATATGATACGAGAACTTGAATGAAGAAATTCTCTGACGGTGTCAAAACAGATTTAGTCAACCGGTTCTCTCGTAAACCAGATTTGTGTCTTTTTAATTCTGCGCATAATTCAGAACAAACTGCCGAAAGGATTGCACTTTATGATGTTTTACTTTCATAGCAACAAAATTCTACACCGGTTAGGGGTTTAAAGGTCTCCAGGTCAGGGCAATCGATTGATTTAAACATTGTTAAATTTATTTCGGTTTTTAAAGGGATCTCTTAAAGCATTGACAAGTTTAATCTTTTTTTTTCTTTTTCTTTTTCTTTTTCATTTTCCATAATTTTGAGATCATACTATCAATTATTTTATAAAAAATGATTCAGTACGATGGATAAATTTTCCACGAATCCTAAAATCACTTTGATAATTTCTGAAAGCGCGAAAAAAATCAAAGTTATTAAAGACACCAAGAGTATTAATTTCGAATGATCATAAAATAATAATGTAATTAATAAAGTTGTAAAAAATATCAATTAATAAATGAGAAGACTTTACTCTTTTTTTAATGTTAAAAAACACATTCGCTGATTATCTCGAATAATATAATTAATGAATCTTTTTTAAGTAAATTTAATCAATTCTTATCAAATTAATTATTCTTATTGTTAGTATGCTTGATGACGTCGATTCTTTTGGTTGAGAATTTGTGTGTAACATATTTAAAAACAAATTCAATTTATCCGATATTTAAAAAAATTTCTCTCAATTACTTAGTAAAAGTATATTCCCGTATCCTAATATAACAAACATTATTTCTATTTCTCTATCGTGATTTCTGTGCTGGGATTTAGAGGGGCCGAGATAAATCTCAACATCGCAAAGCAACAGAACTCTATATATCATTATAATGATAATTACTCACGCGGTATATCGTGATCGCGAGCGAATAATTATTCCACAGTGTTACTATTATTATTATTGTTATTATACGTGCATCAACTGAAGCTAACGATTTAATTGTGGTGAATAACGTTCAACCGAGGTGTTTAATAGTGTGTGCTTAATATATTTACATCAAAAGCCTCTGCTCGCAGAATTCACACACACACGAAAAAAAAACATAGGCAAACTCCTGAAAGCGCGACCGGCGCTGCCTGCCTGACTCGATGAGCGTTTTCACCGGAGGCTCACCGTAAAATCGAAAGTTCCGAGCAACGACGTAAGACGTTATTTTACTAGAACCGATAAAGCGAGAGCCCGACCACTTCTATACCCTCCCCCACGCTTCGCCTTGCGTATCTGTACCAACGTTTTCTATAACGAAATGGACATGAAACCACGCAAAGTTTCGAACTTCGGGGTCTTCGGTTCGGTCACAGAGGTGTGAAAAAATAAAATAAACCATCCAGAAAAATAAAATTCACTTAACGAACAGTCTTGTTCCGGTAACAGAGCATAAAAATTATATGAGCTAAATAGTGGATTAAGCAAAATGATGATAATTATTATTATGGTGATTATTGATAAACATAATTTTTGTTACTAATCAGCGATACAAATGATTTTACTTTCGTACACAAAAATTATTTAAAATCCATGACTCTTCAGCCATACACTGTTAGAAGAGACTGGAAGTTTTTATGCATAAACTTGTAATCGAAATTTAATATTCAATAGTGGTATAAAATTCATATACTTTTGCAGCAAAATTAAAGCAAATTATTAAAATTCAAATACTTTTACTGAAAAATTAAAGTAAATTATTGAATGTGCTATACCAAACATTAATTTGACATTACACTTGTCCATTAAATTTAATATACTAGTTTATGTATAAAAACTTCCAGTAAAAGTACATTAAATTTCAAGTAGATTTTTTTTACAGTGTATCTTATAATAATGAATATTTTAGAACAAAAAAAAAATATTTGCGAAATCGTATGTATTCGAAAAACAGGGGTTTCATTAAATAAGAATAAAAATCTTTTTCTGAAACTTCGTTCAATTATTATTTAGATATATCATTAAAACGCTTTTGTAAAACAATTTCTTACATTCACTTTATTAATAACTTTTGGGTATTATTATCATTATTATTTATACTCTATATTCTCGGTATCTTCATTGTCGTCGATTTTTTTTTCATATCCAATAAGACTTTTGCTTGAGTGTATATTAAACACAAAATTTATTTAAAACAAAGTAAAATCTGTCCTTAGCAAAAAAATCCGTAAAATTTTCGTTCTATTTTCAAAACACATTATATATTAGAAATGATCCTTTATTGCGAACGTCTGAATCATAAATCTTTTTAGGGCCAATTGAAAATAATTTGCACTGTTTTCATTACATTAGAGCGGTCCAATTTCTTTTATTACGTAGTTTTTTTTTCTTGACTACAAAACCCAACCATTTTAATGACTAAATCGATAAGAATTTGTACGATTGTTACGAGTGCTATGAACACCCACTACTCAACTAAAAACAAACTCACTTGCGAAAAAAAAAAACAAAAAAAGAAAATCGTCTTATAATCACACCGAGTTTGATTAAGCAAAATGATGATAATTATTATTATAGTGATTATTGATAAACATAATTTTTGTTACTAATCGGAGATACAAATGATTTTACTTTCGTATACAAAAAGTATTTAAAATTCATGAATCTTCAGCCATACACTGTTAGAAAAGACTGGAACTTTTTATTCATAAACTTGTAATCGAAATTTAATATTCAATAGTGGTATAAAATTCATATACTTTTGCAGCAAAATTAAAGCAAATTATTAAAATTCAAATACTTTTACTGAAAAATTAAAGTAAATTATTGAATGTGCTATACCAAACATTAATTTGACATTACACTTGTCCATTAAATTTAATATACTAGTTTATGGATAAAAACTTCCAGTAAAAGTACATTAAATTTCAAGTAGATTTTTTTTACAGTGTATCTTATAATAATGAATATTTTAGAACAAAAAAAAATATTTTCGAAATCGTATGTATTCGAAAAACAGGGGATTCATTAAATAAGAATAAAAATCTTTTTCTGAAACTTCGTTCAATTATTATTCGGATATATCATTAAAACGATTTTGTAAAATAATTTTTTACATTCATTTTATTAATAACTTTTGGGTATTATTATAATTATTATTTATACTCTACATTCTCGGTATCTTCATTGTCGTCGATTTTTTTTTTCATATCCAATAAGACTATTGCTTGAGTGTATATTAAACACAAAATGTATTTAAAACAAAGTAAAATCTGTGCTTAGCAAAAAAATCCGTAAAATTTTCGTTCTATTTTCAAAACATGTTATATATTAGAAATGATCCTTTGTTGCGGACGTCTGAATCATAAATCTTTTTAGGGCCAATTGAAAATAATTTGCACTGTTTTCATTACATTGGAGCGGTCCAACTTCCTTTATTACGTAGTTTTTTTTTTACTACAAAACCCAACCATTTTAATGACTAAATCGATAAGAATCTGTACGATTGTTACGAGTGCTATGAACACCCACTACTCAACTAAAAACAAACTCACTTGCGAAAAAAAAAAACAAAAAAAGAAAATCGTCTTATAATCACACCGGGTTTGATTAAGCAAAATGATGATAATTATTATTATAGTGATTATTGATAAACATAATTTTTGTTACTAATCGGAGATACAAATGATTTTACTTTCGTATACGAAAAGTATTTAAAATTCATGAATCTTCAGCCATACACTGTTAGAAAAGACTGGAAATTTTTATTCATAAACTTGTAATCGAAATTTAATATTCGATAGTGGTATAAAATTCATGTACTTTTGCACCAAAATTAAAGCAAATTATTAAAATTCAAATACTTTTACTGTAAAATTAAAGTAAATTATTGAATGTGCCATACATTAATTTGACATTACATTTGTCCATTAAATTTAATATACTAGTTTATGCATAAAAACTTCCAGTAAAAGTACATTAAATTTCAAGTAAATTTTTTTACAGTGTATCTTATAATAATGAATATTTTAGAACAAAAAAAAATATTTTCGAAATCGTATGTATTCGAAAAACAGGGGATTCATTAAATAAGAATAAAAATATTTTTCTGAAACTTCGTTCAATTATTATTTAGATATATCATTAAAACGATTTTGTAAAACAATTTTTTACATTCATTTTTTTAATAACTTTTGGGTATTATTAATATTATTATTTATACTCTATATTCTCGGTATCATCAATGTCGTCCATTTTTTTCATATCCAATAAGTCTTTTGCTTGAGTGTATGTTAAACACAAAATTGATTTAAAACAAAGTAAAATCTGTCCTTAGCAAAAAAATCCGTAAAATTTTCGTTCTATTTTCAAAACATATTATATATTAGAAATGATCCTTTGTTGCGGACGTCTGAATCATAAATCTTTTTAGGGCCAATTGAAAATAATTTGCACTGTTTTCATTACATTGGAGCGGTCCAACTTCCTTTATTACGTAGGTTTTTTTTACTACAAAACCCAACCATTTTAATGACTAAATCGATAAGAATCTGTACGATTATTACGAGTGCTATGAACACCCACTACTCAACTAAAAACAAACTCACTTGCGAAAAAAAAAAACAAAAAAAGAAAATCGTCTTATAATCACACCGGGTGTGGTTAAGAACGTTAACTCCAGGACATAGAAGTATTCTTCACAGTCCAAGACGTACTGGATTTCCGTCAAATTAGTGAAAACTTGCTGCAGCATATATGTAATGCGAGTGCCAGTTGCGATTACACCTTCTGCAATAAATTATACTAGTCCGGGACTCATTTGTACTGGGGTAACTATTATTTGGATGCACGCAGGTGAGCTTCGTCGTGTCAGTCGCTAGTTTGTGGTATCGCTTCTTGAATCGACGTCCGGATTTTTACATGCAATAGCCAATTAGTGGATTTCGTTTTATATAAATGTATAAGGTATTTCAAGTCAAGTGAACCTCTCCCAATTTTTCAAATCCTTAAAAAAAAAACTCATAAAATTTAAAAGCTATAAATGTTACTGTAAAAAATATCGAACAATTTTTTTCCCCAAACAGTATTAAAACCCCCAAAAAAATATCAATAATTGATTTATAATTTATTATATTAGATTTAATATTTTTGTAAATTGAATGTCGAGACATGAGATGATTTAAATGATGCTGAGTGTTTGCATCTTGCTAAAGTGTAAAAATATATAAGCCACAATTTTCCTCCGTAAATAGTCGGTCAATAACATTTTTTGCGACGCTTTAGGAAGAGAATCTTTTTAATATTATATCACAAAGGCTTCATACTTTACTGCATTATTTTTATGGACAAATAAATATTATTTATTTTATGTGTTAACACTTATCCGGATGAAAGGACTTCAGCAGTATACAGATTTTTTCGTCGTGTATTTCAGCTTTATTTCCAACAAAATAAAGATGCAACTATTTGTTCTGTTTAATTTTTTTTCTCAATTTATAGCATTCACTTAATATTAATATACAAACTATTTTTTTGAATGCGCCATGATTAAATAAGTTTATTATATTATCCAATTGTAGACCGTAATATTTCCATCTACACTTCCTAAAGCAATAAAATTGTCATGAAAAAGTCGTCCAATTAGCTGTTACGAATTCGGTCAAATAAGTGAGAAGCAGACTGTCGCTAAATTGAAAGTAACAGCGACTGCACTTGCCGCATTAAATTTGCAGTAACTGCGGAACTGGTTGCTTGTATGTTGCACAGGACCGATTATTTAGACACACAGAGAACCGGAGACTCGATGTGTCAGTAGAGGTTTGCGGAATCAGTAGTCGAATCGGCGTCCGGATTTTTCAAGCGAAAGCGAAGTCGTTTATCTTATAGCGGTAACTAAGAAGCTTAGATTGCCCGAGTATAAATTGGTCTATACAGTATAGGCGCGGTTAACACATACACATTAAATTTCTGTACCTGTTGGTGAGTCTGGTTTCGCCTGTGGTCACGATAATTACCAGTTCTCCATTTACGACTAATGCATTTCCATTCCCTGCCTTTCTTTCTTTTTTTATTCATCGGGAGCAGCGTCTACATATCTATAGATTGTCATTTTTCTCAGACAGAGAAATGTAATAAACATTAGCAAAAATTAGTATAAATATGGGGAAGTATGTCGATAAATTTTTTTTCATAAAGGAAGCAAACATTTGTGAGAACTGTAAAATAATGAGGAAGTAATTTCCAAAACTATTTTTAAGCTTGCTCAGATACATTTTGTCGGTGCTTATTTACTGAACAATATATTTCAACGAAAATTAAAAAAGATTGGGAGATCCTTCTTCATTTTAATTGTCTGTCAAATTTTAGTTCGATCGATGAACTAATTCTCAATCCACAGACCTTTTCGTTTTGCAAATAAGAAAGGTATAAAAATTGGGTACCCATACTCAATGTTACACCTTCACTTTTGTCCACATTTACGCCATGATAACAAACTTTTATATCTGAGGAAATAAAAAACAAGTTCAAAATGAACCATCTTAATCGACATAAATGTGCCAAAATTTGTTTAAAGATTGTTGTATTCATTAGTTAATTTTGTTTTTCAGATCGCTTCAATCAGGCCTGATCTCTTGCGAGACTTCTGCACGCCCCAGAATCTCGCAACATGGTTGCCCTTAATAAAGGACACACTACTGCCTATTTTCCTGGCGATATTCGACAAGATGTTCTGTCGTTATGTCGCTAAAGTCTACACAAAGCAGGATAACTCTCCGAAACTTGCACACTGTGAGTAAATATTTTATATATGCACAAAGAGAAACTCCTTTGGCTCGCTATCTTAATCATCGTTTGTGTTAAGGTGGTATAGACGGAAAGTTCAGACACTTCGAGCAAGATGCAGAGTACAAGCTCCAATTGAACTTGAACCATGGACTCAAGTTTCCACTGACAAACGGCAGTCTTTACGGACGGCTGCATAATCACCAGAATAGAGGTAAACATGCTTTCATATTGGATTTAATATTTTTTCAATGTAATATTTTAATTGCTCATATTACATGAATTACTTAAATCCCTTGAATTATTTGAATTCTTCAAATAACTGAAATTACTTGAATTATTTGAATTACTTGAATTATTTGAATTATTTGAATTACTTGAATTACTTGAATTACTTGATTTACTTGATTACTTGAATTACTTGAATTACTTGAATTACTTAAAATACTTGAAATACTTGAAATACTTGAAATACTTGAATTACTTGAATTATTTGAATTATTTGAATTACTTGAATTATTTGAATTACTTGAATTACTTGAATTACTTGAATTACTTAAATTACTTGAAATACTTGAATTACTTGAAATACTTGAATTACTTGAAATACTTGAATTACTTGAATTACTTGAATTACTTGAATTACTTGAATTACTTGAATTATTTGAATTACTTGAAATACTTGAAATACTTGAATTATTTGAATTACTTGAATTACTTGAATTACTTGAAATACTTGAATTATTTGAAATACTTGAATTACTTGAATAACTTGAAATACTTGAAATCCTTGAAATACTTGAATTACTTGAAATACTTGAAATACTTGAATTACTTGAAATACTTGAATTATTTGAAATACTTGAAATAGTTGAATTACTTGAATTACTTGAAATACTTGAAATACTTAAATTACTTGAATTACTTGAATTATTTGAATTACTTTTATCACTTGGGAATCGATATAATTCGGTTAATATTATTCACAGCGAGGAACGGTACTATAACGATGGGCATCCAACACTATCCTCGTTCGCAATCGGTAAACGAGGAAAGCGCTTATGCCTCTCTACCAGCAGAACTGACGTCCTTCACGAGTTCAACATTTGAGCCTCGTCACAATCATCCTAATCATCCCAGTCACCCACGCCAGAACATATCAAAAAGCACGTCAAACACAAACGATCATCGAATGTCACAGCAGCGACTTATGCGACTTAACGAGAACTTCGAATTCGCAAATCGGCGCAAAATCGGTAGCACCGACGTATTCGGCCAAAACATGGAAAATCTGGTGCAACTCGAGGATCCGATAAAGCGAAAATTTGCAAAAAGTCTCGACGAAATTCGGGAAGAAAGCGTCAATGGAATTGGCGGTATAAGACGACAGGTCAAGAGTTCGTTGGGAATGGAAAGCAGCGAGAAGGAAAGACTCCAGAACTCGTCTTCCGCCAGTCGAAAAGAAGAAAGAGAATTCACGAAGAATTTAGTACGACGAAATCAGAGTTTCGATCACGCTAAATATCCGCGTATCGGGCTGGATTCACGAACTTACGACGTGAAAAGCGATTTTCTGATTCGCAGCAGGGAACAACAACAACAAAGTGGATTGAGTCCGTCGAGATTGGGAAGCGTTGAACAAGAGATTGGCTACGAAACCTCGGACGACGAGAGCTGTGATCTTGATAATGGAGACTTTGACGACACAATGAGCTCTTGCAAGAGCAGGAGCCGCAGTTGTTGCTCCGTTACGACTGTCGCCAACGACGACTTCGAGTTCTTTCAACGAAAGGGTACAAAGGTTGTTATTACGTTGATTTGAATTATTCAAAATGAGTTGCATTCCATTCGATTCTATTTTCTTGATATTTATCGGAGAATTAACTTAATAGTTTTCAGTTTGAATAAATGAAAAGATTAAACAATTGCTGCCTCATAGAGGAAGCTTTGTTTTTTTAGTAGTTGATCAGAACAAATAATTCGCCTTAATTTTTGAAAATATGTTCAGAATCGATTTCAGAAAAATATGGAGTCTTCAGATCACAAGAAACTCTTTGTTTGGGAAATATGAAAATATACAGAAAATTGGCAAAATTTTAGAGATTTTCAGAAAAATATTTATTTTTTAAATTTAAACTACATATTTAACTTCCTTCGGTACTTATGTCCATAAATTCACTTCGATTAAGTTCTTTACCTCACGACTGACCAATTGACCAATTTTCAATTCACTTATTTCTTTCACAGGTGGAGCTTCTTTCATCATCGAAGCGAGCGCCCGGAAACCACGAAGTTAAAGTCAACATGCGCTCTTTCACACCGAGAATAATCGAGAATGGTTGGAAATGCGAAGACAAGACATTGACGAGTCGTCGGAAGAATACGCGAAATTTGGGATTAATTGGAAACACAAAACCCACGATACACTCGTATCATTTGAAAATCACGCCTGGCTACTCGATGAATGATCTTGACAAAATTTATCCGGATGGGAAACTGCCGAATCTCTCGTTGGAAAGTCTTAAGAGCGTCTTAAAAAATTCGGACGTCAGTTATATGGACACCGGTGACATTTGCAAGCATGACATTGGTGGCTCCGTGCCAGATTTCAAAAAAGTATTTGTCACCGAATTTATATGAGAAACGAAAAGGAATTGTTTTTTTTCCTTAATAACACGAGCATCGAACAAGACATTTTTGTTGACGACATGAAAAGCGTAGAAATTGTGAGCACGATATTGGCTGGTGCTGATTTTTTGTTTGTTCTAAAAGCATTTGTCACACAGTTGAACGAAAAATTATATGTAAATTTGACTCGATTTGTAGATCGATTGTTAAAAGGGTTGTCAATGATTTCCCATATTATGTATTATACTACCATTATAAAAAAAATCGTTTTCATTGACGTTGATGAGTCGATAATGACAGACAATTGTATATAATCGTTGTAAATTTGTACCCTAATATTTAAAAGAAGTAAATGTATATGTATACTACGAGATGAGAGTTTTTTTTATTAAAATACATATTTTAGCAGAAAGTGGAGTGAAGTTTTCATCACGTGAAACAGTTTAATCTCAGGATAGAATTTTGTATCGCAAGTTCGACCTGAAGATTGACTCAAGATTAAACCTAAGAGTGAATACAAAATCAAATATTTTTTAAATTGTTGTATTTATTTCAATACTTTTTTTCGCGTTCAATCTCCAAGATCGAACGCAAGATTAAATTTGCTTCAATACGAAAAACGTGCTGCACGCCATGTCGACAAAACACAATTTTTTATGTCCGCATTTAACGATATCCTAAGGGCACGGTGTGCTAGATAAAGCACGATGTCAGCACCGTGATTGCGTGATTCCAGCACGTCATGAAGCACCAATATGTGCAAGCAAAGTGCTGTCGTTTAGTGCACCGTGCCGTTACAATAAAATGTAGGAAAAAATATTCGGAGAAAACAAAACTACAGAAAAAAAGACTATAGAGGTATACCCGTGGAAATATAAAAATCCGAAGTCAATAAAATCGTCGTAAAAATTAACAACGGAATAAATATCCATAGAAAAAAAACCGACAGAAAAAGGAGTACAGAGAAATATCCGTGGAAAAATGAAAATCTGAAGTCAATAAAATCGTCGTAAAAATTAACAAGCGAATAAATATCTTTGGAAAAATTAAGACGGTTAAAATAACCGCTAATGCATAAACACAAATGCTAAGTTATTACAAGTGAACGTGGAGCCTTTCCAATTCTGTCTCACTCTTTTGAGACTCGGATAGAACTTGAAAAAAGTACAATAGCATAGACAATATACAGATATTAATCTAGGCAAACAAATGCTAATGCAACTATTGCATTTAATTCGTTATAGCCGGATTAACATATTTTTCACTCACTTTTGTGCCTCACAAGTAATAGACGAATCTTCTTAAATACAATTTTAATTCCATATTAAATATAATTCAATTTTTTAATTCAATAATATTGGCTGCGAGATTTTGGCTGAATCTCGACACTTAAACTTTGAATTCGAAAAGAAATATTTCGGTAACGCTTTTATCTACGGAAATTCACAAAATGTTATAGTCGTTTCCTATAGATGGCGCCACATGTTAATGCAGCTTTGTTGAAGCTATTCGACGCCGACTGAATCGATCGAGTTTAACCAAGCTAACGACTAAAAGGGGAAACGACAAAATTCTCTTGTCTTGCGCAGAACAGAACCAACATGTCGATTACCTCCTCCCCCTCCCCCGCCCCACATACACACTCATCGCCCGTAGAGGGGAAAGGGACCATGGCGCAAGCAACAGTGAAGAGCCATGATTCTCGTGGATACGATGCCACTATTACTTGACAGCTGTGCAAAAGATGGCGGAAGGTCCGGACCTGATATTCTTCGATCTTCGGACTGTACACGATCATTTCGATCGCGCCCTTATACAGGACGATGACGTCAATATCAGGGCTTATCTCGACGCTTACAATGAACTCTACAAGTGAGTAGTAAACGATGTAAAATTATAAAAAGAGTCAAAAGAACAGCTGCAAACCAATGAACGCTTGGAGAACGTTCGAATGTATTGTCATGTCACGTGACACTTGGCGTATCGTCTGCCAGAACAACGACCTTCACCTTTTTAATTCGCTTTTTTTTCTGAACTTGCATTATTCAAATCCAAATTTTCAGTTTGTGGATTGGGACAATCGATTTACGTTTTTGGTTGACGATAAATTTATATTTATAAAACAATAATAATATGGATTTTTTATTGTTTAATTTTTTTTTCAACTTTCGGATTTTCGTTAGAGATTTCTTGGGTTCAGATTTTTTTATATGATACCGTAAAAAGACAGGCCAACGAAATGTACTTTTTTTGTTTCGTTTCTCTTTGTTTGTCCTTCCATTTTTAAATATAAATTAAGACGAGGTTTTTTTGCCACCGCAAAATTTCTTCATTTGTCAATTTAAAAAATGTAGGAGCACGGAGTATTTTTATCTCTCAGTGACATCTCCAGTTCATTTTTTTTTTTTTCAACCACGTGACACCTTCTGTAAAGTCTGCCAGATAACAACGTTTACGGAACATCAATTCTTTGTACCGAATGTTCAAAATGGTTCTTATCAATGTTTATCGATTGGATCTAAACATTGGAGTGTCTGTATCTGTGAATGATTTCTTTGTCGCAGATTTTTCCAGCTCATGGGAAGCGTCTTTAGCTTCGTGTCGTCGGATCTTAAGCAAAAGATCGACGTTCTGGATGAGCTTCTGAAGAAGAACGAGCAGAACTATAATACGATAAAATCGATGATCGAATATGAGAAGGAAAACAAATTACTGGAGAAATCGGATTACGTCAACGGAGCTAGAACTCTACTCAGACTTCATCGCGGCCTTGGTACGTAATTTTCATACTTTCCTCTTTATTCCTCGCTTTTTACATAGTTACTACTATGAGGATGTACGGCAATCGATTTTAGCGTCCTCGTAGAGGACGCTTTATAAAATGCTAAGAATAACGAGAAAGCAATGTGTTAGTTTGTACTTTTCATCCGTGTTCTAGATAAATAAATTTTAAAATAACTAAATTTTAGTGAAATTTCAGCCGTTAAGAAATAATAAACGAAAAATCAAATTCTTATGAAATCCGGCCCCATCTACCGATCTTCACTCAATTACATATCTTGCATTACTAAAAATCATTTCATTTATATAGAAAATTTGAGCTCCCTAGATCAAGTAAGAAGAAGTCCATAAAATCCGAACCGTTTTATCGATTCTATCCAAATTTAATTCCAAATTGACTTGATTCAATTTTCATACGAAGTTTCGGCTCAACAACGAAGAATTTGATGAAGTTACAGCGTTCCCGGAGATTCCACAAAATCTTAAAAATTTTATAAAATCTGAATGCCTTAAGCGATTTTTATAATTTAGCAATTAAAGATTGGACTATACTCTATATGCCATAAAATTTTAAGCTAATTCATCACACACATACATTCGGACACTATTTTTAATCCAGTCTTCTCGGCATTTCAGACCTTTTTGAGTATATAGACACGGAAGTCCCAGAAATTAAAAAAAATGTCATCTACCCTAGAAGATCCGGTCACCGAACAAACCATCATCAAAATCACCGTGGTGGTTTTGCACAAAAAGTTCACTTAGAATTTTGTCGAAACCACCGTCGAAATCACCATGGTGATTGAATGCAAAAAGTTCACTTAGAATTTTGTCGAAATCAACGTTGAAATCACCATGTTGGTTTTGTGCAAAAAGTTCACTTGGAATTTTGTGGAAACCACCCCATAAACAAAGCTTCGTATATGAGGAAACAAAACATAGAAAAAGAAAACGGATTTTTAAATAATCTTTTTTTTTTCAGATTTTATTAGAGAATTTCTGAGGCAACTTGGTGATCTTGCCGATACGGAAAAAACTTCGAGCTGCTGTCAAGACGCTTATGGAAAAACGCTGTCGAAGCATCACCCATGGGTCATCAGGAAAGCCGCAGTCGTTGCCATGTACACGATGCCAACTAAAGAACTATTGTTCAAAAAGGTTTATCTAATTTTCTACCATTAATTTCATATATTTCATAAGCAAATGAGTTTGTATAAATTCTTTTTTTTTTCTTTTTACAGGTGTGCGGCGATAATGTTCAACGGAACATAGACGTTCTGCCGAAGATGTTGGCAATAACTGCTGACGTTTTCGACCGGACTCACACTCTCTACGAAATTCACGAGCTTCACTCCTTGCCATGAAAACTTGGATGCATAGAATATTTGACTCATGAAGTAAGATTATTTTGCGTACCAGAACACCATAATTTTATATTTACAAAAAAAAAAATCATTCTTTCAAAATTTGTTCGTGTTAAAAATTCCTCGATCGCGGCTGGTTGACTAATTGATTTAATTGATTATTCAGTTTCAGTCGATACTTGTAAAGATTCGCATCCGTGGAATTTCAATTGGGCTTCGGTTTTGCGCGCTTTGAATTTGGCGATTACTTTCTGAGTTCCCACGATCTGCTTCACAAACTTCCATCATTATTGACCGAAAGTAGTGGCATAAGATAAAAATTATTATCTAATGGTATTATTTAAGGGACAATTGTAACGTCTGATGTAATGTAAAGTCTAATTCGTCATTTTTTTATGATGTAGTCAATTTTATGACAGTGTTTTTTTAAAATAATTAATATTTAAGAGCCGAATGTTCAACCGTACGTTCGATCTTACGATTAAATTAAGATCGGATTTTTCCAATCGGAAGTTCGACCTTAAGACGTAATTTCAGATCGAACGTACAAATCAGAATTCGACCCTAAATGAGTTCAACAGCAAGAACAAAAATATTTTTTATCAACGTCGATGAAATTTTATACGTACTGTTCAGGATACTACCAGCAGCAATTAAATTGTTGAACCGAAGTCACAAAATTGCTACAAAGATTCTGAGCTTGTTTCGATGAAAAACTTTTTTATATTTTTATGCACCAATAGCCTTGATTTATTTCCATGCTACGACTGCCAGGGAAAACAGGAGGAAATTGTCAACATCCTCGTGTTATTAGTAACCAAAACATTCCGGGATTATGCATTTATTCGTTTAACGTGATGAATGTAACCGACACGAAAAAAAACAAAGATATCTGCACGAATTTTAGCTGGGATTCGATTCGCCGAAACAAGTTTCGCTTTCTGTGATCGTAACGTGTAATTATGAAATATTTGTGCGTTTTGCTTTAAGCGTGCACAGATTATTCGGGAAGAAAATAATAAAATTAATAAATTAAAAATGATATGATGCGTTTTTTATTTTTAAATGACACGATAAAATGTTCACTGTGGTCCCACATTTTACGATTTCGTATTTTTATTCTGTATTCGATCAATTTTAAGAAAATTAAAAAAAATACTAAAACAGTTTTTTTATTTTGTATTATTACTAGGAAATAATACAGCAGTCTTAAAAAAAGTTTAAAAAATTGTGAACTACTCTCTAATAATCGCTCCATAAGTTTCTCTGTTAAAAATCTGCGACGATATTTTTGAAGCTACGTTTCCGTATTTTTTTGGAAAATTATTGGATATGTTTTTGGAAATGTAAAAAAATGTTCTAAAGTCTGAAACCTTTTATAGAACAGGTGAAAAATACTTTATCCAAAGTTCTATAAGGTGTTTAAAAATATTCGACCGACGATAATAACTAATTGTCATTTTGAATTTTTTTTTTCAACTCATTGTAGTAGACGGTACGATTGTCGTAGAATTCGTTAAAGCAGTTGCAAAAAATTCGTCGTCCATTAACATCCCTGAAACAAATTTTATAGCAGTTTTAAAATGAGTTCAATGTTAATAAATAATGGAAATTGGATATAGAAAATTTGAAAAAAAAATTACCGGCTACGGAGGCGGTAAGGAAGCAAACTGCACTACCAGCCACAAAAGCCCTCATAGCAACGTCAGCTATTTGTTGTCTCGACTCAGGCGCCAATGAGCCTAAGCCTCCCATCATTATTCCAACGGAGCCAGGATTCGCAAAACCGCAAATAGCGTACGTAGCTATTGCTTCAGTCCGCGGTGTCAGTTTACCTGCCAATTTGAATTCGCCTAATTTTTGATAAGCCACAAATTCGTTCACCACCGTTTTGAGACCAATCAAAGTAGCCACATCCTCGCACTGATCCCATGGTACTCCCAGGAGCCAACTTAAAGGCATGAAGCACTTGGAAAGAATGAACTAAAAAAAGATAATATAAGAACATTTATATTTCAAATTTAGTATCGTAGAATAATTTTTTACGATTTATTTGCCTTCTTATAGAGGAACCTTTATCTGCGTGAAATTTTTTTTCGCAATTTTCATGTCTTGAAATGGTCTGAAACGTTGAGAAAAATGATTTTTAAAAAGTCTCTAATAACTAAAGATAGGTCTAACAGACGAAGACTGGGCGCAGACTAAAAGTGGAGCAGCCCATATGTTTTCATTGTTGTAAATTTGATTGAAGTTCGTTGTGTCGTTCATATTTTATCATAGATTAATCTTTCTTATTGCAAAACGACGTAAATACACTAATTTTAAACATAAATAATGCCCTTGTAACCAAGGTTGATTGGTGTTGCATTTGTTCAGTATCGATGAAGCGGTTCAAAAGTTGACTTTTTTTAAAATTTGCTCCTACAATTTAATTTTTATAACAGCTCGATGTATTTAACCAAAACTTTGTACGGAAGCGGAGCAGATACTACCTGACTATTGTGGTAAATTTCATTCGAATTAACAGTCGTTCACGTTTTATGTCATTAATTTTTTTAAATATATAAAAAATGAAAAACTGCGTAAAAATACAGTATCATGTAAATTTCAAAATTTCGAAGTGAATATTTATACATAAATGAAGTGACAATTCAAGTTGTTTGGTGTTAAGTTCGTCCGGAACTAATATTAGGATTCAAGGGTTATAGAATTATTTTCTAGATTCCACAAAGCTTCCTCTATAAAGCAGCCATAATTGATCATCATTTTCAACAAGTTCCTTAGAGATGTAGATTTGTAAAAATTGAACAATATTGAGGAAGCGATGGACTGGGTGGGGGTCAACATGGCGAATGACCAAAATAGCGAATGATTAAAATAGCGAATTTCAAAATAAGGAACGTCTGAATCTAGAATGGCCATCATTATGGGATTCGCTATTTTGACCCCCATCTTATTAAAATGGAATCAAAATAGCGAATAGCTAAAATAGCGAATTTTACAATGTTGGCCATTCTATATTTTGACGTTCCTTATTTTGAAATTCGCTATTTGAGCCATTTACTATTTTGGCCATTCGCTATTTTAACCCCCACCCGATGGACTGATTTCAAATATACTAACATCAATATTTCGAAAAAAAATGTTCGTGAATAGACAACTTCCTCTACAAAGAAGCAAAATGTCAATTTTACTGCACCTCAAAAGTCAATTCCGGATATCCAACAAGACCACCGAGCCAGGACAGTATAGAATTAAGGAACGAAATCAGCGATACAAATGCCACGATATTAGCGACTATTCCGAGGACCAGAGGGATACCAGCCAAAGCACCTTTCGTTGCTGCATCCATGACACTGGTGTCTTCTCTGGTGAATTAAAAAAACGTAGTTATTGGAACGATCAGAACATGTATTCCATACAAAATAAAAAACCTGCAAAATGTTGATTGAACCATTTTCTTCGATTTTATGAGTAAGTTTCTAGCATTATTATAATCCCGAATAAATATTATCGGTATGTCCACTGACGTTGATTTTTTTCGAATTAGTCTCCGATTTGTTGTAACTGTTAATTAGTTGATAAATGTACGTTTTTTTTTTAATAGCTGCATAAGCTATCACTAATTTTCTAGAGACGATATAATTACAAACCAAAATTCCAAACTTCATGTGAAACAGAAAATGCATGTTGCTTACGATTTTTGAAGTGGAATATTTTCAAAAGTAGTCTGACTCTTTTCAGTCTCCGGATAGAATAACTTAGCATAGCAGAGAGCTGCAGGTGCGGACATAACCGAAGCGGTTATAAGATGAGCTGGTTGTGCACCAAATCCTATATAAGCAGCCAAAACAGTTCCTAAAATGAAAATTAGAAAAAAAAAAATTATTCAACCATCAACCAAGGAAATAAAAAATTTTCTCTAAAAATAATAAAAACATCAAACCGGAAACAGTGGCAAATCCGGAACACATAATAGCGTGCAATTCGGAGTTGGTCAGTTTGCTGATGTAAGGCTTTATCAGCAACGGCGATTCCGTCTGAGGTAAGTAAAATAATATGAATACGAAAAAATAAAAAACGATGAAGAGGCATTTAAGAACATTTAATTTCGATTGCCCGAGGTCTCACCATTCCGAGGAATGTGTTGGCAGCGGAATTGATACTTTCACAAACGGTAGTGCCCATTATACGCTGAAGTATCCATCCCAGTTTCAGAATGAACCATTGCATTGCGCCCCAGTAGTAAAGAATTTGTATCATGAAGCTGAAGAAAAAGATAACCGGTAGTACCTGAAAACACACAAACGAAATTAACATAAAAAATTAATGAAAGTACACTGAGAGAAAAATAATGGTTAAAGCAATAATACTATACTTTTACCATATAATAGTTTATTATTACCATATAATATCATTCCCAGAAGCGCCGATTATATTTTATAGTAATGACAATGACAAAAATAATAGCAGCAAACATAATTATAGCTCAACAAAACAAATACATGGTATCCTGTAAAAATCTATATGATCGGGTCTCCTGGGAACTATAGCAGTATAGTCGACTCTATCATTCTACTATATATTTTTCTCAGTGTAATAGTGATTATAAAAAATTAAAACATTACCGAAAATGCGAAGACATTATTATCCACGAGAGTATCCGAGAACACAAAGCTTGCACCATCCTTGGCGTAATCCAAAAACCTTGCGACTTTGTTCGCTGCGCATTGAAATACTGCTCGACCGACACTCCACCTGATGGTTAGAAGACCAAAAGTGAATTGGAGGATCAGACCCCAAAATACAGGCCTCCAATTTACCTAAAGGAAAAATATGTCAATGACTCAACAAGTGGCTTAAGGGGAGGGAGTCAGGTAAAAAAAATTGATTTTGGAAATTCAATATCATCCAGATCTTATTGCATATAAAATGGCCAACGCACTATATTGTTGGTACTCGATGAAAGGATTTTTTACCGTCGTCTGACTTGCATATGCTTTTCAATATTATCTTAAGCAAAGTTCTTAGGTTTTCCATTCTGCGCATGGTTCAGATCAAACTACTTGGCAGATTGAAATGGTTGACATCTCATTTTCTTCTTCATGAAAAGATACACCGGCTAAATGGAGCAAATGTTAATAAATGGTAATATTTTTTAAGTGACATAATTATTAATAAATAAATGTTATGCTATTTTCTAAATCAGTGATTAACTTTGCTTTCAGAATGAAAAAAAATAGTTTGCTCCATTTAGCCGATGTATCTTTTCATGAAGAAGAAAATGAGACGTCAACCATTCCAATATGCCTAGTAGTTTGGTCTGAATCATGCGCAGGATGGAAAACCTAAGAACTTTGCTTAAGAAAATATTGAAAATCATATGCAAGTCAGACGACAGTAAAAAATCCTTTCATCGAGTACCAACAATATACCAACAATAGTGCGTTGGGCATTTTTATATGCAATAGGATTTGGAGGATATTGAATTTCCAAAATCAATTTTTTTGACCTGACTCCCCCCCTTAACTAGGCAAAAACTCATCGTGTTAAGAAGTGAAATAGTCAACAAGTCAAGCATTAGAAACTCAACTCGTTAACGATTGAACGATGCAAAAGTTGAAGGAGTGAAAAAATAAAAGATTATATGAATTCAAAGCGTAGTCATTGATCTTTGATTCAATGATTCAACGAGTTAATTAGCGAAGAAAGTATAAAGTCAATGAATCGAAAACTCAATGAATTTTTATTAATTATTAAAAAATTAATAAGGCTTAAATTAATAAGATTCAATAAGTAAAGAAATCAAAGAAACATTGAATGAAATATCCACCAAGTTAATAATTCATAGAGACAATAAGTAAGAGACTTAACGTGTCAATGTTTAAATACTCAACGAGTTTTTAAGTCAAAGAGTCAATAAGTGAATTTAAAAAAAAGAAATAATTAATAAGTCCAACACTCAATAAGTCATTGATTCAATAATTCTTAACCAGTTAACGACTTAACAACAACGAGAAAATGAATTGGCCGGTATTTGAGTGCATTTACGTAACTGGTCAATAAATCAATGAATAGATAAAAGTTGATTATTATCTATGTATAAAATGTGTTATATTTTATATTAACCTTTGTAGGCTTTTTCGAAAAAATCCAACCAAACAGCAACAGTACAAGGACACCGATAAAACTGATCAATCGATCTCTCGAGTCATACGTATCGAAAATGAGAAAAACCACAATAGCGGCAAATATAGCGGTGTACATGGTCGTTTTACATATACATGAGCCATATCTGAAATGATTACATAAATCGGTTGGATTACGATATGAATCGACTAAACGGTATCTGCGATAACAGAGATCATTGAACCCTTTTTCCATCTTCTCATGAGAAAATTGAAAATTTTACTGATTATACTCACTTGCGACTCTGTACGTTATTCAAGCATGAAAAAAGTGGCCTGAAGCAACTTTTTATTGCTCTTCCAAAATATGGTTTTATTACGAAGTAATACAGCAGACCAAAGTACACGACAGCCAAAATGATCACCAGCATTCCATAACCGTCGCACCACTCGAGTTCGCAATTTTTTTCTAAACATTGTAGTAATTTTTTAAAAGATTATGTATAATTGTTATGATAATAAATAACTTGGAAAACATTATTGATTGTAATTTATGAAAAATTATGCTTTTTAAAGTCAATTTTTTTACTAACCATTATTCAACCAGTACTGGGTAGCAAAAGCAAAATAAACCACGATCAATGCATTGAGAATTAGAACTCCCAATTTTTTGAACACTTGTGAATTTTTTGACAAAAAGGAATTTATCGCCAGTTGTCCTGCCGCCAGACAACACGGTGGATTTTCGTCAGACTCATATTTCTGCCGAGACATAAAACCATTTTTATTGAAGAGTCATATAAATAAACTTATGTTCAACTTTCTCAATAATCGGAATAAAAAATATATTTGTTAAATAAAATTTCACTGAAAACGCCTCATAAAGAAATACGAAGATAAAACGGAAAATTAAAAAAATTAATAAACTCCATCTTTTATCACCATTTTTAGTAAATGTCAACTGAATTTTTTTGTTTAAAGAAAAGAAAACTATTAAAAAATGTTAACGTCATCGTATGACCACTGCTACTTGTATCATAACATTATAATTGAAATACTATAAATGTTAATTTCATGATGTAATAAAGGCATCAAATTATCGTAATCAAATTATAAAAAATTTCCGAAAAATAAACTCACCTCATTCTTGCTAATATCGCGACGTTTTGCATTTTCGTCTAAAACGTCCAATTCATGATCCTGCGTAGGACAACAAAAATTGTTTACTAAACATAGCTTAAAGTTGAAATAAATTAAGCTTATACCAATCTTGTACACTTGGTAGTTAGTAATTTTTCAGTTAGTAAATTATAATTTGCAATCACTATAATATTAGTACTTAATTATCTACGAGACTAACTTAATTGTTAATAAGTTACGATTAGTAAAGTTCAAATTAGGCTACCTGTGACAAGTCCAAAGGAATTTGCAGACTATGTTGGCTTAATTTCCTCTCCACCTTCCATAAAAATTCGCGGTATTATTAAGTGATTTTGTTTTCCAGAAAATAGAACTAAATTTAGCACATCTTACCTCACTAAAAGCCTGATTAGTTATCCCTGACATAGCGTTTTTATATTTTTCCTCTCTTTTATGCACTCATTCAGAAATACTGATGGGTCCAATGCCAGAAATAGAATCTTAATGATTATCGTGGAATGTTAATATTTTTTTTTTTCACTTTTCCTGACTTCGTCGAATTAATTTCCATCCAGTTGCATTTTTTTCCTCTTCCCATTTAAACACAACCTGGTAAAGAACATTGTAAGAGAATACAGCAATTTATTAATTTGCACTACGTGGAAATAACAAAGTAATGAGGAAAAACATTAATCAACTTGATGATATATTAACTCGTACCACTATGGTACGAGTTAACATTTTTATTTTCAAAGTGATAAATGTTGGTTAAATAAAGAGAAGATAAAGAGCTCGATTTATCTCTTATTGCGGTGAAAAAAGATAATAATGTAATTCCCATGTGGTTCATTATTTGTAACGATATTTTGATTATGTAATAAAATCTCGGAAATCAATTATCAAAAAGAGTAAAAAATTTGAAATTAAATTAAATAATAAAAAGATAATAATCGATGATTTAAAAAATTGAAGTGAAAAGAAATAATGAAGATGTCAAAAAAAATAAAGCTCCGACAATTTATTATATTCGGAATTTCAGATAAAAAAAAATAATTGGAGTATAGAACTTTTACAAAAAATTAATTGCATACGATTTTTTATAATATTTTCTTTTTGCCAATAAAGAATGAAAAGAAAAAAAATTGAAGTAAAAAGAAATAATGAAGATGTCAAAAAAATAAAGCTGCGACAATTTATTATATTCGGAATTTGAGATAAAAAAAATAATTGGAGTATAGAACTTTTACAAAAAATTAATTGTATACGATTTTTTACAAGATTTTCTTTTTGTCAATAAAGAATGGGAAATGAAGGTTTTTTTTACTGAAAATGGTAAACGCCTGGCTCCCACTTGACAACTGTATAGATTACATTCAATTAAGTCGTCATTAGGACACTACAATCAAGATCATCGACGCACAAACACGTGTTGCAACAGAATTTCAAGTGCCTTCTCCAGGAAAGTACAATTGTAGAAGTCAATGGAAAGAAAGAATGCTTAATAAGTTACGTCCAAGGCGCCGAAGATAACATCACATTTATCAGAAGATAACAAAAGATTGCAAAATATGTATTGGGTCCACCGTACGTAGAAGCAAAAAAATAACGCACACGACAATTGCGATAAATTCGATAAAATTGATTGGAGTACAGAGAAAAATTCAATGAAGTCAACACTAACATTTCTTCATACTTGAAAAAAATATATGAATTGTCTTATCAAATTTCAAGATCCAATATGCAATATCCGTTCTTAAAAATATCAATTTCTGGAATCTAAAAAAGAAATGATTATGAGACTGGACACGAAAATCAAATATACTCCACACATATTCCAGAATGCGTGGAGAAAAAAAATAGTTGCTACAACCATTTTTTTAATAGCAAACTCATAAAAAAAAAGTTCCATCAACTAATTTTTCTTCTTCGTGTGTATAATTTGTATGAATTGTAATTAGTAGCTACAATTGTTGTATATCTTAATATATATTAAAATGATAATTTGTGGCCGAAATATATCTACGCACTTATTTTTCATGTGCGTTGTAGACGATAATGCACTTGGGATAAGAACGATAAATAATTGGATATAACGAATAAATTTGTAGCATCGAAAGCAAATATTGTCGCCGCAGCATTGAGATAAAAACGTTATCAGGTGTAATCCAAAATGGGATTATTCAGCATTATATCAAGGACTACATAAACCTCGCATATCGGATTAAATTTCTAAAAGTTCACAAATTGTCTGAAAGATATTTAGTTTTATCTCATCTGGAAAATGCATATTCAAACGACAATAATCATTATCAATTTATTGATAACACTGTTAATCTTAGTGTTAGGTTCGAAAAGTGATTCTAGAAACTTAACAATTTTATAAATATATGCAATTAATTTAAACAACTTTTCTTATTTGTTTTTTAATATGGAATTTTTTTCAGTAGAAAAAAACAAATAAATTGTTTCCAGAAAACATCTTGCTTAACAGCATGATAATGTTTCCCCATCGGATTATTTTAAAAATGTGGGACTTTCTTATTTTGTAAATAACAATATTGGTAAAAAATGGGACATTTATGAAAGTTCCTTTTAAATTCTTATTGCTTAAAAAAATTTACTGAAATCCCTCTCCGCCCTTCCACCCACAGATAAAGATAAGATATAATAGTTCTAATTTTCAAATATAAATTAGTGGTTGCAGTACCTTTTGTACGACTTGCAGCGCCTAGTTCTCCAATTATCGAGTTTTCACGTTTAAATTTCAAAAGTATTGCGCACAATCGTCCACAACTGACAAAACTTTCACCAACAACGAGGTCAATAGTGTCGAAGACTAGAGTGAGACACAACGCACATATAATAAAACTTCTCTTGATTTTCCTTTTTTTTCTTCTTTTCTTATCACCAACACGCCGAACAGCCCGATGGTCTACCGTCAACTAGAAACACCTAGCATTCCAATCGGAACATGTAGACTCGAAGGCATCCGGCGACGATGTGTATCACGACGGGGGGAAAAATAAATCTTCTTCCACAGTCAAATGACGGTAGATAACCTGAAGCTTCTTCGTACACTTCTACATCTCGTCAAACAGCTATAAACGATGACATATACAGTGTGTCCATTTTGTAATGACAAACAAAAGTACCAAAATTATCATTTTTTTTTTCACTCCCTGTTAAATATATTTCTCTGAAAATCTCCAGACAATTTTTCTAGTGTTTTAAATTTTTTTGGCACTGTTCAGAAAAAGTAACAATTCCCGAAATCTGAAGATTCAGTATTAAAGAAAATATCTTGTTTTCTCAGCTGATTCCTATCAAAATTAATTTAAACTGAAACAACCTCCACTTATTTTACTTTATTTATAATGTTTACGTTATAGCCCGAGATATTTAGCAAATGTCGGAGAAATGAAGAAAAAAAATGGTGGGCCATTTGTGAAATTTTTTTTAACAGACCGTTTATAGTTTTTGGAAGAAATTGTCAGAGAAATATTTTCACCGGGGTAATAAAAACTGAACCGCTTTGCAGATTTCGCCCAAATTCAATACCAAAGGTCGCATCACTTTGTTCCATTTTTATACGAAATTTCAGCCCGATACCTAAAAATTCGTTCGAGCTAGAGCATTTATGTACTTTTTTCAAAATTTAAAAATTCTTATAAAATCTAAATGTGTTAATCGATTTTTCCGAAATTTATTAAAGCCAATTAAAGATTAGGTAGTACTGCAGATGTTGTTTAAATTTGAGCTGATTCGGTCGAATAGTTTAAAAGTTACAGTTAAATGAATTTTTGGCCTTTCATCACACACACACACACACACACACACACACACACACACACACATACATCCGGACAATTTTTCTAAACCACTTTTCTCGACGTTTTAGACCATTCTGAGTAATCTGACATAAAAATCTCGAAAATTTTTATTTTTTCAGGAAACAAAACTTCCTCTATGAAGCAAAAGCAGAAAAAAATGGCATTTCATGTATGTCTGATTGCGTAATACCAATAGACAATTTCTTGCGACTGTTTACGCCTCATCGCACAATGCCTTCTGTTTTCAATTATATCATGTAACAAGAAATAGCGTCAAGCACACATTCGCACATAAACCTACAGGAACTTTCATGTACACTACATGAAATGAATCAAATTGATTTCGAATTTTGATTCATACTTTAAACAAACTTTAAACAAATGCAACTAATAAAATTAGAATAATCGTGGTCTAAAAATAATCAAGCCCCCATGAAAAAAAATAATAAAATGAAGTCATCATATAAACCAGCTAAAATTCCAGCATTAAATTGTATTTTAATCGACATAAGATTTGCAGATGAATTATAATTCATTTATATGCGAATTATGGTTATATACTATTTTTATATATTTTTTCGCATCATTTTCCATAGGAGAAGGGAATTGTGCGCCTCTTTCATTTGTGATTGGAGACAGTGGACACATGATGTTCTTTCACTATCCGAAAAACATTTAATATCATAAGATTTGCAGATGAATTATAATTCATTTATATGCGAATTATGGTTATATACTATTTTAATATATTTGTTCACATCCTTTTCCATAGGAGAAGGGGATTGTGCGTCTCTTTCATTTGTGATTGGAGACAGTGGACACATAATGTTCTTTCACTATCCGAAGATAAAATGTATCAAAGTCAGCATAAAGACTAGAATTTCCAGAGATTCGGTCTTATCATATTTTCGTTGGGATCATTTATGAAGAATCGAGACGAAAAAAATAAATTAAAAAGGAAGAGGGGGAATTGAATGTGGATGATATCGTGGAAGAAGAAGATGAAGAAGAAGAAGAAGAGCCAACGGGAAGAAACCGACTCCAGGAGATGGTCTCGGATGCCAGATCTTGCTATCTCGTCCAGACGAGATGCGAAACCTGGAGGGAAGTCACGTTTGAATTTTTTGTACTAGGCCATGGCCACTCGGAGCTACTTTAATCGCGCAGTTCATTCGAGCCTCGCTGAAACCTAATCGGTCTTCATTTTTCCATCTTTCATTTTTTTTTCTCCTATCTTGCATTCTTTTCTACGAACGAGGCTTCGGTCTTCCTGCAGAGTAGTTGGAGTGGGCTTTGGAGGCTTCGTAGACGATCCGAACACGAGACACCGCGCAGGATCCAAAAATAATGCTGATTAGTGGAGACAAGGAATGACAAGGTTGAAAACGAAGACTCCGGATGGAACAGTCGCACGATTCAATCGGATGTATTACAGAAAAATGATGATACTCATTTATATGCTTCAAAACTTATTATTGATGAGATGATTAATGGTAACGTAAAGTTAACATTCAGTTGATCGATAATACCCTAGCTTATCGTAAAGTTTATTGATAATAACTGGAATCATTGATAAGTTGATTGTCAGTAACTCAAATTGTTGGAAAGTTGATTAGTTGATTATCTCAAGTCATGTTTGAGATAATCGCTAATAACCAAAGTCGTGGTTGAGTTAATCGTTAGTAATTCAAGTCATAGTTGAGTTAATCGTTAGTAATTCAAATCATAGTTGAGTTAATCGGTTATAACTCAAGTCATGGTTGATTTAATTTGTTATAACTCAAGTCATGATTGAGTTAATTGGTAGTAACTCAAATCATGGTTGAGTTAGTCGATAATACCTAAAATCATGACTGAGTTAATCGAGAATACCTCAAGTCATGGTTGAGTTAATCGATAATACTTGAAGTCGTGGTCAAGTTAATTCGTCATAACTCACGTCATCGTTGAGCTTATCGATAATCAGTAATCAGTTCTGTATGTTAACAATCAGTGATATGATATATCAAAAGATGAACGTACATTTGCTCTTTATTTTTATTTTTCGCTGAATTGATGAGATATAATGGATACGAAAAAGGGAGATGGAACAAGGAAGTGAATACGAGAAGGAGGAAAGGATGCAGACTGGAGGAGTCTGGGTACGAGAATACGCGTCGCCAGTTTTGCGTTTAATTTTCCCTCTTCTCTCGGCTCCTCTTACCTCGGATGTCGCAGCGATGGAGCCAGACATAGGAAGAAACGTACTGCGTCTGTCTACGGGACATTAAAGATATAACAAAGTTCTAAAATTTCCACGGTTGCAGCAACTTCGTGGACGCGACTTCCGCGAGTCGTCACGCTGATGTGGGAAACATTACGTGAGACTGCGCCGTTCGTAGCATTCGCCGGTTTTGGCGGACCTCGAGACTATTGCGAAATCAGAGTAGAAGCATCGCATGGTCGCAGACGAGATCGGAAAATGAGAACGCCGAGCAGACACCAAAGATAAAAATATTTTTTTAATAAAAAAAAAGATTTATCAGAATCGCCAGAAATATTTCCTCTGCGTCATTATTGGGATTTGAGATCGTCCCATTTGGGAAAAATTGCTTAAAGTTGCTTCAGTATATTTGCTGAAAAAGTTGTAATAACGGAGCATGACGACAATTTTGATCAACACTTATCGTGAAAGGGCCGCAAATTATCCAGATACGGTAATTTTATCATTGGCATACACTTGAGAAGCAACCGATGATTTTGATAATTTGTGCTTATTTTAATATACTTAACCAAGGGCAAATATGGACGCATCTTAACGCATTGTTTGTAATATGGCTCAGGCGGAACTTCTCGGTCTGTTTGTCCACGTCTGCTGATGAAATGTTATTACAGAACATATCACCTCGATCTACGGATATGTGTGATCAAATCATTACCGTTTTTTATAATCTCCTGTGAATTTCGAAGGGAATACAAAATTCTCGAAATATATAAATAAAATCCTTCTGAAACCTTTTATCAACATATTCAGTTAGTTCAACATTTTTTTATTCTCACAAAAATATATAATTCTCTACAAAAAAGCAAAAAATAAACTCTATTTATTTTTATTGTAATCTGAAATTTCTCTATATACTTTGAAATCCATTAACAACAATCGTACTTTAAAGCCCTCTTAAAAAAAATCATTGGATAAAATATCTCGCTTTTTCGATATAAGTATTGTTGTCATTTTATTCGTTTTATAAATGGCTGTCGTACCAGCGTGAAGTTGATAGTCATCAATTTCAGGTATGTTGTTCATTTTGACAGTTGTAAATGATTTAAAAAATGGTGGCTTTTTTCCGACCCTGATTTCAGAATTCATAGATCCAACTGGCCGGAAAATCCAACCTAAAGAACTTAAATTTTTTTTTCTTCAAGATATCAAATTCTGGCCTTCACTATCGTTTTCAAGTCGCATATTGTACTTCAGAAATTACCGGTTACATGCCTTTTTACCATGGTTTAAAAAAATCGAGCCTTCTTTCAGTTTCTGATTTCAGTATTCACGAAACTAGTAAAAAGGCACGAATTCTTATATCGAAAATGCAAGTTATTTCAGCCACGATAATCTGTAAAAGTCGCAGTAAACTGATGAAAATGTTAATACCGAGGTTTGACGGTTAGCGCGTGAAGCGAGGATCCGCTGCTAGTAATTTAAAAAAATTGTAGCTTCTCCATGAAATAATTCTTCAAGAATGTGACAATTTTTTAATAGAAAGATATCGACTGAATTGAATATTATCAAGTGAATAAATGTTTGCTCTATCGATGAAAAAAGAGACAGAAAAATAATAAGCTCTAATTTTGTTGAATGAAAGAAAAATCTTAAGAACCGACGAAATTGAGTATAAGAGGATGTGGAGTCGTTCGAGCACGAGGATACAGACCATCTCATCAAAACGTGAATATCCGCAGCACGCGACACCGCATATCCCCGGAAGGGTGACTTGGATTATCACTGCCTCGTACCAGTTGGATCCTCTTCTAATTTAATATAACACTTTCGTTGACGTGTATCTCTTCAACTTTCTACCTCGTCTTCTTTCTTTCGTTCCTTTAATCTTTCTCTTAATCGAGACTACAATGGAAATATTTGGCTGGTGCATAATTGAAGCATTACTTTCGTTGTGTCGTTTTTTTTCTGGCGGCAGATTCAATCTGAGCAAGTGTGGCGACCGGACAACGAACAAAATAATTGAAAACGTAGTCTAGACTCACAAATTCTTCATTCGATTTTGTATTTTTTTAACATTAAGAGGAGGACTTGATCCATTGACTTTTCAATCTATATTGAACCAATGACAAGATTTTTTGTCTTATGAATACTATATCATTGTTACAAAACGAAATATACATACAAACAGAAAAAATAACGAATTAGCAAGTTCGATTTTCCAAATTCGGCGAACAATCGAATTGAAAATATCCGACAAAATTGCTTGTTCGCAGTGATAAACATGGACTGCTCAACAATTTAAAATCACAATAATTAAAGAAAAATTGTATTTCGGAAAATATTTTTAGCTGCTTGTGTTCATTTTATAAAGTGCTACCCAAAAAAAACTTCTCGTGAATTCTTTTTTTTCACCGACAAAGAAAAAATGCTTTTATGGCTAAAATCGGTCTTTTTAAACAAATCATTAAACAATAATGACTTAAAAAATAACTTTCTTTCCAACGCAGCAAAAGGCAAAGAGAACATAAATTACATAAACAAGTTTTAAAAAATCAAATTTCACTAGCGAAAAAAGTACATTTATCAGCTCGGACAGAAAATGAAAAATTGGATATACCAGATGATAAATGTATTTGTTCGCGCCAGATTTGAATTGCAAATTGATGCGCTCCACCGACGCGTGTTCACTGAACGAGAGTAAAAGAATGCCAAAAAAGAAGGAAACGAAAAACAAAAGAAAAAAACGACATACCAAAGGTGAGATGATGGAAATTGGTGGGCGTTGCATAATTCCGTCGTGGACGTCCGATCGAGATAAGGGCACTACGACAGAAACCAACTATAACTTGGCGTCGAGTCGCTACCGCGACTCTTGATATCTCGCACTGGTTACACACTCTGGGCTGAGTTAAAATACACCCACCCGACTACATGAAGTCGAGTGATTTGCCTTCGAGTCCATGCCACAAACTTCTACGAGTATAATCGGCAGAAAAAAAAATTTGAATTTCCAATTTTTCCGTACGTCCGCATTGCGCAACATGTTGGAGGCATTTGGCCACCCACAAGCTACAATCGCGACGATCGCTATCGGCTTGCCCAGCGAGAAACGTAGAAGTGAGCTGGCCATGAGAAATCCAGAATTCTAATGATTTCATGCGATCCACGCTTGGCCATGTTATTCTCGATCTTCCGGATTCCCGGAATTTTTATTTTTCTTGGAATTATTGCCTGTTGACAACAGTACGAATGTAAGAAATTGTGAATTTCCGATTTACTGAATTTAATCCTCGGACACTTTTAACCATCGGTGATTTTACTTACTTGATGTCAAAACTAATTCTGAGATCGATAATCGGCCAAATGTACCATTTTTACAATTTGAATCTTAGACAACATTTATATAAGTTGTGTAATTTGTATTATTTGAATGATTTCAATGATTTGTATAATTTCAGCCATTTCGCTTCCTCATGGAGAAAAGTTTGTTTTTTATTCAAATATTCTTTTTCGAAATTGTCATGTCAGGATATTTAAAATGATCGAAAACATTGAGAAAATTAGACTAGAAAGTTAACATATGCATGCGTGTGTGTGTCCCCAGCTTCGAAAATTCAATTCGTATTAAAATTCAGTCGTCAAATTTCCATAGCTTTTTTAATTTCTTGAAAAAAGTTTTGGACGCTTTTAACTTTCATAAAATTGTGCCTCTTTTAGTAAATAGATTTTCATAAGTATCGGTACTCTCAAGGTTATCTATTATTCAATTTGGTTGAAATCAGCAAAACAGTCCTGATTTTATGGAATTTTGCGAAAAATGAACGTTCTTGTATTAACTTTCGCAAAACTTGAGATAGAAAATCGAAATATTCTAGCCAAACGAATTAATATTTAGCGATGCTAGATACATCACTTAATAAAAATTGGTAGAATGGTATAAATTATATAGGAACTTGAATTTTTCTTTATTATTTTTCAACGCTTAATATTTCTCTAAACTTCAGTTTTTTATGTATTTAGAACAAAAATGCAAAATAGAATCTCGCACATTATTTCATCATTACTTTTTACATTTTACAAAGCTTCCTCTGCGAGGTAGTCAAAATCGATGAACATACTTCCTCATAGATGTAGCATTATAAAAACTGAAAAATAATGGAAAAACAATAATCATGGTTCTACTTTGTATCCTTTTTACCATTATAGTATTTTTACAATATTTATCTTTTTCATCGATTGAATCATTTGTATAATTTTTTATAGCTATTAAAGTTTCTATTTTTTTAAACTATAAAGCAGTATTAACTAAATTATGTGCACATAATACGTGCGTCATTTTTTAGGTAAATAACAATTTGTGAAAAACGAAAAGACAATGTAGAATCGCGGTATTGACACGATCTGCATTTACGCCTGTTTATTGCGAAGTAGCAATCGAATCGGTGACTCACAAGGATTATTGCCGCGTCGTTGGTGATGGCCCCAAATGATCCTTGATCTTTATCCGTCTGGCGCGTGTCTGGCTACGCGTGAGCGCTCCCGTTGCAGCTACCAGGAAATCCCTACGACGTTTCCTAACTTTCTCACAAACTGGTTTCTTTTTTTATTTATATTTTTTTTTTAATTTTGTTTATTATTATTTTTTAATCCTGCATCCCTAGATATTGGTTTTATCGATTCGTGGATCATTGGTCCACTGATCTGGCGATAAGTCGTTAAAAATCCAGAAAATTCTGGTACTCGAGCTAACAGATCTGGATTTTACTAGCTGCAGCACGATTATATTACGATTAATTGAAATTTTTTATCAATTAAATCGATCGAGTTCACTGACACAACTCGACCAATTCGACCATTAAATAAAATAGTCACGTTGCTGTAGTTAGAAAATTGAAAAAGCACTAAGCAGCGAAATTTGTATTGAACAAAAAAATTAATTTATCGATTGTTGGATCCACGAAAAAACCATAAATTAGAATGTCAGTGCATTTCATGCACTGAATTTTCTAATCTTTTTCGTATTAACTAATCATGTTGCAATTAGTCAAAATAGAAACGAAAGATTCATGTGATTAGCCACAGACTGAGAGCTGCTCGGAGATCTGCTAATCGACGTTGATTGTTGTGATGGTGCAAGTTGCGCGCATCAATTTTGCAAAGCTATATAAGCTGTGTCATTATTTTGGTACGTCTAGACACCAGATTGTCTGTTCAACAGGCACGGTCAGCATACCCTCCGTCCTTCCTTACGTCCTTTCGCGAATACACAGACATGACGTCAGCAATGTTGCAACCAAATACATCGAGAATGTTCGACCAGAATGAGTGCAATTCTGTCGAACTCGATGCCTGCATCTTCTTCGCTAAGCTTTACTCTTGTCAAACATTACAAAGATTTAAAAAAAAAAAATAAAACGACGAAAAATCTACATTTTAGAATTTGGGGGTTTTTTTAGTCCGATTAGAAAATTGGGTTACTTTTATTTGCTATGTCATAATTTATATTGGGGTCAGTTTAAAAGCTAACTAATTATGTAAATCAATTAGAACGTCAATTTGATTAAAAAAATAACTTACAAACTTTTTTGATTAATATTGAATTTCTACAGTTTCATTCTATTTTTTCGTCTATAATTATCGGATCAGCTATTTAATTTTTGTTCATAAAAACTAATTCGAAAAAACTGAACATATTTAAAAAAAAAGCAGAAAAAAAATGTGTTTTATAGCAATTTTCATGAATAAATTAGAATGATTGATATGTAAATCATCAGAAAAGACAAGTAGTATTCAATACAATTTCAATTTTTATTCTGTCTTCTATCAGAAGTGAATTGAGACGAAAGCTGAAAGTGAAATCTGCTATAGATTTCACTTAATTAAGATA
Source organism: Ephialtes manifestator (assembly GCA_963970395.1). Classification (NCBI taxonomy): domain Eukaryota; kingdom Metazoa; phylum Arthropoda; class Insecta; order Hymenoptera; family Ichneumonidae; genus Ephialtes; species Ephialtes manifestator. The sequence continues at coordinate 24,217,204 of OZ019972.1, forward strand.
TTATTAATTAAGATAATTGGTATTATGGATCTGAATGTTGAACCTTTATTTATTTTAATTTTTAATACGTTTTTATACTGTTTGTTACCAATACTTTATTTGTATTAAAAATGCTGGTTCGGGGTAAATAAACTATTAGAGTGAATATAACAATATCGACTCGTTTCAACCCTGACCACTAAAAATCTGATCGAATTTGATCAAACTACAAGCGCATCACTCGTCACTCGGAGCTGACTCCTGCAGTCGAGTTGCATATATTATTGTAGCAGCGCAACAAGAGCAATCAAAGATTTGCATGGTCACAAATCGCAAGGCGGTGTGAAACTTGGCAGCCGGTAAATTGACATCCCGTTACTTGGACACCACCTGCTCGACGTCAGCACCACCACGAGGACGTACGACCAGCATGGCTAACGTTATTGCATGCCAGTAGGACTTGTTGCATCGAATTGCTGCCTCCCTACTCTGGGAAACATGCCAGACTTAGAATTTTCGCTTCCGTTTCAAGCTACCACATAGACGTCCTGCCCCAAGCAAATTGGTGTTTTGTCAATTATTTTCCAACGGTACACGCAAAATTGCTTTTTGATTGCTCCGAGAAGAATGGGACCACACAAATAGTCTTGTCTCTGGTATTTCATTTTTTCCAACGTTGCAGAACTTTTCTAACTACCACAAAACCGGTTCTCTTGTGTTGCGCCCATTTACGTTGCGATATATTAGGCATAAAAAATAATGTACCTAAAGTAAATATTTTAGGATTTAATAATTATAAGGGAATACTGTAATGATTTTTTTAATTACTGGTAAAATTTAACGACTTCGAAATTTTTTTCGGCTTACTGCTTATTCTTATAAAAACGATATTACCCACTTTTGTTTAAATATCTAGAGTTATGAGTAATATAATGGAAATTATATATGTAAATCTGCAAAAACAACGATTATTATTATGAAAAAACAAATTGTACAACGAATATCGAATGTTGAAAATATTATAATGCATATGATAAGATTTAATCCGATCAGGAGCTCAGCCCCTATGCAGCTCTGAATGAGTACAACAAAATGCATTGCATAAAATGCTTATTAAATTGATGCAATCTAAATAACTTGCAATGTGATTTACGATTTGTAAAAAAAAACTAACGAAAAACAACCTAAAAAGAATGTGCATAGTTTATGAAAACTGCTTGACGAAGGCAGAAACTTTAGAAGTCCCTTAATCCTTTAGTCTGCCTTAAAAAACAACTAATAAAATTTTGAAGATTATTGATATTTCCATTTTCTTAGGAATACACTGTTAGAAAAGACTGGAAATTTTTATGCATAAACTCATCTAAATTTAATGTGCAATTGTGTTATAAAATGAATGTACTTTTGTAGCAAAATTAAAGGAAATTATTAAAATTCAAGTACTTTTACTGTAAAATTTCGGTAAATTATTGAATTTGCTGTACCATACATTAGTTTTACATCACACTTGTATATTAAATTAAATATACCAGTTTATGCATAAAAACTGCCAGTACTTGTACATTAAATTTCAAGTATATTTTTTTTGCAGTGGAGAATAAAAAAATATTAATTTTTCGTCCCTGTGTCATTTATTTATAAATTATAATTTTATTCATAATTTTCAATATCCTATGAAAAATTATAATTATGCAAACGTTCAGCCACATCGAGACCGAATTTCATCAGCCTAAAAATCTTTACCTCAGTATCATTTTCTAAATAATTTAACGCAAGTAGAAAGCTCAAGAAAGGAACCTGAATCCATGATAAGCGGAGATGAAAATCCGAGATACCTTGACCTCAGGAAATTTCGTATGCAATTGTAGATCCTTAAGGCGTTGCTCAGAGAAATATATGTTGTCGAGGTACGCACGACTTACTTTTCGCCGAAGCAAATTGGATCTCATGCAAAACAAGACGTAAATCAGAGCCGATCACCGATGCACAGTGTTTTTCGGGTTTGGGGGAGAGGGGGAGGGGTTCGAATGTTGTCTCGCTTTCTATCTTTCTCACACAGTTTTAAGCCCTCTTGTGGTAAGAGCAACGATGGGGATACAGGGTTTGAAGACATGCGAGTTGGATGAAGATGGGGGGTAGGGGGGACGATGCGCACTTACGCTCACGTCAGCCACAGCTACACTCGTAGTGTTTTATTGAAACGATACATTATGATTCAAAGATCATATCTTTCGATTCGTCTAGACATCGGAGAAGGGATACACCCTATAAAGTCTCCAGCACCTTCACCACTGACGTCCAAACGCTTTGGTATCCACGTGTGCATCATTCTTTCTGAAAGTCAAGTCGCGAGCACCGTAATCGGTCTTGAAAAAAAAAAGTTTATGAGGAACGTAAATACTGGCTATGTAAGTAGGTATTTTATGAGCTCGTTTATGAGTCTTAAGTGATTTCAATTGAATTTTAAATAAGTTTGAGAAAAATAATGACATTTGACATATTGGTAATCACTTAGATATTAAATTAAAGACCGTAAAGGACATAAAACGTCGAAAAGAATAAATACGTTGGAAAATTTACGAATAGTGAAAAAACAATGACCAACAAAAGTGCATATAGTAAATAATTAATTAATTGATTAATTAAGTAGACAAGGAAAGAAATTGGAATATTCAATCAAAATTGTCCGAAGAAAATACAAGAAGATTGTAATCTTAAAACCCTCGCTTGTTGGTGGAGACGACACGATCATTAAAGCATAACCAAGAGAAAACGATCTGGCGTAAGTCAAAGTCAAAAAAGTGAGGAAACGTAAAAAACGTCAAGAAAAGGGAAAATTGTGAAAGAGATTAAATCTTCGACAAAAGATTCTGAAAAAATCCCTTTTTTGATTGAAAAGACAACTGATCAACAAAAATCAAGAGAAGAACAGAAAAATTATAAGAAGTGAACGAAACCAACAAAAAACGTTTAAGCAGCTAAAGCAATAATAACAATAAAGAAAATACAAGGGGGTTGTGATTTTAGAACCCCACTTGTTGGTGGACACGACACGATCATTAAAGAAAAATCAAGAGAAAACAATCTAGCACAAGCCAAAGCCAAAAAAAGAGAGGAAACGCGAAAAGACGTCGAGAAAAGAAACAAAAAGTGTAAAGGGATCCGATCGCCGACAAACGAATCGTCTTCTCTCCCACCCCAGCGTTATCTTCGTCGTCTACATCCCTGGAGTGAGAAACGACACCCAGCAGCAGCATCGCACGCGTATAGAGTAGCGTTCTACGCGCGCGTTCTGTCTCGAATTCACCGAGTAGACAGAATTATGCTTTCGAGCTCGAGCGGCATCCGTCGACTCAGTTGAGACTTACGGCTCGCGACGTGAACACGCTTTTACACGAACCACCGGACAAGCGAGAAAGTATATTACAAACTCTCCGCAAAGTCACTTTTCGCCTTCGACCTGTCACACCACTTAATTAACAATACCAAACGAATTTATTTAGCGCCAATTTTCATTCAACAACTGGACTTGCATCAGGTTGATTGAAAAGAAATTTTGAATTATTGACATTCCCGCGCTTTATGTAATTGCATTGTTTTGGGTGAGGTTGTTTGTTTTTGGATGATCGGATTGGACATTGAAGATGCTACGTTAAACGCGAATAACTGGACGTTCATTTGATCATTAAGTGCTATTTGCGAGATCAGAGTTTTTAAATTTTTTCTGGACAATAAAGATGAAGTCCTTCGGGATGTTGATGTGTCCATTCATATTAGTGATGCTCACTAGCACGTGGGCTTCACCATCAAAACATTCGGAAGACACTATTGCAACTGAAGTCAAGGAACGCCATCAGAATCTGATATGGAGATACTTGAAAAAGGAAATGACAGACGATATGATCAATGGTCACGAAGACAGCATGGAAATCCTTATTCGACGATATCTGAAACACGAAGCTGATAGATTGGGACGAATTAGTGAGAGGTTGGGAAGAAAAAACCGGAGAAGTCTTCAGGGTAACGAGCAGAAAGAAGTGCCATTTAGTACCAAACGATTTCAGAAGATGTTGGAGAAGGCTATCCTCAAGATAATCACAGGTGACCTAAGTACTTCGGACATGATGTTGCTCAAGAGTTTGAACTACAGTTTGGAGGATGTTTTGGCAATTCGGGAACGCGAATTGGGTAAAAAAATGAAAGAATCAGAAGTCCCGGCTGTGTTGAGAGGTGCTCACAGGCTTGATGCTGAAAAGATGGATCAGGAAATCATAGAAACTGGACAGTCATTGACGGCATCTTCAGTTGGAAGGTACATGGATTCAGAGGACTATACAGATTCAGTAAAAGGTATTAAAGATTCGTCAACAGTGTCCTCATCAATGTCTTCGAAGAAAGCTAAAAAACATCACGAAAAGCCTGATGAAGATTTTGATTTTGACGCGTACAATAGACAAGCTGTCTACGACTATGAAAACGCGGCGAACAAAATGTCCCAACAATCGGAATTGGATCCAGTGTCTTCGGTTGTTGACTACGAGGATCACTCGAAAGACATCAAACAAGATGATCTCCAAACGGATTTCAATCGTGCTATGGAATCCCACGTTGTATTCAAGATTCGTTATGACGATTCCGAATTCGACTCCACTTCGGATGAACGAGCAAGACAAATGTCGAAGGAACGTGGTTTGTCGTTGGCCCGGAAAGCTGATAATCAAAATCTTATTAATCCACGCGAGTCAAGAGACAAAACTGCCTCTCTGATGTCTTCGAAAGCCGCGTCTTGGTCTTCTTCGAAGATGTCATCGTCGGGTGTTGCTACGACACCGGGAAATCATGAGGACAAGACATTTCAGTCGTCTGTACACGTTGATAGGCGTTCTTCACTGCCTGTGGTCTATAAGCTGGGGAATTTTATAACGACTCACGAGGAAATGGATAAAACGACAACGGAACAAGGTGGAAGATTGGAAATGCCTGAAAAAGACGTTGATTCGAGAATAAAGAATGAATCCGTGGAATCTGTAAAATCACAAAATGACGAGAAGTCAACATCGAGTTTGGATTCTGAAAATGTTCAGGTGAACTTGTTGGTGAAGAACGAATCTTCCGACGACTTTCGGAAGAACGGCATGTACGAAGGCTTGGAGTGGGTCGAAGATGACGTCTACAGGGTAATACCCCAGGCAATTGATGATCTTAACTATGACAACATTGACAACGATGTGGAAAATGACACAATCGAAGATTCTGACGGAAATGGAAATCGGACGTCAGATCTGGACTCAAGAATGTTTTACGACGATAGAAACGACACCGGCAGCTACCAGAACGAAGATCCGGAAGACGACAATCAATCGCAACTTGTGAGGACCAATTCGTCAACCAGGATGCCACTGAATATCAGTCTTTCGACCTATCAACAATTGGCTTTAGCTCATCGCAGAGAGTAAGTTTTGTTTGATCTTTTAAATCTAAAATTCCAATCAATACCTAAACCGTTGAAGAGTGTTAAGAAATTGTATATTCCGATGATATGTTAGAAATCATTTAGTGTACAATTGACTGACTACCTACAAAATAATGAAAAATTAACTAGGATGGCCGTTATAATTTCTTTGATTTTCTTTTTGTTGTAAATGTATATTAAATATCGGTCTTGTACTATTTTTAGACACTATGGCCTCCATAATAGATTTACCGAGTCGATGATATTATTTGAAAGAAACAGAAGCCTAAATACTTTTTATTTGACTTTACTTATTTTTTAAACATTGTTTGTTTATTATTATATTTATTATCGTCCATTTAAAAATTATTATTAAGCTAAGTTATGAATCATCATTATAAAAGAATAAAAGTTTTTACTTCTGCACTTATTTTATTTTAAAAACATATTGTATAGATTTTTTCATGCAAATAGTGCTTATAACCGTATCAAGGCGAGATTTAAAGTTGTATTTCTCCTTCTAGCGGCAATCTTAGTTCTCCAATCGATAGGTAAGCCTCAATAGGGTTTTAGAGTGCCATTTGAGTTTTTGGTTTTTTTGTTTGGAGTGATTTTTTCTGCATTTTTAAATTGCTTTTAAATTACTTATAGAACTACCAAATTCCTTTTAGACCTGATTGATGTCAAACTGAATTTAAAAAAAAAATTCTCGGAGTGCTTAACAAAATCTTGACATTGTACCAGGATACATAAAAGCTTCTTAGCTGTTTTGTCATTCCTCGTTCCCATTCCAATTTCGTAGACGTCTGACGTACATACACACACATATGTATCCTATCGAAAATATTTTGGGTGATGCCAACTGCGGATTCACGTATTTTCGATTCGTGGAATCGCGCAGCTTGCCAAAAGTTCGACCATGATTGTGGCTATGTTTCGTCGTTACGATTCAAACGAAAACTTTTTCTGTTATTGACAATTCTCAAAGTAATAAACCATATTATTATTCATTTTATACACACAAATCAATTTTAATTCAGTTTAAGATTACTTAATTCCTGTTTTATATTTATAAAGGATTTACATAAACATGATGAGGTTTTTAACGTCATTAATAGAAATTCGAGGTGATAATCGTGGCCTTTGCCCAAAGGGCAGGTTTGCGATTCGATTAATTAATACAGTCAACAACTTTGTTATGATTAACACGAAATAAAATTTATAAATCTTCATAGCTTTATTTTTCTGGAGTCAAATAAATGCATGTAATATACTTTTTTCAATAAACACATTTCTTAATTGTTTAAAAAAAGGATTTTTTTTTTTTTTTTGCTCTCTAACGGCATATAAAATATCCTGAATCCCGAATAAAAAATCATTTTTATTGTATCCATTATATTTATTCCAGGGATCCCATAGTAACAAGGCAAAGCTGAGCTTTCGCGAGAGGAATTTGAAATCGTGGGCTGCATTTAGACGACTATATATTAGAGCTCGCCGCGTTAGTAAAACTGTGAATAAACGAAATGTATTTACTCCACGGTGTAGGGTCTCTGCCAGACGGATGGTTATAGAGACGCGAGCCGTGAAATAGATAATGCGTCATCGGCAACTCGTGAAACCTAAATAGAATACAATAATTATAAATAAACCATATAGAAATTAAATAAACTCCGAATATCTATATTATGATATAAAATGGTTTCAAATATTTGCAGTCACTTATAAATTAGTAATACAATTTTCTTCAATAATATTTAATTCATGTTTAAATTCATATCTGAACAAATTAATGAATTTGTTTAGATTTATATATATATAGAATTATAGTAAAAATCATTTAAAATATACAATATTGTCTTAAATCAATGTTGCATCACGCGGATTCAATTGTGATTTTTTTTGTCTATCATCAAAACTTATAAAAAATTTGATAAGTGTTTATATACTTTTTAGCAATCATTACAATTCCACAATCATTAATCGTATGATCTTTTAAACCCCACTTTATAAAATTATCGATAATCGGTATATCAAAATAATTTCCAAAAATCTTCATACAATCATATGATTTCGATTAAAAAAAAAAAGATTTTATCCACAAGAAAATAATGTTAAGTCTTCCATAAATTAAAAAAATGAAAATTGTCTACTAATTTATTAGTATCTTTTTGTCATTATTTTTTTTTAAAAAACAACGTTTTCGGTATCTTATTAAATAAAGTTGATATTCAATAAAATTTATCTCTTGTCGCAAATAACTGGAATTGAATGACATTTTCATTGAGAACGTATGTGAATTGTTGCATTCTTAAGTAACGAAGGATAGATATAACGACGACTAGTTGATTCGGAGGATCGACGAGAAAGTCCGTGAAGCGCATTCGTCGTGACACGTGGTGGACGCGAGAGACGTGCGATTTCCGCGCGGCACGTTGTCTGCCTCTGATACTTTTATAGTATTTTCTTTTTTTTTTCCTCTCTCCTCTCCATCATTCGTCTTCGTTGTTCACTCGCTGCGGTCAGAAACGCATCGAGAGTCTGGAAGCGCAGACAGACAGGGAGAGCCCGTGGAGAGGCTCGTGGCTCGCCTCCTCTTTTCTCGTGTGTACAACGTATCCTCTCGCGTCGTCACACACGGCGTTCCCGCAGAAGCGTTGCCCCCGTCCTGTAAAAATATCCCGAGGCGTAGTGGACACACGATCGCGTGGCTGCAATATTTTGCTCTCGTCCTCCCCATCCTCTCGTTTGCCCCACGCACAACCACTCAAGAATTCGAGTCCACCTTTTTTTTCTCACACAGGAAATAGTCACGACCCTGACATTATAACGTCGACATGCTTCTCTTCTAAAATAAAAGAGGGTGGAGCGCTTCACGCGATTCAAATCAGTGCTAATTAGTTTTCAACATTTCTATAATCTTTGGTAATATGATTTAGTGTTTTGGGGAATAACTTGTACAGCAACTTAAGATTTTTTAAGATAAAGGGGAGGTTCATAGTCATGTAACATAATCATGAAATAAAATTGACCGTGAATGCTAATTTCCAAAATGATATTATTTCATTGTTTTCTTAAATAATATAGATAAGAATATTGTGCAGATTATGATGAGTAAAATGTCTTTTTGGTTATTGGAAGATGGCTTATTTATTAATTTACTTAATTTTCATGGTAATCATTGTTCAATAATTACAGCCATGTCTTATTTTCGGTTATTATAAACAAATGGATATAACTTTTTAATGTCTACTGATATTATAAATCGCAGCGGTGAGAAAATGCATCATCTTTAAAAACCTCATTAAAATACCAGCATTCAAAAAAGCTAATGGCCATGCAGTATTTTATCCTGCAAGGATATTAATATTAATAATACTTTATATCCCATCTCAGATATTTTAAATAAGATTTTCTTTCATTAAGAGTTCAATTCACGATTACTTTCTCATGCGAGATTAGAATAACTGATAAGCTTGACTAGATGCATTTTTACACCGGTTCGTTTTGGTGTCCTCTGTCCCTTCTCGTGTGTCTTCCTCTTTTTATTCCTCCTCCTCCTCCTCCTGCTCTTCTTCTTCTTCGTCTTCCAGTACTCTTCCTCCTCTTCTTATTTTTCCTTCACCCCCTCCATCATCCGTACTCTCGCCAAACGACTACAACACCATCAGAAGTGAGCACCAGCAGCACAGCCACCCCCCGTCGACGTCGGGGCTCACCCGTTGGCATTTCTTTTATTTTATTAAGTCTAGACGCGTAAATGCATTCGTGCGCTTCGGCATTGGCGTAGTTGGGTGTTCTCCACGTGTCTTCTGTCTCCCTCCGTCGACTTTGGCTTGAGTCTTTCCCTCGTGCTTTTCCAGTTCTCGTTTGTACATCCAAAAAGGCCAATAAAAGAAGGAGCAACAAATTTTTCTTTCTTCAAAATAAAATATCAAAGCGAATGCGAGAAAACGTTTTATTTTTATTTGTAAAGGGGAGACGACGATAAAAATTCCAGAAAAAAATCTCCATGGTAAATCAACCTGGAGATGGGATAATAAATCGTCGGGGTTGAGAACCCTCGTAATTACCAGGTGTCTAGTCAGACTGCATTTAGGCTGCTCATCGCTTACGGTGTTATGCAACACACTTTAATTTATTGCCCTGACCTTGTCTATGCGCGCCCCTCCCTATCTGCTCGTTTGGTCTGTTTGCTCTCTTCCTATGCCGAGGGAGTGCGGTAACACGTGTCGAAGTGGACGGAAGGAGGTCGAGAAGAAGTCGCAAAAAGAAGTGGAGATCTTCGCGTTGAAGGTTATCCTTTCTCCTTTTCTTCTCGTTTGTGGTTGCATACTGACCCGTCTATGAGTCTTTTCATTGGACTTCTCATCAAATAGTCATTCTTTCTACGGTGATTTAATCTGTCATTAGAAATTGCATTTTTCTTTTGTTTCAAATCTTCTTTTCGGCTTTCTGTCTCATAATTGTAATTAATTCGACGAAAGAAATTTGAATTTTCTCAAAATTCTTCAGACGAAATTTCTCTGAATCTGAAAATCCGATTTCTTTTACATTTTTTCAGTCGATTACTCCTAAATTTCGTAAAATTTATAAAACGATATCTTTACAGTTGTTTTTGGAAAAAATGTCAATATTTTTACCAGGGTGGATGTAATTGGCATTCGTTTTTTAAGAAGGAAGGAGCTTCGATAAACTATGAGAATTTTAACTGTCAATTTTTAGAGGGATCACATAATTGAAACGTGTTGCTTAATATCTCAAATGTTTGGGTTATCCTGTTCCGTGATATATTACGGGATAAACATAAAACCCAGACGCGACAGTCAGTTTGCAAATGAGCTAGAGTCGAGGAGGACGAGTTCACATGCGATGGAAAGGAGAAATGGCGCAATAAAAAAAAATTGAAGATTGCAGACACGCGGCCTTAAGGCCCAGACAGTCAGACAGACTGCAGGAGGCAGTCTCGCGGCCGCTGACGTTTCTTCCTGTCTAGCCGCTGTCTAGATCGTGTGTAATAACGAATGCTGCCTTGCGAGCAACAGCTGCCAACACGCGGCCACTCTGGGTCACTGACCATACCATCAACCGTCCCGAGAGTCTCGTCTTCTTCTACTCGTCGTTACACACTGCTGCATATCGATGGCTTAGTGAAGATCCCACTGAATAATTTTTATTTCCCGACGCAAACTCGTCTACGTCTTCGATTAACTCTTAACGACCGAAATTATCGAACTAGTCGATCAACAAACAAGCTCACATTATTGCACAATTGCCGTTCTTATAACATATTCAAGATGCTAATGGACTGATTTGTTATGGAGCTCGTCAGCCACTACACACATGTTAATGCTAGTCAACCTTAAGGAGGTTGGAGCGCTCCACACTAGTCAAATCAGTGCTAAATTTTTAAAAGCGTTTCTACAATTTCAGATGGTTTAATAATCTGTTCCAAGGTGTTAATCACATAGCAGCATTAGTTCTTAATATTCAAATACATTCACAGCGTCATATGAACAGTAAAACGATAAATATTTCCAAATTTCCGATGTCATGTTTTTTCATCCAGTTTTGTAAAAGGGTAAACCGTAATATCAGTCCGATTATGACGAAACATAGCTCATTTTGATCAGTGGAAAATCCTTAATCGATTGACCGTTCGGATTTTCTATAGTATCAGGCGTTCAAAAGTTACAGCCATTTGTATACTTGATGTTAGGTTATGATAGGATAAACAAACGGTTGTATCTTTTGAACTACTAATACGATTTAAAAAAACAGACGGCCAATCGATAGAATATCTTTTAGTAAACAAAATGAGCTATTGGTCGTCATAATCGGACTGATATTACGGTTTACCCTGTTAAAAAATTGGATGAAAAAACATAACATCGAAAATTTGCAGATATTGATCGATTTACTGTTGACATCATAGCTGTGAATGTATTTGAATATCAAGAACTAATGCTGCTATGTGATTAACACCTTGGAACAGATTATTAAACCATCTGAAATTGAGGAACGCTTTTAAAAATTTAGCACTGATTTGACTAGGGTGGAGCGCTCCAACCTCCTTAAATTCGTCACTTATAAAATCATTGATTTGGCTTTAAAAAAAATTTCTTCCTTTATCTTATTAAATAATAATTTTAAGGAATTTGTAGACATATCTCCGCATGCAAGTTCTTGATAAGATCATTAACTATTAACTGTTGATAAGGTCGTGACCGATTATTTGGAATTGTGGATGAGTTTTGCGGCAATGTTCGGTCGTAGAGGAAATAAAAAATATTCCTTTTTACGTTTCGACTCACATCGGAGTCCTCTTCAGAAATATATATTTCTTTTCATTGTTCAACAGAAAAACTAGATTGATGCATAAATGTTGTGTTGTTTAGTGAACGTCAATGATTAAAATTCTTTTGAGGTTATATCTATCGTTATTCTAGTTAAAAGTTTTTAAAAGTTTTTTTGTTTGTGTGTGTCAGAAACTAAAATTTAATTGTCACATTTTTTTAAAAACTTTTCAACCGGAGAAGAATAGACAACCGGCTTCTCCGGTTGAAAAGTTTTTAAAAAAATGTGACAATTAAATTTTAGTTTCTGACACACACAAACAAAAAAACTTTTAAAAACTTTTAACTAAAATAACGATAGATATAAACTCAAAAGAATTTTAATCATTGACGTTCACTAAACAACACAACATTTATGCATCAATCTAGTTTTTCTGTTGAACAATGAAAAGAAATATATATTTCTGAAGAGGACTCCGATGTGAGTCGAAACGTAAAAAGGAATATTTTTAATTTCCTCTACGACCGAACATTGCCGCAAAACTCATCCACACTTAACTATTAACTCCCGGTGTCCTCTAATGTTGGCCATCAATTAGGATTAAATCGCATCATAAATAAAAAAGTTTTCTTTGTTACATATTATTGATCTCTAATTTTTAAGATTTTGTGAAAGGATCCTGCGACGCAACTCCTCGACAATTTTATTAACTATTGGCCCCCGATGTTCTCTAACGTTTGCCACGAATTCGAATAAAATTGCATTACAAATAAAAAAGTTTTCTTTGTTACATAACTAATTTATTGATTAAATGCGATACTATTATAATGATCTTAAATGATCGAATCTATATTATGTTCAACGTTTGCGACTAATGGGAATGAATTTTAATAGCAAATAAAAATATTTTCTATTTCATAATTAATTTTATGCATTTTTTTGTTCACAGTCAAGGACAAAAAGCGATCGAGGACATCAAGATGAAGGTCCTTGCGATGACCGGCAGGTACAATCTCAGTTCTAGCAGTAACCAAGTCCAGCGCGAAAGACTCACCATGTTTTCACCCACCTGTAAGTTTACACAAAATTCTAACAATTTCTAGAAATTCCAAAAATTAAAAAAAAAATGAAACTAATCATAGAATCATCGTATTCAAACTTAATTATAGGTCAAGCGCCTAGGAACACAGATCTCGAGACATGGTCCGATCCCTTCTCGATGAACATGTACTTCCAACTCAATCTCACTTCCGGCGATCATGTAGTTGCTGCGAAAATGCGAATCTACAAGTTGCCTCAACCTAATGTTACCATTGCATCTAGTACAGTGACAGTCGAAGAAGAAGATGACGAAGAGAAGAAGATCAGAATATCGATATACTTCTACACAAAATCGTTAAAGAAACATCGTTGTATGTATTGACAATTAGTACAACGTTAAACATTATTTAGAAAAGTGTATGCAAATTTACTTTACATTTCTGTATTATTATTTGCAGCGAAAAAACGTTTGATGGATTCCGTGGTGACTGCTCTAACGTCACAGGGAAATCATCTGGCTCTTGATGTCAGACAAGCAATTCGTTTTTGGCGCCAAAATTTGAGAAGTACTTCGCATGGCAACAACAGCAACAACAGTAATCATGGCCTCGTGATTCAAGTCGAGGATCAAGATGGAAGACCCCTTAAACCTTCGCAATACATACAGCAGGGCTCGTGTCACACGAGCGAACAAAACGAGGATGACAAGGCATGTGAGTGTGTGACCTAACCCTACTAACTCTTTGTTGTTTTTAATGTTTTTGGTTTTTATATTAAAAATCTGTAGCTAATTACATCGTTTAATAAAAATTTACACTTACTTTTGCTATATCTAATTGCATAATTAGTGTTTAATAAATTACGCATATTAACTTTTAACTACACTGTTTGAAAAGATTGGAAGTTTTTATGCATAAACTCATCCTCGAAATTTGAAATATAATTGTGATATAAAATTCATGTACTTTTGCTGTAAAATTAAAGTAATTTGTTGAATGTGCTGTGCCTTACATTAATTTTACGTTACACTTGTATATTCAATTTAATATACTAGTTTATGCATAAAAACTTCCAGTAAAAGTACATTAAATTTCAAATAGATTTTTTTACCGTGTAGTGCCGCAATCACTTTGATGAAAAAGATTGAAAAGTACTTATAGAAACCGATAGGAATCAACAAAAACCGCATAGATTCAAATAGGACTCTAAGTACAAGGATCCAGGCGGTTTTTTTGTCCTTTTCTATCGGTTTCTATTATTACTTTTTAACCTTTTTCAACACTAAACTAAAATTGCAAGAGCTTTTCAGTGTTTCAATGTTTTTTTTTAGTATTCATCAACCTGTCAGTCACAATCTAACGAAAGCTTTGTCTTCGGCTCTTTACAGACCAACGAGTCCCTGCACTCTTCGTTCAAGCCTGTTCTCGTTACGTTCGTGTCGTAAACGGCGAGGTTGTCACATATGTGAATTGCAGTAAATCCTTGCGGAATGACAGGCACTGAGGATTTTCCAAAAAAAATTAAAGCAAAAAAAGGAGAGTGACGGAAATATTTCCATAACTGTTGACTTCGAATCTTCGATAAGAACAATAATTAATGACGACGAAGCCAATTGCTTTTTTTCATTCCCTCAGTGTATAATATTTTTACCAGGGGATTTATTTTTTTTAAATCCCGCCCGCACAGACTGTTTTGTAAGTTAAATTAAGAATCATAGAGTTAAATCATATTATCATTATTATTATTATTTATAAAATTTTAGTTTTTTAGTGTAAAGTGAGCGTTACTGGTGCCTTTTATCTAAAAGTGCTCACAATTTGTTCTTCGGAAATTTCCGACTTTTTTTACGATTGTAAATATTAATTTTCTTTTTTAACTTTGTATTTTTCTTCGATAAGTGTCCAGTGTCAATGACTGAAATAACCAAATCTATATATACGTGTATGAATGAAGATTCATTAAGATTAATATTATTATTATCTATAGTGCCTGATTTAATGAGATGCAAATTTAATTTAGTCGTCGGTAATTACGATAAGACAACAATTCTTGTAAATAATGTATATTATATTGGTCGCATAGTATATAAATATTATTTTTTGCTGAAAAATAAATATATCAATGACACAATTGCCATGATTTTTTATTACAAACAAATACAAATAAAAAGTTTAAAGTACGTAGCTACATTAGCTAAAGTACGTAGCTACATTAGCTAAAGTACGTACCTCAGCTAATGTAAGTTTAATGTCGATAAATTTCTTCCTATCTACGTCGGTAAAAGTGCTAACCACTTTTATCATCCGCCACCTCAAGCGTGATAAGTTTACACGACGTCCGAGTGAGAATTTTTTTTTTAATAATCCTTCCGCCGTTTCGAGAAATTGCAATATAAACCACATTTTTTTAATGACCTAAACTGGCCAAATTTTTAGTTGTGTAAATTTATTTAACTGATAATTTTAATTACCATGCCAAAATGCATGTAATTGATAGTCTTATCTATAGATTGATAATCTATCCAACAGTATTTCAAAATGGGACATCATTTTTAGTGTTCCGAGATGAAAATTTCCAATATTTTTCATTCCATGACTTTACAGTTTTCTCAATGAGCAACCATTACTGTAATAGTTATTAATATTACATTACGTTTTAATGTTGCTATTCCCTGGTGAGTATATCTCTCTGATAACTGCTTTGAAAAATTAGAACCTTAAAATTTTGACGATCTTCATAGATTTTTCAACATTTATGTTTGAACTTCTCTAACATTTGCTAAATAGCTCTGACAATTTCACAAATAAGTCTAGAATGCATATTTTATCAGAGTTTCATCATATCCCAGAATTATTCAGAAACTGTTCTGCTAAATTCTGAAACATCATTTGTTACTTTTTCAATGTCTAATTCACATCATCTGCATACTTTTTTAGAGAAAAATAATTCTTAATAATTTTTTATCGAGACACGCAGTGATTTCACTGACTTCCTCTCACCCTAAAATATCTTTGAGTAAGTCAGAATTGATTGCAGTCCTTCAGAAAAATAATTCAAAAGATAACCGGAAATGTGTAGAGACCATTAGAGAATTTTATACATTTCAATAATTTACGGCTAAAAAAAAAGATGTTGCAAAATTTCAAGTTGCAGAGAAGCTTCAAATTTTTCTAATAAGTACGAAAACATGTCAAACGTCTGAAATGTTACCGAGATTTCCACACATACTTCTAAAATGTTTAGAAAAATTTCAAGAATTAGAAAAATTTCCGTGATTTTTAGAGAAAAATATACATTTTCAGAAATAATTACAACATTCACAATTTCTAGAAAAAATTTCAAGATTTAGAAAAATTAAAAATGTTTAGACAAAATTTATAGAAAAAATTTCAATATTTTTAGACAATACATCAAGATTGTTAGACAATACGTCAAGATTGTTAGACAATACGTCAAGATTTTTAGACAATACGTCAAGATTTTTCGAAAATACGTCAAAATTTTTCGAAAAAAAATCCATTTTTTGTGAGAATTAATTTTAAAAGGGTTATTATATCAGCGCTACTCCGACACATAACTTGGCTATGCCCCGACTGAACCGTGTTCCACCGCACAACTATCGGTTCGTCTCCTACTTCCGACCTAGTTCCTGTCGTCGCCACCAGTATGACGCACACCCGCACAAGCCCTACATTTGTCCAATCAGCTGACTGGGGTCGCTTGCACGCGCGCACACATCTCTATGCGAGGTGCACAGTAAAGCCCCGAGAGACGTGCGACAGAGCGAAATAACGAACTGAGAGACACCGACGTAGCGAGAAGAAATATTCGTAGCAGTGAAGTTTCGAGTCGATGCGTCTGTGTGATCCCGGCTCTTTGCGGTTGTAGTGGTGCGTGCGCGGCAGTAAATCAGCGGGACGAATGTAAGCACAACAGTCCAGAAAACCAGGCAAGACACTGGTTGGTTTCTGTCTTTATCCGGTCCGCTGGTTTCGTTGTGTTTACTATCTAAACCTTCGCATACGGTTATATCGAACTCGTTAGGCCTGCTTGGCGCCAAGTATTTAATCGTTTAAAGAAAATAAAAAAGATTGCCTAGTTTTTGCAGACAGGAAACAAGCAAAAAAATCCTCATCACGTGTGAATTAATTCAGTGACGTCTTTACTTTTTATCTGCGTTCTTGATCTTGTGGTCAACTTTATTCTTACGGTCGAAGCATTGAAAAACGTTGTTTTATAAAACTATAGAAAACTTTAATAAGACGTACGGCCAAGATTTTAAATCTAATATAGTAGAAATGTTATTTTTCATTTTTTCAATGTATTACATCGAATTTCGTAACTTTTAGTAAAAAAATGAACTGTATGTAAATTTGTATGTTTTATCACAGGAAAATATTAAGCAGATTTGGTAATCGGAATTTAAAAAAGTCCTAAGTCTGTTATAAATATGCGTAGATTCGTATAAAGCTAGCAGAACTAATTGACTGTAGTAGAATATTCTATTAAATGGCAGCCTGAAAATTGGGTTATTGAAATTGCAATCTTTAAGCGCGTAGAAAATATTTAAAAATTCGTGAAATGCGAATCAAATTTTATTATAGATTTATAAAGTTATATACGTTTGCAGTGTGTTTTCAGTGAAAAGAGAAAAACATTCAGTTGAAAAGAAGGAGTAAAAGGAAAAAAAACGGTATTGAACATTTTTGGCGGTTCTTCCTAAAAAGTGTTATCAGTGCTCACAAAAAATTGTGAAAAACTAACAAACGCAAGAAAGCATCGATAATTGATTTCCATGAAAACATAAAAAGGAAATCAATCTACTGTGCGCAAAAAATATTTTGAAAAGCATCACACCCATCTAGGACGAAGTTTCATTTTGGATTTTGGATTTCGTGGTCGCGACAATGAATGAGGGGGATCTTCATCTGGCAAAGGCCATGGTGGGACTCGAGCTCAACGAAGGCAAACCAAAAATCACGATGGTCACTCGGATGCACGACAAGCAGCAGACATTCAGGTGATTTTACCATCTGAAAAGCTTTTCCTCCTCCCACACAGTTCACTTCACCTTTTCGCTTTTTTTCTTGCTATTTATATGCTACTCTCTTCCAAGAGTTTCCCACCCCTTTTCACTGCGACTCGTGTTCATCGTTTGCCGTAATTCTTTTTACAACAATCGTCTTCAAAAACGTAAAAAATATGTAAATAAATTAAAAAATAATTCATTCATTATTTTTAAAGCCAGAAGTATATAACTTATATGTAAAAATCGTAAACCAAAAATAATATCGTAAACAAATAATCGGATTATAATTTTTCAAAATAACTATTATTTCTATGAATCATTTATAATTGCATTATTAGTTTTTCTGTTGTAAAACAACGCTAACGCGATTTAGTTCTTAATGAATTAAATAGAATAATAATTCTAAGTAATGAAAACGAGTATTATCACGTGGTAGAATTGTAATCTGATAGTTTTGCAATATAGTGCCGATATTTTTCGTAATTAGATAATAACATTCTTTGATTGCAAAACAATTATTAGTGTAATTACAAATGTGTGAAAAAAATTGAAGACAAAAATATGAAAAACACCTGAACATTTTCCAGTTCATTTTTAAAACTTATTATTATTATTATTATTATTATTTCCAAGTTATTTTCATTTTTTAAATGGTTTCTTCATCGTATGACGGAGATGCAATAAAGTAAAAATAACAAGGGTCAATAAATACAGAGTTGCGTTAGAACGCTGATTGTCAATCGAGCAGCAAAGCTGCAGAGCAAGTGAGTTGACACTTACTAACGTAGCTGTACACGTTGGCCGATCTAATTTGATTCACCGACCTCTGACATCCTCGGTGTGGTACAGCTCGTCTCTCGAGTACTCTTCAGAATCGAGTATATATGCTATGACGAGATTCGTACGGAAATATGTCGTTGTGTTAAATTACGCAGACAACGAATTTCTATGGTTACATAAAGAGAGAATAAAGTATTCAATATTTTTATTTTATTTTTAACCCATCTATGATCATATGATAACATTAGAAATTCAACAGTTGTATTCAAACGTGTTATTTATATTTTTTTTAAATTTGTCTCCTTGTATGATATTCATAAAATCGTATGATATTTAAAGAACCCATCAAGCAAAGAATTTTTGCAGGATGCACTAAACAAAAAAAGAAATTATTCCTCAAAATCTGTCATCGAGTTAATGCTTCTCCCCCAATTTCAACTTTACCTCAAATTAGGAGAACTAAAATGTATTTGAAATTATTTTATGACTGAATAATTATTAATAATTGCGCCCAACAAATCTTTAAATTCATTGTAAAACAATAAATTATTAAATTATTCATAATTATTGCAGGAACGTGAAGTCTCTAATTTTTTAATAATAATTAATCATAGTCATTTCTTACAAAACTATTTGAAACTGATTTTCATTAAATGAATACCGATACCCGTTTTGCACAATTGAAAATTATTTACAAATATGAAAAAAAACTATGGATGGTCATCAACAATAGCCAACCTTATAAAAAATTGTTTAGTGGGTGGCAAGTACATATTTAAAAAATCATGATACTAGCAGAAACAAGTGAGATATTTGTTGATGAATATCAGTTATTTTGACCTAACGCACTCTTCTCAATTTAATTATTTATGATTTTTTTATTTTTGTTTTTCGTTCATTGATGTTTATCTCGGAGGCTGAGCTGGAGCAGCCGAGCTACATTTAGCGGGAATCTCAAGTGCGATGGTGGTGTAATGGTCAGCATAGTTGCCTTCCAAGCAGTTGATCCGGGTTCGATTCCCGGCCATCGCACATTATTTTTTTTTTTTTCTTACAATTTACATTTTACATACATTGACTAAAAATTCAAACATATTCTTTGATTCGATTGACAATTTCTTTTTCTAATTCAGAAAAATCATAAATTCATGTCCCAAAATGATATTAAGAAAATCAAATCGACTGTGGCGGATGTTTTGTGACCTACAGTACCGAGCCCCCGGCATGTTTGCGAAACAAATTAATATCGAAAGTATCTAGTCCTTTTCTATACGTCGCTTTGACCAGTTTCTAAATGTGTCAAGGCTTCTTCTGCCTCGGAATGGCCAATCGAGACAGAGTCATCGATCACAATGACTTCGACACGTCGCCGATGGCTAACCACCTCGTATATCCCTTTATGAATCAGTTTTAAGCATAACTTAAGCAATTACAAATAAAATAAATCGTTTCAGTTTATTACTTCATTTTGGAGCAACATTTTTTTTTTGTATTCTTAAAAACACAAAACCGATCAGTTTTTTTCACCATTATTTTGTAAGTACCGCTAAGAGTAGAATATTAATTTTATTCTAAAAACAAATGAAACGAAATCGTCTTCTTAAATGTTAAATTATATAAAATTGAATATCGACTTGAAATTCTTTTGGCAGTGAATGGTTGAAAAAAGTATCAATATCATAATTAATTAATAGGTAGAGAGATTGAAAAACACTTTTTTTCATTATGCTTATTAATCTTCTATAGTTAAGACGATAATAAATTACAGCATGACATAACTTGACAACCGAGTAACTGTATCGAGTAGCAAAGATCTTACGTAGCAATTCACTTAAGTGAGAGCAATCGTGTCAAAAAGGGGCCACGTATAAATACGTAGAGTGCAAAACATCAACATGTTTTCTTGGCATATAACTACGAATCATTTCGTGGAACATCGCTGAATTGCCCAGCATATCATTGCCCAGCATATCCACGGTTTATTCAAATTTTAGCGTCACAGTATTTTAAAAATATTATTTCATGATTATTTTTAATATAATCAACAAATTAAATAATAAGAATACAAATTAGAACCTTGATCATAACTCCGACAGTATTTTTTTTTCCTTTTCGCAATGATTTTGCTATGAAAAAGAAATGTGTTCTACTTTACCTTCTTTTTCATTTTAATTATGTGTCGATTATAATAAATTCAACATATATACACTATGTGACTATTATAATTCTTGAAATACCGAATTGTTGTGCTTTGATAATAACATACTATTTTTCTGTTCTTTTTTGTGAAGCAGCAACCCACGTTCCGAGCTAACGGTCGAGCAGGCTGAGCCTCGAAGGTAAAGGTTTTTCTATCTGTTTGACCGTTTAGTTTTTTTTCTCCACCTTTGTGTATTTCCGCTTTGCCAGTTTGACACACAGATGACGCTGTCCGAGCATGCTCAGCGCCATCTCACGGTAGTGTTAGGTAATTTTTTCCACGTTTCAGAGACATGCATGTGGTAACTAGTGTTCCGCTCTACCGATACCATTAGATAGCTTTAGATTAATGAATCTACACAGAAAAAATATTGTGAATATTTTTCTCAAATTATTTTAAATAGTTTTCTCAATTCGTTTTTCATTCACATCATTTAATATTTGCATATGCAAAGTAACACGGCACCATTAAGTCAATTTTGCAATATGCTCTGAGCTATGCACGGTGGTGAAAATTTAAATTAGTCACTGTAATGCCAGTCTCAATAATTTTTCCAACTTAGCACCAATATACTAATCGTCTGTGGCGTCAGTTTTTTTTTTTTTTGTGAAGTGATTTTTGGCCCTTTGCAACTTGTTCTGTAATTCCAAAAATAGTGCCAATCGTGACTGGTGTTTTCTATGAGTCCCATAAATTAATCCAGAGTTTGTCCTTGTATTGGTATTTTTCTCAAAAAATATTTTTAACCTTCGGTTACCGATTTTTCTAAGTTTGCACGATAAAAGATATTTTTCTCCTGCCAAGTAGTATTTAAAAAAAAAACATTTATTTCACTCAGTGTGCAAAAACGTGGTTTTATTCTCATTTACACACCTTGTGAAATAAAATTTTGTACGATACTCATGCGAAAAACGTTTTCTTAACTCGTGTGATTGCAAAACTCGCCTTCGACTCGGGTTGCAAACTCACATTCGCCAGAAAAAGTTTTTTCACACTAGTATCGTAATGTACTATTTTTTAACACGCACACAAGATTCACGAAATAATTGAAACCAATCCCTACGAAGGCCGCGCAAAGATGTCAAAAAAAAACGACCAGAAAAAAATCGTTTGTGCAAAAATCGAACGATGGAAAAACTGGGACATATCGACTTTCCCAACGGATTTTTCAGAATTTTTACTGTGCATAGTTTTCTTTGCAATTCCTTATATTTTTTCAGTCTTTTCTGAATGACCAGTTTAACCGAAACTTCGCGTATTGCGTTTCCCATATGCACATAAACAAAGCAACACATCAACATCAGATGTATCCAACTGAATATTGGTGGTGGTCGGCCCTACACATTATCAGGACACCGTTAAACTGTCACGTAAACGAACGTCATGACACACTTAGCCTGTTGTGAAGTATATAGTTATATACTATTGTGTGTATTATTTCTATGCACTGCACGTGGCATTGAGACGAGTAGGTGTTTGCGTTGGTGCGTGCGAGCATGTCCATTTTGTCTCTGGCGCTTTATCAATTCGTGTAAAGTATCCCAGGGTGACAAATAAGTGGAGAAAAGTTACGTGTATATATTATAAAAGTTGCAGCGAGATGGACTGTATGTACTGCACTCACCGCGATACTACTATACGTAATATATTATATATGTATGTACATATACGTACAAGACAGGCTGTTTCAAAGTAAAGTAGCCGGTTAGCCCGCCCGGTCCGGTTAAGAGGAAGCTCAGTCAGTTCGCGACGTCGATGAGAAACGCAATGTCGTTGTCGCCATCAGGGAGTAGCGGCTTTCATTCCATGGAAGATCTTTCCATTTGGTGAGCCATTTTCTCTTATTTCAATGGATTAAAGTTTAGCTCCAAAAACAGCTCCGAAAACTGGATGAAAAACAAACATTTAAATGATTGTGCATTTTTAATAAGTTAATTAACGAAATATGAATTAATTCGATTCATAAAATATTTTCTCTTTCTTGTTTGCAACATGTTTACATTATCATATCGAATTTTGAGTCCCGAACCTCCCATTAGATATTTTTTCTGATGGTTTGAAAAAAATGTTCGACCTCTATATTAAAGCTAAAGCTAAAGATACAAAAAGTCGCGTAAGAATACGCATATGTCAATTTCTAAAATAATTTTTAATTTAGAAATAAAGCCGATAACCAAATTTGAATAGCTCTGTTTCATAGAAATTGATTTTTTTTGGCACATTTTGGCACCGCCATATTAGATTTTATATTCCTGACCTTTCGTTCGAAGTCTGTTCTTGACTTTTAAAAAATGCCCAACGTCAAATTCTTTCGTGTAATTTACCGGTTACAATTTTCTTCTAAAATATTTCTTATTCTTCTTTAATATGTTTATTGATGTTATTCTTCTAAAATATGTTTACTGATGTTCCCAATATTTTTCTACGTCACCGTGACACGGAAAGTCAAAGGTCTGCAAAATAGTTAGCACGCGATATAAAATCCTTGTCACGTATTGATAGTAATGTTTTGATGACGCCAGATTTCTTTTCGTGAGAAGGTCGTTATCGTCAATGATTTTTTAAATGCGTAGTCCCGCCATGAAACGTTTCTGCGTTTATAGTACCAATCTCAAGTTTTAATGTTTCACTTATCGCTCAATGAAAATTGCTGGTAGCGATGAAGAGAAACCTATGTTCAGAATCTCCAGATATTGACCTTGTATATTATGTTTCTTTTCACATTTTCCATTTTAATTATCGTTCATGAATGGTGATAAAACGTGTCAAACAAAATGGAGGGGACAAAATATTTTCGAATAATTTTTAGAGCATTGTCTAAATTGGCGGAAACTTTGTGCCAAAGATTTTCCTTAAAAATATGATTACAAATGAGAAGACAAAGCTCTGCATTTTGAAATATCCACCATTTTGTCAAGACGTCCAGTATCACAAAATGACGGCAAAAAAAATCAATATTTTACTCGATTTGCATGAAATTTTATTTCCGAAAATATCTGTTATTTCTGTTTACAAATTTTATTGCGAAAGCGCAAAACGAGAGTTCAGTGAGGGATTATGAAATTATAACCACGTTTTTTACGACCGTAACGGCACAATAAATATAAACGTCAGCATAAAAAATAATCTTCAACGATTTTCTGCAAAAATTTTTCTTTTGCCAACAAAAAGTAGACAAAAGTAGAAATCATTTCTTAAAAGACTGGGCCTTCGGTACCGAAATATTGTAAAATCGATAGCAGGGCATGACTGGATTGTGGAGATTGCGATCAGCAGGTTATCGAACTGCAAACTACTTCTGTCGTGACGTGTTTCCAAAGCGGCAGTAGAATTCTTCAGATATTTAACGTCTCGGTCACGTGGGAGGGTTATCGCTCGGTACGCCTTATCTGTCGACTGTTTCTATACATTCGGCATCTCCCTCGCTCTCTCGATTCCTTGATTTTCCCTCCTCATTTTCACATCTTCGACAACGAAGGGGCTGAGTAAGATGGGCGAGACGAGGGCGGCGAGCTTGAACACGGGCGTCAGTTTAGTGATGCACTTCGCGAGAGGAATTCTTTGGAGGACAGCTCTACGCACTCGTAGCGTACTCGTCAATTATTCGCCCAGGTAAATTCATATATACTTGTCAAATTCATAAACAACAATTTTGAAAGCTCAACATTATACCGGGAGGAAAAAGTTTCATTGATTCACGGAAATCTTTGCCAATGAAATGAAATACTTGAATTTCAATACTATCTTTTCTTTGAATGATCTTAAACTCAATGAAAAGTAGTGACATTGATTCGAAGAAACATTTCTTTAAGCCAATGAACCTTTTTCATTGATTTCAAAGATATCGTCTCTGATTCAATGAAACTTTCTTCTTGCCAGCTCAAAATTTCAAAACCTATTTTTTCCTGAAGTACGCGGCAGATAAAGCTCAAATTTTGTGAGTATGTAAGGAATTACGGCAGAAATAGGCTAAGCTTCTGGCTCCTCGAAACTCGAAGCCGTTCGTTCGAGAGAATCGGAAAACAAAAAAGTGAGGTTAGGTGTGAGAGAGAGATCAATGAAAACGTTACTTTGAATCAATGAAAACGTCTCTTTAAAACAATGAAACTGTTTCTTTATTATAGGCTCACTAAGTAAATCTTTATTTACAGGCAATGCAATGTTCTCTTTGAAATCCAAATGCACTATTCCATTGAAATTAAAGAAATATTTCGTTGAAATCAATGAAAAAAATATCAATCTACCCATTTCTTTGGCGTCAATGAAATCTTTTCTCTCGGTGTATGTTATATACGCATCAAATCAAATGAAATTAAATTTCATAAAATAATTAATAAGGAACATAAAGATAAGTGTCTAAATATTACACCTGGAACATTACACGTGTAACAAAGTCTCCCAATAATTAATTTTTATGTGACCTAAAATCAAATTAACTCGGTTTTATGAGTATAATTAATTAGGAATAAAATCGTACGGTCTAGAAATCCATTCAGGGTCGTTAAAGTGCTAACTATGTACAACTGTCATTTGTCGAAACAATAACAATAGTTCATTCATCGGTCGGAATGTCCATTGTTTACGTCCATGAATAGGAATAATTCTTAGATGGTGAACATTACGAAACAAAAGTAACTGAATATTTTTATCACCGAGTAGGGAGATTAGATTATTAAAAAAAAAATATGCACGCAAATTTGCAAAAAATAATGTGCGATGGCCGGGAATCGAACCCGGATCAACTGCTTGGAAGGCAACTATGCTGACCATTACACCACCATCGCACCATGTCAATCACACCGAATATAGACATTATGCGAACTGATAACAATAATATGAATCAATAAATATGTAAGCATTAAACCATTTTCTATTAATTTTTTAATTTTTCTTTAAAGATTTCCGAATTTATTTAAAAGCAAAAATAAATTGTTGTTATCATCAATGGAGAAAATGGAGCACCAATTGGGCTCCATTTTCCCGACAAAATTGCGTATACAAATTCTCATTGACGGGAAAGAGAATGGCAATTAATGTGCTCAATTAAAAAATGTTGTAGTCTCATTAACAGATCAAAAAATGATTCAAATTTGTTTAATTCTTTAACAAACATTGAGAATTATTTTAAATTCCGATAATTTCTATATTTGGAGTAATTGATATGTGCGATGGTGGTGTAATGGTTAGCATAGTTGCCTTCCAAGCAGTTGATCCGGGTTCGATTCCCGGCCATCGCACAATATTTTTTAAACTATGTGAAGCAGCTGGTCCCATTTTATTAATAAATCTACACGTGGAACTTGTCATTTATTGGTAGCAAAATTTCAATTGATTTGCTTATCACAAAATATTTTAGCCCCATGAACAGATGAATAATTTTTTTTATTCTGCTCAATACCTTAATGATTATTGAAAATTGTTATCAGCCCCGATAATTTCTATATTTGGAGTAAACGACACGGTGCGATGGTGGTGTAATGGTCAGCATAGTTGCCTTCCAAGCAGTTGATCCGGGTTCGATTCCCGGCCATCGCACATTATTTTTTTAACCGTGTAAGGGCGTAAGGACTACGTTAAAAACGCTGCTGGGGCTAGTGAAAAAAATTTAGGGATCCATATTTACGGATTTTAGAAATCTAGAAATTTTTCTGTTTTGGGAATTCAGGGTTTTTCTTAATTAGAGATTTTATAAATTTAGGGTATTTTCAAATCAAGGATTTTAGAAATCCATGCATTATTCGAAATTCGGAATTTTAGAAATCCATGGATTATTCGAAATTCGGAATTTTAGAAATTTATGGATTATATTTATAATATATAATATATATATATAATTTGAAGATTTTTATAAATCGAGGCTGTTAGAAATTCTGGTTTCCATATTTTGAGGCTTTTTCGTAATAATCGATAAAACGACATTATTTAAGATTTATTTTGTTTTCGCTTATTAACATTTTGACATGATAATTATATATTTTTCTACGTCTGTAGAAAAATTAATTTCAGTTCTAAAAATGGAACTCGAGAGAACACAAGTTATAATTTATCGTGAATACCCGCTGCGCACTTAGGGAAAGTATGGACGTCGCCTTGGTAAGCAGCATCCGAACCTATGACGCTCTACTTTTACCTGCGCAGAGCGAAATTATTGGGGTAATGCTATTCACAATTGCAAAATCGTAGCGGAGCATTTTCAAGAATATCACAGAGAGGATAGGCCAGGAGATCATTATTATTGTGGCATGCGGCACAAAAAAAAAAGTTTTGGTGAAATTTGCAAAAATAATGTGCGATGGCCGGGAATCGAACCCGGATCAACTGCTTGGAAGGCAACTATGCTGACCATTACACCACCATCGCACCATGTCAGTTACTTAGAATATTGAAATTATCTGGGCCTGTAGTGATCTAAATTAACTAGCGCATATTGCAGACCTCTTTCTGCATTGAATGGTCAGCTGGCCGGTCATTTAATCAGAATTGGCATTTTTCTTTACTGTATGAAATAAACTCTTCGGGTATAATTTATTTGATAATATCAACACATTTTATTGATTATGAAATTATATTCAAACTTTTACATAATTGTAAAGACAGATTTTAATAAAAATATAACTCATATAAACATGTGAGCAAAGACAAAGGGACAGGCACTAATTTTCCGATGGATTATATATAATTCCATATTTTATCAATAAAATTCACAAGAATTTTCATGACACGTTTGGTAACATTACAATTATTAAGGAAGTGTATGATCTTTTAATAATAGCTACAAAATAATAAATATTAAATCAAGTATATGATAGAAATTTTAGTAACGAAAATAATACAGGGTTACAGTATGTCTCTGCAATATGACTGAAGAAAAATGCCGATAGTATACATTTTTCGAAAAAAAAAAATTTTTGTAAATATTAAACCCATTGTTAATTTTTATGATTATGAAATTATATTCAAACTTTTCCATAATTGCAAAGGCAGATTTTAATAAAAATATAACTGATATAAACATGTGAGCAAAGACAAAGTGACAGGCCTCCTCTAATTTTCCGATGGACTAAATATAATTCCGTATTTTATCAATAAAATTCACAAGAATTTTCATGACACGTTTGATAACATTACAATTATTAAGGAAGTGTATGATCTTTTAATAATAGCTACAAAATAATAAATATTAAATCAAGTATACGATAGAAATGTTAGTAACGAAAATAATACAGGGGTACAGTATGTCTCTGCAATATGACTGAAGAAAAATGCCGATAGTATACATTTTTCGAAAAAAATTAATTTTTGTAAATATTAAACCCATTGCTAATACATTTCTTTTTTATTGTATTTTGCATAGAAATTTTGAACAAGCAGGAAAAAAATGTAGAATTGCATTCTACAAAAATAGAAAATATAAAAGCAATGCTATATTTTTTCAATTTAACATTGATTTGAGTAGTGTGAAGCGCTCCACCCTCCGTGGCGAGAGGGCGGCCCATGAGATCTTGCATCACGGAAATTCACATAACCCGAGGGCAGCAAAATGTTTTCGTCGCAGTGCGCATTGAAATTCCATTGGTTTCATCTGGCGTTGCTAGATACAAGTTTAAGTATATTTTGGGTGAACATATAGCTGGCGCCGATCGCTGCGACCACTGCGGAACGATGATGCAACTGTTACAGAGCACGACATGCGCACCGCGTCGCATACCACCGGTCGCAATAAATTACAATCATTTTCATACGGCAATCGCATTACCCTCCCAAAGAACTGGTTCTCTGTTATATATTAAGCGCCGCATGGCGCTACTGTCAACTGTTTTTTTTTATTATGCAAGCGCCGTTTACTCCGAGATTTTAATGTCCCTGAATTTGATTCTTCTGTCAGTCCCTCATCCCGCATATATTGTATAATAGAGTAGTAGTAGCGCTCTGTCAAGTCAGACAGAAAATCGTCGTGTGAAGGCAACATTAATTTTCTTTTGCTTCCTCATAGAGGAAGCTATGTTTTCATGAAAAATTTTTTTTCGAGATTTTTATGTCAGGACACTTAGAATAGTCCAAAACGTCCAAAAAAGTGATCTAGAAAAAATGTCAGTATGTATGTATGTGTGTGTGTGTATGTATACAACTCCGAAAATTCGAACGCCGATAACTGAAGAACCGTTTTGTATATCGCGCTCAAATTTGGCACACAAGTCTAACAGTAGACCCTCTTCAACTGTAGCAATTTTCGACAAAATCCATGCGAAAATTTCGATTTTATGCCGTTTTGAATTTTTTGAAAAAAGGAGGTGGTCGCTCTAACTTTCGTAAAATTTAATCTATTTGCTAAATAGTTGGTTATAAGAGCAGGTGCACTCAATGTTGTTTGGTACTGAATTTGGGTCGAATCGGCAAAATGGTTCAGATTTTATGGAATTTTGAATTTTTTAAAAAATTGACATTATCGCTCTATTGTAACTTTTGCAAAACTTGAGATAGCGAGCGATTTTGTATATAAATGAAACAATATTCAGCCATTATATATGTATAATTTAGTTACGAACGGTATGAAATTTTTGATTTTATGAAATGTTGAATTATTTTGAAAAATATCCGTTATCACATTTACTTTCGGAAACGCTGTAATAATAATGAAATAACGGAATAACGAAATAGAAAAAGGGAATTCACAACATGTTTTGACTTGCCGTCGAGTCGCTACCGCGACTCTTGATTGAATAATAAATGGTTCCATAAAATAGACAAGAACTTTTTTTGGGAGACAAAAAAATGTCCATTTTCATAATAAATTATTTGTACTAATTTGCTTTTGCATTTCTTGGCAAGCTTTTCTTTTTGTTATTATTTTATGGAGTGGATCACCATTTAAAGGAAGCATCATTTTCCTGGAACATTTTTATTTTATTGACAAAAATCAATATATTCATTTTATGCTTAATAGGCATCGTCAAAAAATTACCGGTCAAGGTCTGCCGATTTAACGATGAACGAGGAAAAAATATATATACTTTTACAATGGTAGAAACAAGTAGTAAACGCAGTGACTTCCGGCTTTCTATGCATACAGTCGCACACTAGCGTTCATTGCACGCCGAACAATCGGCAATAATCGTTAAACGAATTTGATTATGCAAACGCACATCCTAAAATTCCGCATTTTCTTGTATGTGTAATTTAGCTTGCTAATAAAATTTGAGGACACGAGAAGTCGAGAGTCGGATCTCCATAGTAACAATCGAGAAGCATAAATCGGTCATTGGCCGATCAGAGGACCAAAGAAACTCGATCCAAAAAAGCTGTTTGGACACAGCGATGACTCAGAGTCTACCGATCCAAACTTGGAACCAAAAAAACAAAAAAAGGTTTTATCAAGAAAATAATTCGTTACTGTATATAGTAAGTGCACAAAACGTTTTCAATTATGCAAAACGCTTGACCGGAAGTTACAAAAGTAATTGCGAGACGATAAAGCACCATTTTTTAATTCTAGTCGCGCATTATTCAGTGTATTGGTTTTTCCAATATATGCAAGCTGTCACACTGATTTTCATGGTCACTCGAAACGACCTTGAGTCAAAGTCATGAAAAATGTCGTCTCTGGGACACCTGACATTGACAGCGTTGCTGCGCATTACCATTTGCAAAGCTGGGACTTTAAAGCGTATTCCCCGACCGCATCTGGGTTAAAAGCGTAATAAAAAAGAGAATTATGCATCTAAGGTCGCATGAACTGAAAAGATAACACTTGCATATATAAAAAGTACAACTTGTCACGTTTCTCTTAGCATAATTATAAACAAAACAATATTCAAAATATAAGCTCAATTCACTGCGCATCATTACTGTCTCATACAATTTATTATTATTAGTATTCTGATCTTAATATCTGTGACTCATGAAAAAATCATGAATTTTTTTTTAGTTATCTACTTACTGAGATTATTTTTCGCAGAAGGCAATTTTCGATTAAAAGAGAAGCTTAGATTGGCCCGCTAATTTACTGGTGTTTTTATTTTGGCTTTTAGTATTAATTTTTTTATACTATGCGATGTAAATACGATGTTTTTAGTTGCCTCACATAATTTGGCATTCTGATCATCCGTTTAAATTTTTGCAGACAGTCTGGAAATATTACATTTCATAGAAACCCATAATAAATAAATCCTTCTGCTTAACTGTTCATTCACTGGTGACTTTACCCTGGATAGAGTCAAATTCGCTAAGAAAAATATCTTCGATTTTGGTTAATCCATTATTCATTCACTAACCTTTAAAAATTCTGAGTTGATAAGCTAGGATATCCATTATTCAAAGAAGTCTGCAATATAGGTCATTACACTTCATTATTTTTCACCTATTAAGACATTTCCTCCATGAGACAGCTAGAATCGACAACCATATTTCCTCAAAGCGGTAGCTTATCGAAACCCGACTTCCCATTGTACCGCTTTGTTTTTGTATGATAAGGTCGCAAATGACATAAGCTGTCGATGTGACTAAAATCAAATATTATTTTTCAAAAGTCTTACGACAATAGAAATATTTCGGAAGAAGCATTTCCCGTAATATCACTTTCGATAATTCGTCTATCAAAACAAACATTGAATCCCTTGCCACTTGTGTTTGGGTCGAATGAACGCGAGGGCCGAGAATCCAAATAAAAAAAGTGGCTAGAATCAAATATTATTTTTAAAAAGTGTTATGACAATAGAAATATTTCGGGAGAAGCATTTCCCGTAATATCACTTTCGATAATTCGTCTATCAAAACAAACATTGAACCCCTTGCCACTTGTGTTCGGGTCGAATGAACGCGAGGGCTGAAAAACCAGTGAAGAGTCTCCCGATGCCAGATCGATCGTCACGACACGTAAACTGAGTTACGTACGGCATACCTTCCAATATCATATTCATGTGGCCTCTATTCTTTAACCTAATCGAGAATAGGATCGGTCAATATACGTGACGTTGTGTTTCCGACCTTGCATGCATGTTGCTCGTGAATGTCACATGATAAAATGATAAACATAATTTTGCTGATACCCAGTGATGTATTTTTCCATTTTTTAACAGATCTTTATTTTTTTATCATCTTTTAGCTATAACAGAAAGAGGGTGGGGGGACACTAAGGGAGGGGCTGCCGATAGCCATGGCAAGGCATATGACAGCTCCTCCAAGCGTGTACGCTCATAGTGTAACACTGGCGGCAGTTCTGCTCGCTACATACTCGTTCTCTCTGTCATCTATCATTTTCCTTCGCTTGCGCGGTTACATACTGGCTGCACACATTAAAAAGAGGCCTCTATAAAGCGCATTCTCTCAGTGAAGAGCTAACATCGGTGTACCGCTGATGTATCTCACCAACGTCGCGTAGAATATTGCCGGAGTGCATAATAATAAGATAAATACGTTAAAAAAGTGTGTACCAGTGATTGAAAATTGTATTTAGACATAAAATGACAATTTTTTTTGTGTTAAATTGTGTGAATATTGGTTGAAAAAATTTGCCCCGTGTCGATTGTCCTACTAGGCAAAAACATGATCTTCGACATTGCGTGAACCATTTGACAACCTGATCGATCAGAGCGTGATCCGTCATCCAGCAATCCAATCAACGCTACTAAAATCTAATAAATTATTTGGAAACTTGATTAAATGCTACCAAGATATTTTATCAGAGTATCTAACCAATAGCCTGATGCATATTTAACAACCTGATCGATGGGACCGGAACCACATACGTTATTTAGGAACGTAAGCAACCGGAGCTTAGATCCGTTATTTGAACATTCAAACAACTCGACCTGATCACTTTTTCAATAGTGTAAGCAAATGTAACTGAAGTTCGATAATCTTTTTGACGTTCGCATCAAACAATTCCGATAACCTGTTACACTTTACCATCGGCAGAGCAAAGCTAGATACACAGTTGATCAAGAGACACTAAGGTATCCGTCTACGTTGAAGTTCCGTCTCAAGCGATCTCAGGAGTTTATGAGCCAGCAGATTGAATTCATCGTTAAACGTCACGGGTGTATTAATCGAGTTACGAAAGATATACCATGAAGTGACCGCCCAGTCTCTAACGACGAAACAACTTATATACCACAAGCTCCGTTTGCTGACTACTGGACTGTTCACTCTCCTCGCTAGCGAAAGATTTCTAGTCCTCTCGTATATTCATGCTGTATAGTCGCAGTTGCGTCGTTGTGCCGAGCACACCAGAGCTCCTTCACCACACTTGCCCCGTGCCTTGAATGTGAAGAAATTGTCTTGGTTGCGAAAAAAAAGAAAGCCGAGCATCAATGATACGACGAGTGATCGTGATGACGACATATATTTTAATCCTTCAACTGCTTGTGATAAGTGAAAAATTTTTGTGAATAATCCAACATTTTTCTGCCACGAAACAAACATTCAAGACTCTGTGTACGAACTATATGTAGCTGATTTTTTAAGTAGCACGCGGGGAAACGTACGACAGACTGGAACAGCTGATTCTACCCGTTTATATTTATTCGTGTATTGCACTGCTGTCCATGCTCTGTCATCCTCTGGATATCAACTGGCCATCGATCACTCAGGAATTCTGACCAGGTTTCAATCCTTCGTGTCTCGGCACATTCCATTCAACCGCCTGTTGCTGTGTCGTGTGCTCCCGCTACTACTACTACTACTGTTGCTGTCCCTACTGCCGCTACTACACAGTACACCGGCTGCTCTGTCCGACCAGTTGTCGAGCAATTAATGACTTTGCCACACGCAGTGACGTGGCCTTCCACTACTATCACGAGCTATATAGTTACAAAATCTGTTAAATATTTCGTTACAAAATTGTGAACCGTCAACGGTGAATTGACATTTTTTTTGTCTACGTTTTTGTGCTGACTTTTTTGTTGAACTTGTTCCGTTATCATTAATTACAAAATCGCCGCCGGTTAAGTGTAATAACTTTTTTTGGCCACATTTTTTTTTATCAAAACCTGATCCATTGCCGTTAATTTCAAAAGTTTCATTGTTTCATTGAAATGACATTTTTTGGCTACATCTTTATTATGGTACTTTCTAAATATCGTAAAAAGATATTTGACATCATCAACAAGCGATAAGATTATAGTCTGGTGTGTAAAGCAACGGGGCTTCTACTCATTATGTCAGTGGTATCAGACCGCGGAACTTAACGAGCGAAGTATTGAAACGATAGTAAACAGCATGAGCTTGAAACTCAAATTGTAATCGTTACGTTTGTTCCTCGGATTTTGTTAAGCGTTGAGTGAAGGGTACGACAAATCTGCAAAGAATAACATTCAAATAACAAACAAATCTGCAAGGTCATCATTGAAGAAGGTGGAAGAATTGTTTGAACTTCGTGATCTGCGTGCATATCGTTCAAAGAATAACTTCATGTACTGCTGGAACATTAATCACAGATTTTGTAGTCATCAGCATCATTGTTGTGAGGGAACTTAAAAAAAAAAGTTGATCACTTTTTTATGTAGTTATTTATTATGAAAAACAGTTGTCATCATTGAACGTGACTTTTGTGACGAATGTGGAGATAAAAACGGAATTAACATGGTAAGGGACAGCAAACCGAGAAGAAGCAGTGTCAGCGAGTTGCAGGATTGGAAGGGAATTCCGGATCATGACGCCACTAGCGATTCCGATAAGGAACGGGAAGCAAGAAGAAGAAAACGTTCCGGTACTTGGCCGTGAGTTTCAGAAATTTTGCGCTATAATTGCGTCTATTGCTTATATTAAAACGATATATGCTATATCTTGTCTGTCTCGATCAGATCGCCTTAAATGCGACAATCATAGCGGTATTGTACGCATAAAATATGAGAACGGTAAATTTCAAAATAGTGACGCAGTTCAGTAATCATATACTTTGTCCGAGAGATTAAGGTGATGTGTTACATATCGTCTGTCTCTCTCAGATCGCCATAAGTGCGAGTGAGATATCTGAATCTTCCCGAAGTGTTATTCGTCCCCACGGTTAATTTTTCGAATAAAAGTCGAGAAGTACTGACTGCAGGGTACCAAGACGCAGTCAGTACTTCTCGTCTTTTGCCTGAAATATCAATTGTGACCAAGAACAACGCTTCACAGTTTTTGTTACCGACCGAGCATTAACACATCATCTTAACGAAAGCAGACAAATTTGAATTACAGTTTTTGTTACCGGTTGAGCGCAAACTAAACGAGAGCGTGGGTGTTACCGATCGGTTTAAATATACTGTCAAGTCCGGTAATGTTAACTACGGTACCTTTTTTGCTCCTACAATAAATCATTATCATTGATGGTGAAAACTTTCGTTATTTAATAGTTATATATAATCCACGTAACAAACTGTCCCAGCGATGGGCGGTTATGACAATAGCACTGTAGGTCCATACGCTGTATAGGTCCCGACCATTGGAATGGAAGAATACCTGCATATAGGATCTGGAACTGTTATGTGGAGAGTTAAAAAATCCATTTCGTAATGTAAAACATTATCTCAATCCACGGTATTTCCAATTTCAGAAATAACGATGTTATAAAAATGCTATTGATTTTTTTAGTATCGTTACCTAAAGACATAATGCAATAACAAAAAAAATTGTTTAACACGTGTTGTTTAGTCAGCAAATTCACCACATCTGTAGTCTCATGTGGTGAATGCAATCAATGATTTTCATAATCCGGTATGGTCTAGTGGCTAGGATATCTGGCTTTCACCCAGGAGGCTCGGGTTCGATTCCCGGTACCGGAATTTTTTTTTTTTCTTTACACATAATTTCATCATTGTAACCTAGTACGGATCGAAGAAATATTAAAAAATGCCTCAAAGTCCAATATGCGCGTAACGATATCCATGTTCCATTTTTATTTTACTGGCTGCTATAAGGTTAACGGCCCGGTTTGTGACGGTGTAAGGCAACCCTCTCACTCTGCCCATAGGGTAAACGAGGAATTAACGAGTCGCGGTTTGTGACGCCACCATTTACGAATTACTATTGGCTGTTTCTGGAATGGTGGGGGAAGCCACCTATGCTAAAGTAGCGCTTCAGGAACTGGACCGGCGTCAAAAACAGGGCCGTTTACATTATGCACATGTATTGATTCGAGTTTTACAAAAAGCGGGTTAATTTACGGTCCGAAGACCGTCACATTTTCATGGACAAATTACCATGTTCTAATGAGAGCTGCAGAGGAACGATCAAAGTAGCCAGAGAATATCTTAATTATCAATTCACAAAAATGAAAGAAAAGTGACCGTCATTTTGTAACTTGTAGCTTTAATATTTTTTTACGGTGAAATGACGTCTGGTACGTAACATTACAATACTATAAAGTCATGGTAATCGTTTTACACTAGTGAGCACGTTGGAAAAATATTAGGTTTGTATAGCTTTTTCCAAAGTTTCCGCTATGTTCTGTTAGCCGCGCTCGTACTTTGACGTTTTCATATAATCCGGTATGATTTATAAAGATTTTTATTGCAACATCAATCTTTTATACGTATTCAACAAGTGGACTATTTACAGAGTGCATACAATCTTTAGTAATCTGCGTATTGGGACTCGATACAGTCTACAAAATAAAATGTAGTTGGTTGGCACTTGTCAGTTGTTTTAAAATGAAATGTCTCTACATCCTCCCACGTAAACTCTGCTCATTGTTGTCTTCTGTTACCAGGCGTCGATCTATTCATGAGAATGTTCGTCGTTGACACGGTACACGGAAAGAAATGTTTGGTTGTGGCAACTACGTTTTCGATTTGCTGTACACAATGTCTAAAAAATTAGTTGCCTCAACCATATCGAATAGTAACCTCAACGATTCACGATTAGTTCTCGCGAGCTTAGTTAGGTTAACTAATCCAATCGTTGGGACTAGCACTCGAATAGTTGGGACTACCATTCGAATCGTCGGTATTATCATTCGAATCGTTGGTATCACCATTCGAATCGTTGGTATTACCATTTGAGTTGTAAGATAAATAGAATAATCGATTGGTTGTGTCAACTCATTTCTTGGTTATGGCAACTAATATTTTTTTCCGTGTAGTACTGTAGCAACTGTTGTTTACCAGTTGTTTGAATTTCCACTCGGGGACTCCGATTTTTTCAAAGATGGTATGTCTTTAGGCCGTGCTCAATCAGGAGTTTCTGTATGCTCTTAGGCATCTCTTAAAGACGGATGTCATTTTCTTCGCGGGGACATTGTATTTTAAGCTGTCCATGTATGCGAGAATCATCTCTTTCCCTTTTGCAGTCGCGATAGTTTGTATGAACAGTAACGGGTTCATCGCGTGCCCTTGTTATACTCCTCGTTTTAGATACTTCGATGTGATCTTCGACCGCCCCACATTTACTCTAATCGACCATTTTCGCGTTATGTTTTTTTCTAACGCTCTGACGATTACATCGTTTATTGGACTGCACGATCTAGTCACCTTAACTGCCAGTGCGACACCAAGTCATAAGCTTTTGCGAAATCAATCCATGTGGAGTAGTGCCGTTTTTCATTCCATCTTGCCAGCGTTGATACCGATTTATCCTCTAGCAGGCCGTATACCCTGTCCCATACACCCTCTCTCGTCGATTGTTCCTTGGGAATTGCCCACGGCGGTAGTTGTTTCTTTATTACCATTGTTATCACCGAAGTGAGGATCGTATAATCCGAGTTCAAGAGGGCAATGGGACGGTAGTTGGCAGGATTGTTTGTGTCGCCGTCCTTGTATAGAAGAATCACCTTTCCTCTGACATCTCTTCTTCGCAAATCCGTTCGCCTTTTAAAACTTCACAGACGTATTCGATGAGGTATTTTCTGGGCTTGGGAAATAGCTTGTATATCCCTGCCGGTATTGCGGTATTGCGACCTCTCCAGGGGCTTTTTAGGGGGTGTGGCTTTTAGTGCAGCCACCACCATTCCTTCGAATTCCCCGGCGTCAAGCTTTTCGAGGTTGTCTGTTTCTCTGTATGCGTTCAGTTTCGCTGTCCACTTGTTAAATTTTCGTGTCGGCCTGCGGTCAGTCTCTTCTGCAGCACTGTACAATTTGCCATAAAAATCCTCTACGGCCTCTATAGTTGGCTCTACCCTGGTGGTTTTCCCTCTCACCGATTTTATAGTCGGCTGATCGACAAACTTTCTTCTGGTCTTCTGCACTAGTTCTGTTTTTAGCTGATAGTTCTTTGATTTTTGTAGTGAGTTGATCCTGTCGGTGATTAACTTTATGTATTGCGCTGGACTCATCTTCACTCTTCACAGTACTCTAGCTTTTTTTTCACTGAGTATTTCAGTGGCCTTTCCTTCCATGATTTTAACTCTTTTCCTAGTTAAACTTGCTTTTCGAGCTTCTCGATGATTTGCTCCAATGCTACTTGTTTTAGCTTGCCTTCCTTCTTGGTGTTTTTCTGTTCCTGCAAAGGAATTAATCCGGCAGTATATACAGCACATTTTGACTTATTTCACTTACCCTGTGTTGATATATTTTTCTGAGCCACTTCTCTTAAAGTTTTGCCGAGAATTGTGTCGATTTTCGAGACGAGTGTCCTATTTGGCCTGTATCCGATCTTCTTTAATTTCCGCCTCACGTCTGCCTCACGCGACAACGTACTGTGGAATTTCTTTGACTGGTCTTCGTCTACTTGTTTGTCATCACGCACGTTTGCCTGCGTGACTCGTATCTGCGGCACTTCACCCGAAGCATGCGTTGTTATTGTTGACATCTCACTGACAGCTGAGGCAGTCGTCATATTCTGCGAGCCCCTATGCTGTTTCCCCATCTGTGTCGGGATTTCTCGCGGCACATGTGGTGGTGATGCTCTCTGCCTTGTCCGTAATGGTCTCGTTGTTCGGAGCGGTGTCGTTCGGTGTGACTTCGGCGCTAGCTGTCCCGTCTCCGGGCTCTCGGCTACATCCACCGTCGGTGCTCGGGTTTCCTCTCTAGTACATGGCGTGACGCTATGTTGTAGTGAGTCGCTGCGACCGGCTCTCGCCCGCTGTATCACCTGTACGCGCTGCGCGCGCTATTCGATCTGGAGTTCAACGTCCTCTTCACCTTGCCAATTCCCGCGTCTTCCCCTGTCATTGTTTTCTCGGCTTGTACCCGGTCTCTCAGCTACCT
Source organism: Ephialtes manifestator (assembly GCA_963970395.1). Taxonomy (NCBI): domain Eukaryota; kingdom Metazoa; phylum Arthropoda; class Insecta; order Hymenoptera; family Ichneumonidae; genus Ephialtes; species Ephialtes manifestator. Next base: position 24,256,104 of record OZ019972.1, read on the forward strand.
CTTCTCCTTGATGTTTTACCGGTGCTTCTGCTCTTCCGTAATAAATTTCCGGCGATTTGTTTCGGAGCTGTGCTTCTAAACTTTTTGTTAATCTACCAGGAAATTGATTGTAACTTCTGTTCTTTCGTTTGTCCCACCGCCTTTGATAATCGTCTGAATTCGTCAGCCGACCAAGCGATGCGCGAGGGGTAGCTTCTCTCTGTTGGTCATTGTTGCTGTTTCGAATCTGCAGAATTTTCTTTTTAATTGCTGCAACTGATCCTCCTGGGGGAATCTCAAAAAGTTGTTCGTGGTCTCTAGGTGTTGTTGGACCTTCTCTTCTTTCGAAGTACCTGATCATAACGTCAATTTCGCACTTTTTCCATGAAGCCGTGTTAAATCAATTCTCTTCAAAACCTGACTGTGTCCTTTAAACTAAATTTTTCCCGTATCTTGACCTTCTACACTCACTCCAAGCACTTAAACTTCTGATGAGATTTTTGGCGTTTTAAGAGGCAGTGGTACTTTCTCCACCACATCTCAAAATTTCGAAAGCTGTTTTCTCCAAAAACGACACAGATTGGACTTGCATTTTGAGGGAATACGCGGAAGGATGGTACAATTGGGCTAAGCTTCTGGCTCCTCAATCGATTCATTCTTTTTTTTTGTGAGAATTAAAAGAAAATTAGTGCGAGAGAGACAGAGCTAAGTCCAAGAGAGAGACAGACCTATAGGCGTTTAACATTGGGCGAAGAAATTCTCACCGGTGTATCACTGCCACTTAACGCACTTGTGACCGACCTTTGAGCTTTTCGCACCCTCAAAACCGTCGTAAACTTTACTTCGTAGAACTGAGAGACACATCTCAACGCCTTGAAGAGCTGCGATCGTCTGTCTAGTCTATGGTCTATAAAGATTTTTATTGCAACATCGTCCTTCTGTACGGACCCAACAAGTGGACTATTTACAGAGTGCATACAATCTTTAGTAATGTGTGTATTGCGACTCGATACAATTTTGAAAAAAAAAAAAAAAAAAATGTTGTTTGGCCCTTGTAAGTTGTTTTCTATTCATGAGAATGTTCGTAGATGATACGGTAGCTCTGTAGCAGCTGTTTTGCTGGTTTTCAACGCTACATTTCAATGCTTTACATTTTTTTAAATGACTAATAGGCTTTCACTTAGAAGGCCTCACAATTACTCAATGGCACCTATGAATGGTTAATCCACGCGATTATTTTTATATGAACATTAAATTCTTTTATTATTGTCCAAACTATTAAGTATTCATGGTAATGACTAACTAGTTATGGCACATTGGAAGAAGTTGAGGTACATATTAAAATAGTGGTTTAGATCATCAATCGATAGTTGTCGCTTAATTGTTACCAAGTATATGACTATTAATATTTTAAAACTAATTTTAAAAAATATATTTTTTTTCCGAAAAATTATTTGGCATATTTGGACGTTTAAAAAGAATACTATGATACATTGTTAGAACATCGTTGCATGACTACACGATTGCATCGATTTTCCAACAAATATCACTTTTTTTCGCAAAATTATTTGACATATTTTGAATTTTAAAAAGAATACTATGATACATTGTTAGAACATCGTTGCATGACTACACGATTGCATCGATTTTCCAACAAACTCGAGCGTGCGCGAGACGAAATGAGCTCTCGCGGACGCATTTATCGTCGGCGACGTCGTCGTTGTCGGTGGCGACACCGCTAGGTCGACGGTTCGACGAACGAATTATTTCGTCACATCGGTAGCATCCCTGTTGGTCTTTTTATTCCGCGCACATCCCTCGGAAACGCTGAAAAAAAACAATGGAACGAATAAGCCATCAAAGTGTTAGAGCTAAGGACGACGACGAGCTTGACTCAAGGTACGAAAAAGGTAAAGTGGAAAACGCTTTAATTTATTCGTGAACTCGTCATGGTAAATATTCGTAAATTATGATTTTTAGTTATTAGTGTGATACTTTGAGGAGAAGTTTCCGACGTTTGAGCGCTCCGACTGTCATGGCTACTGCATAACGACGTAATACGCATCGTCTTATAACATTTATTAATTTTTCAACAAAGTACCAATAATTTACTGCAAGTGTAATAAATCTCTTCACGTTATCTCCGAATACATATTTTTTAAGCACATTAACGATCCTACCTTAAATACAAATTGATAGCTTAATGGAAATATATAAAATTTTTTATTTTCTCTCAAGGATGTATTACTCATAAATAAATTTAAATTTAAACAAATTCTAATTCAAATAACACGATTCCGAAACTCAGATTCCGAAAACGTTGGTTTTATTACGATTTAGATTCTTGGCGATAAGATAAAAATCTGAAGATATCAGTCATTTAAGATATAAAGAACATTGATTTTGCAAAATCATAAAGCCAAAAAAATTAGTGATAAACGAATTGTAAAAAATGTATTAACGAATTATCAGAAATTTCTATTTTTTTTTCCTATGAAACGAATTTTCTGACTTTCATAAAAATATGATTTTTAAAGAACTTTCTTACATTTTTAAATTTCCGTTTTCGAGAATTCTTCACGGTCGTTTTTATGAAACTATTCGATTATAAAACTTCTTATATATAATATGGAACCTTTATATAAAGACGTATAACAATTTCGCTAGTTTTTTTTCATTACTTCAAAATTTCTTAAATCTTGCACTTTGCTTCCTCATTATTTTTCACTTTTTACTAAGCTACCTCTATGAGGGAGTATGTTGATCAATTTTAGCTTCCTCATAGAGGAAGCTTTGTAGGACGCGAAAAAAAATAAGGAAGCAATGTGCAAGGTGCTACTTTGCATCCTTGTTTTAAATAGATAAATAAACATTAGAGTGTTTCCGAACGTAGATGTGATAACGTACATTTTTCTGTTAATTCGAAATTTAAAAAAATCAAACCGTTCGCACTAGATATCTATCATGGTTGAATATAATATAATTTTGCTTACAAAATTTGGGCTTGCTATTTCAAGTTTTGCCAAAGTTGATGTCAATTAAAAAAAAAATTTGTACTACTTTAAAAAAATCTATTGCCATATTCATTATCGGAAAAAGTTAATGATTCAGATTCTCGTTTCTAATTTCGGTTTCTAAAAATCAGTATCCTACTCATCAGTATCCACGTATCAGTATCATGAAAAATTGTACCCCAAACTGCAATTGAAAACATTCAAGCACGAGATATTATACCGCGACATAACAACCTTACGTTTGAAAAGTAATTCTTGTCCCCAAAAATCCCGCCCGAGGCGCATGCACTCGATTCTCGTCGCCACGTGACTCGTTCCGGCAGTTTCGTGATATCACGCACTTTCGGCATTTCCACATACACATGTTCCTTCGACATTCTTGGAGAAAAAGAAAAATACGCACGGCTTTCGCAACACATTAATTCCTTCGGGTATCTCTGGGGCTAAGACAGATGTAACATTCATCCAAGTGAGATCTCTCTTTCTTGCATTCCCTATTGGCTATGTGCATGATGACAACTAACGCCGCGGATTGCCGGTTTGCGAACTATTGAAACAATACTTTAGAATCTCTGCCTTATACGTGACAAAATAGAAAACGGAGAGTAATTATTTACTTACAAAATATTTATTGAATGTCAGTCTCATAATTTGAGCTAAAAAGTAAGGCAAGTCGGCAAGGTATAGCGTGAAATATTTTCATTCATATCGTACGTGTATTTTATGATAAATAATATAACTATTAGATCTGACAGCTCGTAACGATTAAGAGAATGGAAATTAGACTGCAAACAGGCTTTGCATCCATAACACATTCTATTTCCTTCTATCCCCAATCAAACGTAAAGTACTTCGTAGTAGCCAAAAAAATACGCTTACAGAAAAATATTATTCCAACAGTACCACAGTTGCCACCCCGAGAGTTGGCGTCACTTCCCTCCCACTTTTCACCTCGACGGACACAGCGAATAATAATTACTTATTCATTACTAAAAGTAGCCGAATCAGGTGAACACTACACAACGCCGTTACGCGGGAACAAAAAAATGCTAGAGTCTGCATTACCAACCGCCGATTCAGCGCTTGGATCGCCGCCTGCACACATGTGCGTTTGTTCTCCAACGCAAAAACACACACACACATATGGATGTATCTCCTTGGCCAGAGAAATCCGATTACGTCTGGGCCCTACTCGCTTTGCCTCGAGCCAGCCAACAAGGCAGTTAGTTGTCTGTCGTTCGTATACTGTAGTACACTGTAGTCGTCGTCCGTCATTCGACGTGCGACTACACGTTTTCAATCGTGACTCTACTCGTTTACTCACCGCCGGTGCTACGATTGTAACGTCGAGTGTAGTGCATTACTCGCCCTTGCTTAGTTCGTTACTGTTCGTTGTTAATTCGCTGTATCTCTCAGTTTAGCCACACAAAGAAAAACAAAAACAAAAGAAAAATTACAATGCAACAGTGACAAAGTGCACACGAAGAAAGTTCGTTTTTTGTAAACGATTGTAAGAAAATAATGTATTTTAATTGACGGAAACAATCGCCGGTATTTATAGTCCTTTGTTGTCTTTTGGTGCTTTGGATTTATGATATTTTTATTAATTTCGTTCTTTTCATGCTTACATTAGTAGAGTTCACAAGCTTTGCAAAGAGTATCTTGAATTAGCCAGGTAACCAGAGATTGATGATATTCGAATAGAAATGTATTTAAAATACTTTTTAGTTTCAATAACTGTATAATTATTGTCAAAGTGCAATAATTATGCTTTTTTGACGAATTGTCTTGAATAACATTTCTTCATACAAAACAAAAAATATTCATATCAGCGATTTCGTAAAAAAATTTCATAGTTATTCGAAACAAATGATATTTTCCATACATTTTATTCGAATATTGCCCATTCGTGTTAGTAATCATTATTCGGTAATTGTATTTCTAACTGTTAGCAGCTCTGCTACCAAAGTGGGACAGTTCAAACTGTCAGTCGCTCATTGGAATGGGAAAAAAAATTGTGGAGTTCACAGAATCTATTTAAATAAATCGAAGCCTACTCGTGCTCCATTGGACGGTATGAAAATGTACTTTGTCACGTTTCTAATGAAGTTAATAGCCGCAAAGTTTCCAAGGGGAAAAGTCTATTTGTACTTTTTTTTAGTATGCGGAATTGAAGTAAAACCGATTAACGAAAAAACAAGAAAAATTTTCATATTACAGCAAGAATTTAATTATCTTAACTAATTTAACATTCGTAAAACTCTAAAAGATTCAAAACAAAATTCTCGCTGAAGGTCAGCATCCAATTTTTTCTCAATTCAGCGTAAAAATAATTAACTATTTTTCTGTATAAATTTTCGTTGTTTTGACGGAAGATTTAACCCTGAAATTGAAAGTTTTTTCGGTTGATAGGACGAATAAAGTCTAAAAAACTTCAGTGTTGGCTACGAGTGTAAATTATGCGATTCCTGTTTGAATGCTGGTCCTCTTTGTCTTGAAAGAACCATCGTCGTCGTCCTCTGGAATTCCACTTAGATATTTGTTGTCCCTTAAAAAAAATCTACGTTCCCACCACATCTTGGATCCCCTTTCACTTTCGTTTCCTCGGGCAGAGTGCGCTCTTTCGCCTTTCTCATGGAACCCGTTAGTCGTTCAGCGAAGATGGCCATGAGTAGAACCGAAGATTTGCTGTATTCTTTGTTACCGACAACCACATCAAGGTCCTCTGGGTCAACATCATTAAGGCTTTTGAAATCAACGCGTTGTCCCCTTGATTCACAACTTGTTTTATTTTATCATTTAAATCTTGAAAAATATTATTATCGTTTTAATAGTTGAATGCAATTCTACGAAAATGGCATAATGAGTTTATAAGGACAATGTAGGCCCCATGATTAAATGGTATGACGTATTAAATACCAGCTTTATATTTCTTGACAGTCATACGTTTAATGAACAGAGTCGAGAATGAGGTGGTAAAAATGTCCAACGTCACGAAACCCTTTTTAAGGATTCATCACACCTGCATTTCTAATAAAACGTTTGGGTCACTTATAATTTAAATGTTTAAAGAGAATTTTTTTAAAAATTTTTAATTTTTTAAAATTGATGTTATTGCTAATATTGATAACATAATTTTGAATAATAATCCAAAATGTTCTTAACATGTAACAAAGCTTATTCAAGTTTAAGTACCTTAGCGATAAAGCACAAATTGGGACAGTAACTTTACTTAAGTATGTGTCAAAACTGAATGAAAAAAAAACTTACAAGTCAACTAATCTTGAAGTACGAGTCAACTCAAGTAACCTACATGAAGTAATATGACTTACTTAACAAAAAAATGTATGACCACCGGCAAAAGTTTCACGAAGTCAAATTTAACGAATTTAGCTTTAACGTTAGCATTTATCATGTAAAGAAATTTCGAATCACACATAAACATAATTAAATGTCTGTTAAAACTTAACGAATGGAGCTAATAGTTAACATAACGAATGAAAACAAAACGTACGTAATCTTACGTAATTATCTTGTTGCAGACGTCTGATATCGTATCGTCAAAAATCTTTTTTTATTACGTAGCTGTTTTTTAAATTACTGTAAATAGTGAAAAAACTGAAAAAATTACAAGTTATGTTAACATGTTTGTTACGGAGGTTGGAGTGATTAGTAAGTTTATGCGGTATTTTTGGAAGTATTTCTGTAAAATTTATAGTTCTAAATACTAGCATTGGAAAGTAATTTTTATTACCAAATATGTGCTTAACCCAAGAGAACTATCGGTGATCTCGAATTTGTAAAAACATTGAAACATTAATATAATTTTACAAAACTCACATTAGAGTTATTCTTGTATTTTTTCATCATTTTTATTTATTTTATATTTAATGAGTCGTGAATGTATATAATAGTGATAACTATGCAACAATTATAGTTGTTTGTTTATGAAGACATTTTTTCGTAAACGAAAGACTGTAATTTATAAACGATTAACACACACTATCAAACATCTACATCATTAACTTTGAGGAGAATCTTTCACAAATGAGAATAAGCAATTTCCTATTGAAATTGATTAAAAATTGCGGATAATTCTTGGAAAAAAGTCAATACAAACGTACCTCCTCGAAAATTAACGTTAATTGGGCATTTTTTTTTTGTAAATCCATCACTATTGATGTTTTCCGGATGTGGGGCTATAGATAATGCACAAAACTTAATAGAAACGGTTTAAAAAATATTAGCACTGATTTGACTAGTTTGTCTCTAGCCTCCTTAAAACCTCGAAAGGAATAGCAACCCAGTGAATCAACGTTCTCTCGTGGCCCCGGTTAGTCGACTATTGGAATTTTTTCTTCGACTTCTCAGTGGATAAACGATCGTTAAGCGTTCCTCAATGCACGAGCCTCTAAATGACCAATCAACGAATTTTCGATCCGAACGCCGATGCGATCAGACGCGTCAGCGTCGACGATTGTTCTTCGACGTTGGATCGCGGACCTCATATGACCCCGGAATTCGAATGCCTGTCTTCAAACCCCTCTCCCAAAGCTTCCATCGTGTTAGGGTAGAGGGGGTCGAGTGCACGCACGAGGAACTAAGTTTATTTACAACCACTCGTAGCCACAGTGTGTTCCATGACTTGCAATCGAAATTAGGTAATAAGTACCAAGCGCTTAATTTTTTTTTGTTTCACTTCTTTCATTTTCTTATTCTTAATTGTCGGAACGTGGGACAAACAATTGTGGACAATTTCTCATAAAAAAAGGTCGTGGTTCTAAATTTTTTTAACATTTTACTTTCATTTTTATTCATCTGTAACAACGTTTTTTTTTAAATACAAAAGAAATATATTCTTGTACCTAAAAGCTTGAATGTGCAAAATAAAATAAATATAGAAATACACTATTTTTTTCATTTCGATTGCATCGGATAAGCCTTGTTTATCGATATTTTCTAGTAGTTAAATAAAGTTATAATTGTACACTGAGAGAAGAGTTTGTTAACAGTTAATAAATATTGGTTAAATATGGCGAAATTAACCATTTAGTTATTCTTATTGAATCTCACTTGAGCCGATTAAGATTTGTTAACTATTAACAAATGTCAGCGAGCTTCATTTGCGACAAGCAAATTTTATTTAGCTCAAGTGAGATTCAATAAGAATAACTGAATGGTTCATTTCGCCATATTTAACCAAGATTTGTTAAATGTTAACAAATTTTAACAACCTTTTCTCTCAGTGTACCGAAAATTTCGCAAGTGCAAAGTGAAATAAAAATACTCAAATTTTTTTTTATTGCATTTTTTTTTATTGTTGTGACTTTTACGAATTTTTTCCAGTAGTAATAAAAATGGCTACCGTAATCTGATTAATTACCTAAAATCGCACACGTATATGGTAACGAAATAGATTTGGCGTCGAGTTCGCTACCGCCAGTCTTGCAAACATGTGATTAGCTCGTAATTGTTGATTATTTAAAAACCATTCTTTTGACGATTTTGTCAATTTCTTAACAACACTAAATTGTCAAACTAAACGTTCCTCGTCGTAAAATTGTTAATCACTGACTCATAAGAGCCACTGTATAGGGAAAGAATTTTTGCTCTGGTGTCGCGGAACAATTTTGACCCGTTTATTGGTCAATTGCGTCATGGCAAGTTTCGCAAGCCAGGCATTGTAATTTTTTTTTCAATTTCGTTTCTCTTTTTCGTGGTTTTATTCCACTGGCGAATTGTTTTCGTCAAACTTGTGTTTGGTTTCTTGCAGAAAACGACTTTCTCCGTCGATAAGTTAACGAACAACACGTGTATCGTGTTTGTGTATTTCATTCTTTGACGGACAATTATTTTTAATTTTAATCGATCATCGATCGAATTAGAGAATATTTTAATATTACTATTATTATACGTAAATAATCATGGATCAGGTGTCGCCCTTGCGCGACATGACGTCCAATGGTTACGAGACGAGTTTCGATGCTGATCAACTGGAGAATGGAGTGAGCAAACTTACAGTGGAGAATGGCAACAAAAACAGAGTTCTAAGGTAGCACTGAATACGAAAAATAATTAAGCAACTAAAATAACTGAACATTCTTTCAATGCAAATAAACATTTGTTTGAATCGAATTATTTTATAAAATGTATGTTAAACTTCTTACAGGTTGGTATGATTCCATAATATTTTGTCTGTGATTGAAGTCATAGTTTCAATTTTCATAAAAAAATAATAAGAAACGTTGCATATTCTGTCACGTCGACTGTTCGTGCGTCATGAATCAAATCTACATTTTCTCATAACTTAAATATTGGCTTCCTGCGATTTCGTACGCACGAGCCAAAAATATGTACAATAAACAGAGGTTGTTATGTAAAAGTGTAGTGTATAGTTCGGCGTACATCGGGGCATAAATATGCAGCGTATCAATTTGTACATTGCGGGGGGTTGTGAATTTCAGTAAAAGATACGTTTTGTAATGAATTCGTACATTAAATATTTTACAAGTCACAAAGAGTCACTCTTCTGTTTGACCAAATTACAGTTTTTGTCAAATTCGCGATTTTTCAAACTCATTTTTGCAAACAATATTGAATAAAAAATACTGAAAACTTTAAAGAATATTTATTTGAAGAAAAAGAATAAAATTGTCTAAGTACACTCAGAAAAAGACTTGATTGGAACTACAAAAAACTTGGTTCAAAATGTTACCAAGAAAACTTGGTAGACAGAATCAAACCATAATCAGACCATAATCAAGGATTTGCTGAGACGATCAAGTATTTAGTACGCCTAAGCAATAACTTCGTTGAGTCTACCAAACTTTTGTTGGTCAAATTTTTATCCAAGATCGTAGTAAGCCCAACCAAGCCTTTTTCTCAGTAGAAACCGGCGTCAGTAATTCGATGAACTTTACGAGGTACAAATATCCCAATGTTTGGAAGAAAAAAAAATCATGGATGTGACAATTTTGCGATCGATTTTTTTTAGTCGTAATAAGTATCATGCTTTTCGGAGCTTTCACAAAAACTTTTTTTTTGGTCACACAAAACGTATGTCACTATTTTCCTTATAATTTTTAATATTTATTAGAGTAGGGTTACGACTAAAAATCAATCATAATTGGTTTCTTTGAATCTTTGGGCATACAAAAAAACTGCAATCAACAGTTAAAAAGAGTCGAGGATATAAAAATGATTCAATCGAAAAAATTTCCGAAATGACCCATTGTGCCCCACTAATAATGTAAAAAATGATTCAAGGCGAATTCAAAATGTTTTTGCCTTGAAAACCAATTATTCATAATGCTGATAAGCAGAAAACATGCGCATAGAGTGCCGCGCGGGCAACAATACGATCCATCATGACCGAATATGTGCGCTGCTCAGAAAAGTGAGAATAGCTTGTACATTTTTCCAAAAAGTGAAAAATTTCTGTTCCAGGGGTACAAATTTATAAGTATTTATTATTTTTTTTCACGGGCTGTCGTCGAAATTCGTGGCACATTGTACTTTGTACCCTACATTCTGTCTAACGCTTGGTGGCTCATTGTACCCCAAGATACAGATGACACATTGTACCCCATTGGGCATCAACAAAGTTTTTAATGAAAAATAATCATTTATCGAACTAAATTTAACAAAACATGATCACTCAGCAACGCAGCGATAATTGGACTATCATTCACGGTCGAAAACTCAAGCAGGCTTGGAGAAAAAACTGAGATATTACATTTTTACTGACAGCCGAAAAATTTAGTTTTAAAGCGTTCAAATCTATTTAATTTTTTAATAATTATTCATAACACTTGATCATTGTTTTCTCACGTCGAATGAATCAATTTAGTCAATTTAGCTCATTTCCCAATAAAAAAGAAAAAACATTATTTATGCACGTCAAACCTCCGAGAAATTCCAAGTGGTTCACTGTACCCCGTGACACATTGCACCCCGCTCTCCCCTACACACCAAAGGATTTAAGAATATTGACATTTTTTATTTTATGAAAATGGAACTTTTTATTTCAGTATTGATGAGGTAGAAAAAATCCTTTTTTTTTAACATGTCCTCATATTTTGTGTAAACTATCTTGGAATAAAAAATGTAATAATATCAATTAAGAACGAAATTAAAAAAAAATAAATAGCTTTTTGAACGACCCTAATATATATGCATAAAACGATGTTGCCAAGTAGTGCGAAGACTAAAAACGTGAACACCAGAATCACACGTGTTTACAGTTCGACGCTATTTCCCTGGATCGAATGAATTATTTATAATCGACTCAACACTTGCTGTTCTGTATAACTGACGCAACCAATCACGTGCTGCTACTCTCGTGCACAATTTTATTTTCATTAAGATAGTCGTGACTGATTGCTAAGAAACATGCGCACTAGAGCATACAATAGCAGATAAACGAATCGCAGTCAAAGTCCTTCACAATACTTGTCATCAATATCGTCTTTCATATTTACTTTTTTACTTTAGGATAACTTAATCTAAGATTTCTTGTCTAGTAATAAAAGATAATAAATTACACTGTCACGTTCGTACTTTTTCAAACGTTTGAATGCAGCTTCTGTTGTTTATAAATAAAGATTTTTTACAGTTTCACCATTCTGTGATTTAATTTTTTTTAAATATTTATCGTACTTCCCTATAATGATTATTTAATTCATGATATGTTTTTGTTGTGTTTTACAGGAGAACGAGGAGTCTGAATGCCCCCAGTCCTATACAGCAGTTTGGACCATGCGGCCGTATAATGAAAAATTCTGCCATGGTCATGTAAGTATCACAAAACATTATTAGAAAAAACTATCGACGGTCATTTTTATTTTTAGAATAAAATCTATTATTGCAAATTAGAGTTGGCCGCACGTGTTTCATTAAATAAGTCACGCGTCATTTAACCACGAGTTTCGCTGCGTGTCTGATTAATGCATTCGGCAGTGAAATCCATGGACAATGAATATGTCAATGATTACACTGGTTTACGAATAATTTTGAACCGAATTTCAATCGTAATTGCTGCTGCGTCAATTGCAACCGTATAGTTAAACTCATAATCCTTGATTTAATAGTAATCTTGATAATTTTTGAATTTCTACATATATCATTTTTGGTTTTTACAATATTTCAAATGCAAAGTCATTAATCAGTCAAAAAAATATAGGGGGTGATAAAAAAAAAGAAAATTTATATAAAATCCTGTTATACCAATTGTTATTATTCGGCGGTTACAGAGTCAGACGATTGTTTTATCGAAATTCGAAAAATAAAGATTAAAGTATTTAAAAATTCATATAAAAATTATTAATTCAAAGCGTTCATAGAGTTCGATATCGTTCATAGACTAACGGGTCGCATGAATAAATCGAGGATAAATAAACATGCGACTAGGCGGTTCACAGATTTGCGAAATGAAAAGCACGTTCGCTGCTTCTGACGAGGCGATTAATAAGTCGTCCGGAAGTTTTAATTCGCACGTAACACTTTACACCAGTGTAGCCAAGCGTAATGCTCGTTCAAGACGTCGAGGCGCCCCACACTTCTCAAACGGCGCATGCGCATTGTCTATGAATTGTTTAACGTTAAAAAACGTGACACAGTACAGAGCTGTCAGTATGCACGCGACCCTCGACCCGGGACCATCGCGACATGCTCGGCTCGGTCCGGCTTAAGTTTTTTCTTCACCAAAATTCAGTATAATCGAAAAAAATAAAGTTTTTCTTTACCGGGTACCAAAGACCAATTGATAATTTCTATACAATAAATAAATATAATTCGTATTAATTTTAAGTTAATATATTTTCAAGTGATATTCGATAATTTACAAGACTGAAAGCATCATGGTTGGATTCGTAAGGTTTGTTTCCTAAAAAATTATTGTTACTCCAACTGAATTTAATGATGAAATTCAATAAAAAAGTATTAAGTCAAGAAAATCACAGATTTGCAAATACTTAAAAATGAACTTTTTTTTACCAATAGTTGATAATTCGAGCAAAAAAAATTATTGTCTGTAATCTGGGTAAAGTTGCATAAAAAAGGGCATTAAAATACATTTTTGTTTGTTGATTATTGTTATTTGAAAAAAAAACCGCTTAATTTCCTATATTCGGGAACGGAAGAATTGTGATTCAATAAAAAAAAACTAAAACCGTTTTACTAGTTTAATCATAAAGCGGAACAAATTTTTTTAATTTTTCGACGCAATATTTCTCTGTGGCTTCTAAAATCTGAAGATTTTGGATAATCAGTAGAATCTATGAGTTTGCACGTAAAAAGGTGTAAAATTGATTTTTATAAAGCAATAATGTTATAAAAAACGATATATTGCTTCTGTTTAGTTGACAAGGTCCTTTCAATTTTGTTACGCAATAAGCATGATTAAAAGTTGGAACAATATCCTTGTCTCTTGTAAGTGTTAGGAAAAGTTTCGAGGACATAAGATTGCTGCGATTATCATTTGTCATTATTGAAATTAATGTAAATGCAATTCTAAAAAATTATAACGTTCGTTTGTTTAATATTTAAGCAAAATAAAATCTATCAACCTCTTTTAGGTAAAATTTTAAAAAATATTTTGTCTATATTATGATATCAAATAGGGGCTCATAATAAATAATTCGAATTGTGGTGATATTTAGATTTACTGTTTTGATAAAAGTATTTTTTTCCAGCAAAGCAAAAAAGTCAATCATTATTTTTTTAAGCGATATAAAGAAAATAAAAAAAATCTTTCGGTCCATGCGATGAAATGAAATAGAGGCTCATGGTCATGATTCGAATTATTACGATATTTGGAATTACTATTTGCGTGGTCGTGCCTCTCTGTTGTAATAGTTTAATGAACGACAAAACATAAATAGCCGTTGTTGTTGAATTGAGGCAAGCAGACTGCTTATACGTCGCACACGTAAAAAAAAGCGGACAAGTAAATGGACTTTGCTCCGGTTGAAATCGATAGGGGCACCATTCCCTCGCATATCCATCGAACATTACAGTATACTTATCGTTATACTTCGTCTTTTTAGTGACAAATGTGTATTTATCAGTTTGTGAGGTCTTCATAAAAATGACCGAGTTTAGGGTCTCAGATAAAATATAAGTTATGCTAATCGCTTTTTGAACTTGTATTCCTATCAATATGAACGTGAACTCGTTTACTTGAGAATTAACCCAAGTTCGTCTTCAACATAAGACAAACTTTTTTTTTTTTTTTTACTAAAGCTGAGTAAAGTTCGGTCATCTTGAGTTAACTTGAAGTGAAGCGAGCGTTAAATTGAACTCATACATAATTTGGTTCAGGATTCAATTACCTTCAAATTGTATTTGAACATAGTTTCTCCTTAACTTGAAGTCAAAGTTAAGTTCAGGTTAAACTTAACCTGAACCCTTCATCACTTTATTTAATCTTATAAAGGAGAAGTTTAAGTCTAACTTGAAACTGTTTAAGTAATTGTGCAGGACGAGATTATGATCATCTAAATACATTGACAAGGTCTGGATATAAAAAATATTTGCAGTAATTCATTTTTTGAGAGGCGGGGAATAAATAAAAAATGATATTGTAAAAACAACGTCTGCAATTACGTGCAAATACGTCTGCAATTGGTTATACTCGAATGTGGAGAAATGTCTACATGATGAGAATCGTGTTATAAACAAACAGTTGCTTGGATTTTATTAAACAATTTTTTTCATCGATAAAAAAAATTAATACAATGCGATTTTTTATCATCTTTAAGTTGGCAATTATTTTGAAACATCAATTGTTAAATAGCTACTCCGCCAATTTTTTAGTAAAAAAATATTCAACGCTGAAAATAAAATAAAACGCATTTGTTTTCTCTGAGTTACTCTGCTACTCTTTACGGGCTACCAGAGTTGCAAATCCCCATTAATTCATGAGATATAGTTGACAGTACAATTTGTTTTGTAATTATGTTTTCATAATAATAATATGTAGTGATTATAAAATAGAGTGTAAACATTTGAATAGCTGAAAAAA
The DNA here is from genome assembly GCA_963970395.1 of Ephialtes manifestator. Classification (NCBI taxonomy): domain Eukaryota; kingdom Metazoa; phylum Arthropoda; class Insecta; order Hymenoptera; family Ichneumonidae; genus Ephialtes; species Ephialtes manifestator. The sequence continues at coordinate 24,271,119 of OZ019972.1, forward strand.
TACTAATTTTCGCTTTAATATTGCAAGAAATAGTGGAAAAAATGGAAGAAATCAGAAATCATTACTTATTTTTTTCCATTTTTTTCAAAAGAATTACCGTGAATTTTTATTGAAAAATAATAATTTTTGCAGCCATTCCAAAGTTTAATCATTGTATTACAATCGCTACATGTTTTATTATTATAAAATCATAATTATAGAGCTGATCGTATCATCATCATTATTTCTATAAGTATTAGGCATTTACAACTCTGCTGACTACTCCACCAAGTTTTTTTTATTAAAAAGAAAATATCCACCGATAAAAATAAAGCAAAACGCAATTTTTTGGCGTCTCATAAGTTAATGACCGCTTTGTGAATGCAAGACTCAAAAGTCACTCAAACCTGAACCTCAGGTGCCACGTGCACTTTGAACCAACAGTTCAGCTGCCTCAGCGAATGGTCACTCTTTTCGCCGATGCATTATTGATGATTGATCCCACACAACCCCTAGTTTCTACTCACCAAGCTATAAAGTGCGTTGCCACGACCCATTTTCTAATTCGATCTAACGCAAAGTACTCAATAATAAATGCAGTTGAACGTATTCTGTTCCCACGTGAAAGCCATCTACCTCTACTGTCTCTAAATGATGGAGCAAATTTTTCCGGTTGATTGAATAGTTTGTCTAAGCAGTCGCAGTATCGAACGTCGCGATTAATTCTCTCTCATGGTCATAAATATACAATGCCTTGGTGACTCTGTAATTTGTTGTATGAAAATTAATTTTCTTTTTTTTTTTTCTTTTTTAGGACCATACAGGATCCTGCCTCTCAGAGGCTCACGTGGTACAAACCACCTCTCACCGTTCTCGTGATCAAGAAGGTCCGTGATTCTTCGGTGCTCCCACCATTCGTCCAATTGGTCACGTGGTTAATAGAGGTAATTATTATATAACGATAAAAAAATTCCTAATGTTTTATTTTACATTTTGATTTTACTTTTTATGTTAGTTCAAATTGTCGTTGAATGATTCAACGTGTATAGCTTGTTACCTAGATAGGAAATAACCTTCGCTTTCTTGGTACAACATCATTATTATTAACATTTGAAAAAAAAATCCTGCAAACTATATTTGCACTTTGCTTCCTTATTTGTTCTTACTCTTCTTTACAAAGTCCGTTGCATGGCTGTGTTAATCATTACTGACCTGCGGACAGTGAATGTCATTTGAAAAAAGCTTCCCATTCGCTGATTAAAATTTACTTTAAATGACTTTTGGTCGTTTTTTTTCCGAATTTAAATACAAAAGAATATTAATATGAATGCCGAAAATAAATTATAGATTCTTTGATTGGATTCTTGGATTACATTCTGAGAAATATACCTACTTTATATGAGAAATGAATTTTAGTAATGAATTCTCGAGTAATTATTGATTAATTGGAATGGTAAATACTTTGATAAAAATTAAGATAAAAATTAAGAAACACAGCAAATTTTTCTTGAAATTATTTGTAAAATATTTGTCAATATTATTTGCAGGAAAAACGAATGGTCGTATTCGTGGAAGCTTCAGTATTGGAAGATCCAGCGCTGACGCGAGATCCAAGGTTTCAAGGCGTTCACGACAGACTTCAAACGTTCAGGGACGGTACCGATGATCTACAGGACAGAATCGACTTTATCGTATGCCTTGGTGGCGACGGAACTCTCCTCTATGCCAGCCTTTTGTTCCAACAGTCGGTACCACCCATCATGGCTTTTCATCTTGGCTCTTTGGGATTTCTCACACCCTTTGAATTCGACAATTTCCAGGAACAAGTCACAAACGTGCTCGAAGGTGAAATGTTACAAACAGCTGATAAAAATTATTTAAAAAAATAGACCTTTCAATATAATTGGAAAATTTCATGTAACTGTCAAATGAGCTTTAATTTTTTGGAACCATTTCTTTAAAATGTCTAGATATTTCGTAGTATTAATCGTTCAACAATTATTTACGGAAAAATAGTCGTTTATAAAAAATTGTTATGGCTCTCTAAATAAGAAATTGTAATTGTAAAAGATTAAAACAATCAAATGTAATAGATATTAACTACACTGAAAAAAAAAATGTTACAATGAACAAAATCGGCGTTCACCCCCGTCCAAATGAATTTTTAATTGGTATAACAAATATTTTGGTTACCGCAAATATATTTTAGTCAACTGAATCAAATAATTATTGAAGAAACTAAACATTTGGTTGACCTAAATGAGAAATTGGTTTGAACTATGGCAAACGCCGATTTAGTTAATTTCTACATTTTTTTTCTCAGTGTAATAGAGCATCTTTCAAGAACAAGTCTCAACGAATATGTACGTTTTCGAAAGATTGCGGTACTTAATTACCGTTTTTGCTAATAGAATACCATTCATATTTCCCCGAGTCGGAAAACGTTCTGTAAAAATTTATCACAATATTTGCGCAATTACAATGAATTTCCTAATTGAATTTTCTTTTATGTTTTTTAAGGTCACGCTGCACTCACACTTAGAAGTAGATTGAGGTGTATAATAATACGAAAGGGTGAAGAGGGTCAACCCGCTAAACCACCGACGAATCTTTTGGTTCTAAACGAAGTTGTGGTGGATCGCGGTCCTTCGCCTTATTTGTCCAACATCGATCTCTTTATCGACGGCAAACATGTTACCAGCGTTCAGGGTGACGGTCTTATCGTAAGCACGCCAACAGGCTCCACCGCTTATGCTGTTGCTGCCGGTGCCAGCATGATTCATCCCTCGGTACCTGCCATCATGATCACACCAATTTGTCCTCACTCGTTGTCCTTCCGACCTATCGTCGTTCCTGCTGGAGTCGAGCTTAAGGTACCTTAAAAAAATCACCACTTAATTTTAGTATTTTCTCAGTTACTAAATTTTACATGCTACAACTTGTTGTTATAAAAATACATTTTGCAAGAAAAAGGTCTAAAAATACTGAAGTTCTATTGAACACAAAATAATGCAGATTCAAGTGAGAAATACACAATTGCTTAAATTAAATCATTGACCTAAATACTTTTTTTCAAAGTACAAATAAATTTAGTAGAAATCCTTGTGTACATTAATTTTACATTTTTTATTGAAAATGAAAACGTTTTTTCGAATCTTTCACATAATTGAGCTTTATTTCTTTAAATAATTATGCTTACTATAAGTAATATATACATATATACATACAACTTTTATACTCATCAACTTGTTTTTGTTATGAAAATATATTTTGGCAAGAAAAATATCTGAAAGTCCATAAACTCAATTAAAAAAGCAGACTAAGAATAATGTTTAATTTTTTTTTAATAATGCTAATCAGCACTTTAGTGGTTCCGAAAAATACATAAAATATGACAAAATCATTTGCAAGCTTTTGAGTTTCAATTTTTTTTAAATATAATTCTTGAATTGATTAAATAATCAATTTTAAAAATGATTAATTGTAATTAATGTAGAAATAAAAAAGGAAATAGTGCGTATATTTCAGCGATAACCGCAATCAACGCGATCGAGTCGAAATTAATTTGATTATTATAACATTAGATATCCGTATCGCCAGACAGCAGAAATACATCATGGGTATCTTTCGATGGAAGAAATCGACAAGAACTCTTCCACGGTGACAGGTAATTCGAAAATATCGTGAAAAGATTATCTAATTTCGTTTGTGTGTGTTTGACGTGAAATTGCAGATAATGGCGAACAGCAAGGCACGCAACACAGCCTACGTCTCGTTCGACGGTCGAAATCAGCAAGAGCTGCGCGTTGGGGACAGGTGTGTCCCGCGAATATTATTCTATTCGTTAATCAACTACGTTTCTTCAATTTCTCCATTTAAGTTCCATTGAAAATTAACATCTTCACCAAAATTCTTATTGTTTTATAGCTTTCGTAACTTTACTTCTCCATATCTTTTTAATATTATTTTCTATCCTTTTCTTCTCTTTTACGATATCATTAAAAATTAGTAATTCTTCATTCCATGCTTTTCTTTTTCCTATTTCATTAAAAAAAAAAAAAACATTCGCACTTTTCTAACAATTTCTACACTATTCTTCCATCTGAGACGTGGGCTGTTGGCTGTTGGCTGCTGAAACTTCGTTTTTTCTGTAATAAAAAATCACGAATTTACCTCACGGTCATTTAAAAAAATGCATCACTTAAGGAAGTTGGAGCGCTTTCCATTAGACAAATCAGTCATATATTGTAGTAATTATTTCCGTAAGGTATTATGCATCAACTAACTGTAGAAAAGGATGATTTGTATTACGATATATCTTTAACCCAAAAAAACATACATAGTGATGCTTTTGCAGAAAAAAAAGAAAAAAAACGTTAAAAAGATACACCGTACATTAAAAAGCTAACAAAAAAATCACCGTTATTAAAGATAATATGAAGTTTGATTTAGTATTTGCCAAATAGTTGTTAGTATATTAGTTTAAAAACAATTATTCAAAGACCTTATGAAAAAAATTAACTCTTATCTTGCGAAATCAATTCGCTAATTTTTCCGAACACATTTTTTAAAGTGCTTTCACTATTCTACATTGCTACATTGCAACATTGCTATTTTTCAAAATATTAAAAAATATTTTAATCCAAACAATCTATTGAAATTTGGCGAACTGTTGAGTTCTATTAGGAATGTATCCCATATTTTTATTTTATGAAAAACATAAGCATTTACACAAAAATACTAAAAAAAATTACGGAATAGTATCCAACATAAATTATGTTCTCTAACGGTAAACGAATAAAACAATGATAAACATTTAGCACCGATATTTGTAGTGCGAGGCACTCCACTCATTTAAAAATTAAATTAAATTGTTTTATACATTTTTTTACAGTCTGCGAGTGACGACTTCAATATATCCCGTACCGAGCATATGTGCGGCCGACCAGATTACCGATTGGTTCGATTCGCTCGCAGAGTGCCTTCACTGGAACGTTCGCAAGAGGCAGAAGCACTTAGATGAGCTCAGCGATCTCACGCATTCCTCGAGCAACGACACCCTCGATTCCCTAGATCGGGATAGCTAGGCTCGAGTGGCAGATATGCAGAAAATCATCAACGACGACCTTATCGCATTTGTGTCACAATTCATCTTTAAACAAATATAAATAGACATGACGTAAGAGGATACATAAAAAAAGCGGTATAAGGAAAGATCGACAGCCAGGGTCTTTCTAATATCAGCGAAAGGCATCAATTACATGTTTCCGAATTTCGAAAAAAAAGATGCAATAGTATCAAGAACGAAAAGAAATTTTCAAACTTATTTAAAGATTACAACATTTTTGTGAGAACGTGGAATTTAGATCCAAACAAAATTATAATAGGTTTATTATAATTTGTCTGAATCTGTGTGTATAGTAAATCTGTTCGAATTTCGGGTGAAACGTAACAAAGAAAAAAAAAACTACGAGTCTCGCAACACGGAGAAAAAAAATTAGCAAGATTTTTTCATGCCTATTTAGAAATTGCGAAATGATGCAGGAATTATGTTTAGAAAAAAACTCACGGTTTCTTCTTAATTTCATAGAACACCGTTTGTTAAGTTACAACATTTCTGAATTTTCTATGTTTTCATTAAGTTTCAAATCAAGGCATAATACGATTCTTAAAGTATATGTGCTGAACCAGCTTGGTTCATCACTGCACACTTTTGTCTGGATATTGAAAAAAGTGCATTCAAAAAAATTTGAATTCAAGAGTTTAAAAGTTTCGTGAATCTATCATATTTTTCATGCAAAGCTTTGAATATTCACTTGGAATTGAAAGTCGGATGGAAAAATATTGACAAACTCTTCTAAACGATTTCTTCGAATCCTAAAACGTAAGCCAAGGGGTCCAAAAGATCCTGTGCCAATTCTACAGCACTTTTCATAATCTTCGAATATTCTCTATCTCTCTCTTAAACGGCGAAGTTTTTCTTCGCCATATCGAAGAGGACTCTTCGATTTTTGCTCAAGTGAACGAATATCGAAAATTGGTTCATTTTTGGTGATAGTCCGATGGATGAAAAAATAGAGGCGAAGGTACTAGCGAATTGTGTCGTCTACACAAACAAAAAATCTCTAGAATTAAGTTCGCTTCGACCCAGTACTTATTATACTATAATAATTGTATATTCATATTCGCAAAAACGAAAGAAGAAAAATAGTATAATGCGAATTTTTTTACGAGCGAAATCACGACTTTAATCTTCAGAAGCATAATTTTTTTTAAACTGCCGAATATAGCCGTGATAATGAACGGAATTCGTGGGTTAAATCGTGTACCACAAAAGAAGAATGTTCCTCGAATAGGCGGAAACGCAAAAGTCGTTTTTTCTTTTTTTTTCTTTATATATATATATATCATTTTATTCATTATAAGATCATGTATGAAATACGTTGCTAAGCGGTTAAAATGAAAATAACGTGGTTTGAATGTAGAAGATGGCGCTATTGCTATTTTACCCTCGGTAGGTAAAGGCGAAAACTATTTTTATCGACCATCAGAATCCCCGTTCGAAAAGATCTGTCATAAAAGATTAAAAAAAAAACGAAAAACACTTGTTAATATGAATATGTTCAAACGGCGACTTTCCTATTAATAAAACTTTTTAATAAAATTATTTTTTTACCAAATGTGTTACGATATTCACTAATTACTCTTCCCTTTAATAACAAAACTGCAAAATTAGAACCTTACACTTTGCTTCTTCATCATTTTTCTTTCACCCAGTTTTTTCTATGAATTTATGAACAGTGAAAATAAAATATGGATGCCATATGTAACGTTCTACTTAGCAGAAATTAGAAAATTCATGTATAGATTTATATCTTGCCTTTTACTCAATTTAAATGAAATAATTCAACATTTAATAAAGTCAAGACATAGAATTTGACAACGTTGTTGTAACACAATTATTTGGGCTATCAAAAGTTAAGCGAAATAATTTGAATACGTGCTCTTATGTTACAACGAGTGGAATAAGAAATTTAATTAAAAAGGTTGGAAGAGAATTTCAGAAACTTTTATATATATATCCACAGAGTGACAGCTTTTAATGATTTCGTTACATCCAGATTTTTAAAAATTTGAACGATTTTATAATTTTTATAAAACTTGATAGTTCTTCAATGAAAAAAAAAGTTAATCCCGACAGCTTAAAAAAACTATTCCCAAGGCATTAAACAGACATTTTCGAAAAAATATATAACCCTTTAAATCAAAACATGAAGTCCAAATTTGGGGAAATTCTCGAGGAAAAAATAGCGGTGGTTTGACTACGTGAAAAATTGCTATCCGATCTGTCGAGCCGTTACAAAGTAATATGATGCTGATTTTTGCAACCTCATCACATACGCACATACAGAATCGATCTGGACATCAAAAAAATTATTCGATCTCTTTGGAATATTCCTTAGGTAAAAACTTCACGAAAACATAGCGTTTTTTCTATGACAACGTAAAAAATGGTAATAAGGAGAAATATTGATTTTTTATTCCAAAATCTTGATCTTTGTATAATCCAATCTCTGCTGATTTAGTTGGAGATCAGATTACTTAACTTGCTGTTCGAATACGTACCCACCGACACCTGCAATCGCCATGCCAACGCACCAAGGTCAGTCGCTTTATTATTCCGCGTTTCTTGCGCTCGAATGACTCGTTGTATTATCAATATTTTTTTCTCCTTTTTTTTGGTTGTCGATCGAGGTAAGATAGATTATAAAGGCACGTGTTACATACGCTTGGTCCTTGAACCAACCAATCTACTTCCTTTCGCAGTATCTCTGCAGTATTTGGATTTCAAGAATATCAAAATATCGATGAAAGCTACAAATCAATAGACGGTAAGAAAAAATCAATAAAATTCATGATGTTGTAAATTACGAGTCGCATTTCTGAAAAGTAATTCAATCGGTCAAAAAATTAAAACTATGGATTTTAATCCAAATTGCATTTATACATTACTTAGTTTTCATAACATTTGAAATTTGGGTAGTGTTTTTAATCAACGAAATATGTTTGCACAATAATTATTGATTCAGTGACACTATTATTTGATATCAAATAATTTTTATCTTACTGGTGCAAATTAATGCAGTATTCTTGACATTTTTTCTTCAGATTGTTGGTTTATTATTTACAAATTAAAAACTTTTAAAGATAACTTACCGATAATTTTTTCATAAATTAATCGATTCAATATTTATAAAGTTCATAAAAAAACGGAAATGCTGTACGATGTTCCGGAAATCATCTTTCATTAGAAAATAATTCACGTGGAACAAAAAGGGGAAAAAATCATATGCATCCAAAAATTGTAAATTACGTGTGTGAAAAGTTTGGAATCAAGAGAGTCAAATATCCGATGAAATTTTGTATTGAGAAATGATGTGGCGCCAGTATGTCGATTCGTGTGTGAAATGGGTCGAAAAAAGGATGCTCGTCACTTGTTTGCACAGATAACATTCGTATATAATAGATAATAAAGGAAATAGCGTTTGCAGTGGTAGAGATCTCTGAGTCGGTGGCCTGCGCCGTTCTTTCGTTCGCCCGCACCAAGGCCTGCCTGCCTGCTGACTTTCTAACGACAATCACTTTATATAACTATAGTAGTACGTATTATTCGACCCTTTTATTGCCGTTGCACGAAACAACCGAAGGGGGCTCAAGAATCTTGCTGCGTCGGATTGCAATAAAACGTAATAGCTAAATTGAAAAAAGTATTTAAAAAACATATGAAATTTTTTCAAAATGTATCCTAAATGATTTTGGTGATAAAGATAATGAATAAAATAGTGTAAATCTCCGATTTTTTGTTGTCTTCCCAACGACAAAAAAAAGTAGTTGAGTTTTTCATTCAGATTCCAACTCAAATCTACAAACGGCAATAAATTGTTCAATCAAACGTAAAGAAACAATTATATTTAATGAGCTGGAATTATATCTTAACGTAAAAACAACACTAAATAAAATGTTCATCGAACATGAAGAATAAATTTTTGCTTCATTGACTCTTAATACTGAAGCATGATTTTAGTTTAAAACTGTAGAAAATTTTATGTGGGCTTCAAGCATCCATCATTAAGTTTTTATTCCACACCAGATTTAACGTTTTAATTCTGCACAAAAAATTGATTCTTCCATTTTGCTGATGCGATGATAATTATAAAGGGCTTTTATTGCCACAAGACTTTGGAATAAAACGTAATAAATACAGTGAAAAAAAAACAAGAAATCTTCAGGACTTGGTGAAACGAATTTCATTAATTAGGATGGTATTATAATAACATAAATTCATAATTTTTGGTTTTCTTCTCAACAGAAAAATTCGACAATAACAACAGCAAGTTCGTAACCACGAACGGCCGCTATTCGTCACTTTTATTTATTCATTTAATTATTTATTTATAATACAACAAACGTAGATACAAACAATCGTCGGGCGCGCGTTACGCGTAACTATTTGTAATATATTATATATTATTAACACGAGAGCCTTTTTGTTATATTTATAATAACTATGGGATAAGTAATTGAAGGATTGAGGGAAAAGGATTTAAAGAAAATGAAAAAAAACATGTTTAAAGGGAAGGGATTTGGCCTTGGGACAGTACATTATGCGTGTGCGTAGTTTTTCTTTGAGGTGGGACTAGAGGACCTCTTTGGCGATTGGCCAAAATTCCATTTTTATCCGTCAACACAATATCGACGCATTTACTTTTTTTGTTCTTTTTTTTTCTTTTCTTTCGACATTCAAATATGAATGCGAAAAAAGTGGATTTTCTTGATGAGCGCAAACGTACCCAAACATAAACGATGGCACTAGCCGTACAACAAAGTTATCACGAGAGATAAATGGGTCACGTCTTATATTCTATAGTAACGTCGCGCAGAGTTGATCAATTAATTTTTGTTTTAATTTTTGTGCTTTAGCTGACCAGAGCTTGGCACGTTCGTCACATCGAGGCGATTTCTTATAGTTATTATTATTATTTTTTAAATCTCATGTCATTTTCCAAAAGTTTTGGTTCTTTTTTTTTTTTTTTTTTTGAGCGTTCACACCTCTTTCAAGTTCTTTCTTTTTTTCTACTAAAATCTATGCTAAGCTTATCGTAACTGTACAAAAAAAATCTCGACTAAGCGAACCCGAGAGGGGATCATTGCTCGCAGTACATTGTCAAACAATCGTACGTTTATTGTTCATACCATTACATACCATTTGTTTTTTTCCTCATCAACTATGTGTGTCGATAGATTATATACTATATAATTGCAAAAATAAGTTACACTTTCGACTCAACACATGATAAAAACAACGCACACTCGTGACATACAATTAACACTTATTCTGTACAATTTTTTTTTGCGAGAATCAATATCATCGCTTTTATTTTTCTCATTCAGGAGATTACGGGCTGCTCAACCGATTTCAAACAATAAATCGTGTTAATTATATCGGTAAAAAAATCAAACTATAGTGTTCTTATTATGTAGAAAGAATCCTCACATCAAAATATAATTGTAGAATTTCATTTTTTTTTTTTTTTTCGATATAATTTATTAATATTTTCATTTTTTTTTACATCTGGTCCACAATTCATTATCTTCGGGACTGAGGATTTTTTTCGCGTAATTATAACTCTTTTGCGAATACTCAATCCGTTTTATATGCGGTTTTTTTACCGATATAAAAAATTGAACACGCTTCTTTGTTCCAAATCGATGGAGGCTTAATTTAGTTTTTTCTTTTTTCCTCACTTCGAAGAGGCGAAACGTAATAAATATACACGTCAATCAAACAGTAGACAAAGACAGCAAAACAAGAAAAATAAAAACACGTTGTATCCCATGTCGGGATTGAAAACGAGTTGAAAATCGGTTATTTCGAGACTTCGATGAATTTAGCGATAGGCGTGCGAGTGATCACGCTAGGGCGACGGAGGCAAAGCTGCGGCAATCCGTACGGCCACGCGAACAGGTGTTCAAGACTCGCAACACCAAAGAGCTGTTGAATGCAAATTACCGGTTTCTCCGATTATCCCCGCTTATGTGGTTTTTTTTTTCGCGATCGCTCAGGCAGAGCTTATTTTATATCTCATGTTATGCCAAATATGATTTGTTCGGGTCTCGCAGATGGGTTAACGATATTAATTTAGATGTAATTGAAGGATTGCGATAATTGTGCGCAGTCAGAATTGAGGAAATCGAGGAACGATTATTGAAGTTTCTCTGCTGAATTGAAGTATCAAGCCTTACATTCAGAATTTATGAGTTTCATTTCGCACTTGTGGTCTGTTGAATTTCCATTTGCTCAATTAAACCCAATTTTACAATTGGGATTTGATTGTCAGATTCAACTGAGAATAATAATTCAATTACCCGGGCTAACTTGAGAACTTCAAAAAATAATATCAATTTCATCTTCAATGCTACAGCACGGTTAAATATAATTATCACTGACGTGTAGAATTCAAACATCGAGTTTATAATGTACAATTTAATGTAAAGGATTGACGCATTCAAGTTTGCGCCCGAAAATGAGGGATTCTGTTTTATGCCAGATCGAATGTTTGAAATCTATATTCAATCGAGTGTTTCGATTTTACATTCGGAAAAAACATTGCAATCCTATATGAAATTACGTTGAATTTGTCAATCCTGCACACAATAATTGAACCCTATACCCGATGTTTTAATCCTACGTCAAATATTTCATTCCCATACCCAACGTTTCAACCCTACATCCAGAATTTCAATCCTTTATCCAGTGTTTAAATTCTACATCCAATGTTTCAATCTTGCACTCGAAATTGGATATTTCAAGATGACACAACCATAGCATTTTTTTTTGTTGGTCAAAACGATGATTTTCCCTGTAGTCGCTAAACAATAGCACAATCTCAAATATCAGCGAATATCATTTTTTCAAATAATTGCCATAAGTAACCAAGAAAAAACGAAAACAAAGAAAAAATCACATTTTTTAACGCTCATCAAATCGACCCGATATTGAACGCCCAATAGTCGTTTCGTTATTTCTGATAGTGTTTTCTTCGCGTTGACGTTCTTACGCACGGCGGCACGTCCTGATTACCACCATTGTTCTTCAAAATCGACGTCGGCGGATCTTTCCAGCACGTTTTTCCAGTAGAACTATCGTTAAACCTCGCCTGACCGGTTGATACGACGATTAACGAATTGCTCTGCTCGACCTCGCGCTCGCCTTCGAAAAGTCGACACATCTCCCGAACGGGAACACTTCGAGCCGCTCGGTTAAGATCGTGAAGTGAACGAGCGCGCTGCTTGCCTTTCGGCGACGGCCTCGAAGCCGATCTTCCCAGATCTTCCGTACTGCGCGCCAAACGACCCCCCATTCGCGATAACGACTCGAATAGCGTCAATTTCTCTTTCACAGGAACGTACCGATCAACTCTCTGACATCTTTCGAGAAGACGTGCGACATCCTCTTCGCAAGATGAATTCATAGATTTATCTTCAACAAGAGCAAACGTCGTTGTTCTTGGCAGCGAAATCGCTCCGCGCTCTCGACAATCCAACGTTTTCTCGAAAATTCGCGAATTCGAACTCGTACGACCAAAATCTTGACTCGCAATCGGAATTTTCGACATTAGACTGAGTCGCTCTCTTCGCTCTTGCAGAAAAGTTGTTTTCAACGAATTCTCTGGTATCTGAGATTTTTGTGGTTGTTGTTGTTGTTGGTGGACTATGGAAATTTGCGTCTTTTCACGAACGTTTCTCCTTTCACGAGCGCGACTTCTTCTTTCACCCGAATCTGTTCGTACTACGCCGGGACTCGGAGGACTGTCGGGCTTGCAACGGTTGTTGTTGTTGCAGTTGCTTGTAGCTTTGTTGTTGTTGTTTTTGGCGTCTTCTTGGCGATTGCCGTGGCTTTCACGAAAACGGACGATCGGCGATTCTGTGGAGACTCTTAGAGGTGGTAACCTTCGCGTTATCGCGTCTACCGTCTCCGCGGCTCTCACAAAAGGATTCGTTGCTTTTGTAGTCTCTATAGCTTTCGCTAAGGATTCAGTTGTTGTTTCTGTGATTTTTGACGTATCAACGTTGTTTTTCAAAAGTCTGGACACTTTTTCCTGCTCCGAAGCCGTAAGAGCTTCTTTGAAATTCTCTGATACAGATGAAGCGATATGACGCGTTGTTTTTGTAGTTTTTGTGATCTCCGCATTGTTTTTCCTGTCTTTCGACGTTGTTTCTTCATTCGCGGATTTCACAGACTCTCTGATAGACTCTGAAAGCATTCGCGCAGCTTTTTCCCCATTATCCACAATTTTGTCATTTTTCGTGGTTTCCGCGTTGTTTCTGTTGTCTCTCGCGGCATCACTTCGACTTTCTGTCGTGACGGAACTTCTGGCAGTATCAGAAATTCTTTTTGCTACAGCATCCGCATTTCTACCGAGTGTATCCGGCACCGTTATTGGTTTTGTTGTTTTCGCGTTGTGTCTATTATTTTTCGAGACTTTTTCACGCTCGGTGGTTTTATTTGACGCTGTTGTGTCCGTCAATCTACTGTTAACATCGTTAGACACAGGCGTTACAGTTTCCGTGTTGTTTGAGGTGGTTTCGGCGTTGTTTCCGTTGTTTCTCACATTTTCGCAAAGCCTGCTGCATCTCTGTGTGGCGTCGGTGGTTTTTGCTGTTGCTGCTTCGTTATTGTTGTTGTTGTTTTCCTCCTGGCGGGCTTTTCGTCGTTTTGCGTCTTCCTCGAGGACTTTACGACTTCGCGCCTCGTTTTCTCGTCTTCTTGCTTCCTTGTAACGTTGTATCCTGAGCTCACGAGTGTCCGCCTCGGGGATAGAGGGCGCTGAGTCGATGGAGTCAACGCTGGAGCGACAACCAGAGCCCCAAGGTAGACTATCGTCGCTACCTTCGCTGCTCTCACTGCAGCCCCACGTTCTTGCAGCGAGCGCCGTCTCGACTTTTGGCAAAAGTGTCGTTTGTATGCTACGAAACTCGCTTAGATGTAAATCCTCGTCGCTGGAATTACTGCTGGACCAGCCTCGCAATTCGCTCCTCGCCCGACGTCGGGAATCCTCAAGGACAGAAGAAATTCGCGAGTTCTTTGAGCTCATTGGCGAATCGCCTAACCAGCATCGCAATTCACTTCGCGATCGACGACGTGTCTCCGTCGGACTGTCCGGTAGTGGAACTGGACCTCGCGGACAGATTGTCAATATCTCCAGAAAATTGAGACAACGCTGCGCTCGGAACGGCGTCTGACGAACCAACTCCGCTGCTATCGCACGCACCCATGACCAATAGATCGGCTCTGTGTCCGCCTGGAACGATAAAAATATTAAAATGTTAAATATTATTTTCAAGTGTTTCATAAAATTTTAATTAATCAACTGACTAATTAAGCAAGGATGATTTAAACATATATTTTCAATGAAAAAATGTTATTTGATTAGATATTGGACACTTGCTGATAAGAAATGTAATGGTAAATAGTTATTCATTAATTAGTTTTTAAAAAGTAGTTAAACTGAATTTTAGGATTTTTTTTCTTTTTAGTAGAAATTTAAATTCACTAATTATAAATTTCAACGGTACCAAAAATTTGCAACTTTGTACAGCCATAAATCATCAAACCGGTGAATGTAATTTAGATAAGAATTTCAGAGAAAGTAATATTATTTTCGATTAGAAAGTATTCCAAAGTGCAAAGGAAAGTCAAGAAACGATGTTTCATGGTCGTAAGTTCGAGCTTCACACGTAGAAAAGCATTTCTTTTCACGGTTCAAAGCATGATAATACAGACATCAACACAACGATTGCGAAATAAACTCTACAGCTATGGTCATTCGATCTTATATTATACTTTCAAAAAATAATAATAGATATTCAGAATTTGCACTTAAACAATTAATTATCGTCTCTCTTATAATCCCGTCCTGTAAGATACGGAATATTGTGAACCTCGTCTCAATATTCCGAAGTATCAAGCAGCTTCTCAAATTTATTGAGGAAAAAAAAGTAAAAGGAAACGGTAGACACAAGTTGTTCCTACAGCAGGTGGACGAGTTGATCGTTCATTCAACTTTGACATTCTTGGTTCCAATACAAACGTCTACTGAGTCTGTATTTTCGTAGCAGTCACGATTCCCACAAAAGTATATCCACCAAAATGACTCGAAAAAAAAGGTAAACAAGAAAAAGGCTGTGGCTGCAGATGCGCCAGGTGGATTTTCAATTCTTTTGCTTTTCTCGCGTTCATTCACCTCCAATATTACCAAGATCAACAAAGTTTCCGTTTTACTAAAAAGAAAAATACATTAACGAGACAAAAAGTCATTTGTTGTAATAAAAATTAATGCAAGATACTTTCTGTAATGCTAAAGTCACAGATAGAGAGCTCGTTATCCAGACGACGACTACGACGACGAGGATTGACCATGACACACGATTTCGCCTCGTGTGGATTGGAAAGTTGTCGAGAGGCTGAACGAACCAACAGGCTCCTCGCTTTTGCTATCTTTTGCTGCTCTTGCTGTGGTGCTGCGAGCCTCGAGTGCGAAGACAGCAGCGATAACAGAGACAGGTCTAACTATTTCTCGAAAGAATTCGGTCGTTAACCGTTCCGACGATTATTATACACTTTTCAGACCAAGTGCAACGCTCACTTTTGTCTCCAATGTTATATGCACTGGAAAACGAGTTTCGTATTGTCATTGCCGTCTAATTGTCATCGCAGTCGACCTTCCACAGGTTTTGTGGCATTTCGAAAGTCAAGAACTTTCCAAAAAAAAATTATTTTCATTCATTCATCCGTTGATGTGATTAGTTTTGTGGTCGTGTATTTATCGATATTAATTAGTTATCGAAAATTAAGTGAGTCAAAATTGAAAAAAAAAAACTAATTAAAAAAGACAGATTACCTCTCGAATTCACTATATTTTGTAGGGTCTACAGTTTTTGTAATTTAAGTTATATCGCAATAGAAAAAGTAACTTATGTCTTTAAGGAGGTAAAAAAAAATAACTCATATCTCGGCACGCAAAAAACAGTCCGATTTTCAATATTTTTTCGGTATGAGGTTATGGGGTTGAAGTGGTGCGGATTTTAATCACAAGTAATATATAGTCTTGCTAGAATGGAGTTTTTTTTTAAATAAAAAATATTGATAAACAATGAAGTTATTATTATTATTATTATTAGCCTAGAGGTATTTGAAGTTTTTATCACATGCAAGCATAACACATACTTTCTATACAAAACTTTTCGCGACGTTTCAGACTAGTAACAAAAGGTTCTTAAATTTTTATTTCGTGAAAAAAATCTTCCTCTATAAGGAATCAAAGTACCATAGCAATGCGATAGCAGACGCTTCTTCAAAAGATTTCTGCAAAGCCATTTGTGAGTTTACCAAACCGTGGCGAAAATGAGGACGATTGCACGAGTGTCCTTGCCCATCAAACAATTCCCAGAATGAAGCAAACATTTTTTTGTAACTTTTGTTTTATTCTCGGCTATTAAAATCCTCACCAAAAGGAAACACTGAAATTACTATAACAATATCTCTATTAAACGATTTTGCAATCTGATGTGGCGACAAATATTGTTTTAATGATGATATTGCACACAAAAGTTCTCAGGACAAACGGACAAGGATGATGACCGATTTTGCGGTGACGAGGAAATTAATTTGATTGATAAAAAATAGCGACTTTAAGCAACAAGCAACCTCAGCTATGTCTTTATAAGACATCCTATGAATCCACAAACAATGGTGGGTCATGGGAGAAGAGTCTGAAATCCTCCCACGCGCCTCTTCCACTTCGTCTCTTCAAGATCGACGGGGTCGTCTCGGCGAACTGGCGCCCACTGACCTCCAACAGCCGCGACTTACACTCGTTGCATAACGCGGAGGAATCGAAAAAAAAAACGTACTGACCAAGTTATGACATGGAATGAAATTAAAAAAATTACTAAAATTGGAATCAGATTTCTGGAAAAAAATTAAATGCATTTTACTGAAATAAATTTAATTTTTTTACAGCTCTAAGAGGCTGTTACGTTAAATTATACAAACTGATTTTTGAAAAAGTAGCCACTTTAAAAATATCCTCCGAATTCGAATTTAGAAAATGCAACATATTTTATAAAATGGAATTCCAAAATAAATAAATGAAAGTCATAACTATTTAATTAACTATATTTTTCAGCTTATATATGGTCTCATAATACATCGATTTAAGAATTGTCATCTAGTTTGTGGTTTCAAAAGTGACAAACAGGTAAATTTGTGCCATGGTGATGCATTTGTTAAATCATATTTATAATAGGAATAGGAATTTTTCATTCCAGCCGTAAGAAATAATTAATCAGAAAGTCTGCAAATTAATTTTTGTTAAGGTGAGCACCAGAAGAAAATATGATTTTCAGTGTCTTATATTTTTTCTTCCCATCGACTGATAAATATAATAAACATACACAATGTCAGGAGCGCAATGAAGAATTTATCTGTCGACGTTAAAATCGATTAGATTTACTGATTTTCACACAAACAGAAAAACAATTGCGATCCAGTAGCAAATGACATATTTTTATCATCATATCAAAGAAGACTTGGAGGTTGATGAAGGCGTGCCACAGATAGACATCGCGACTCACCCACGCATCCAGATCAACGAGAGATTGTATAACTCAAGTTAGAAATCGAGAGGGAGGGAAGGCATGTATATACTACATCAACGTAAAGGTATCCTTAATTACTGTTGCAAACAGTAAGAAAAAAATGCCCGGCACGAACCATAGCACGCCTTCGAGAAAGTGTTTACACCAAGGAAACGGATCGTGCCGCAGATAAAATGTAGATTTACATGCAATTACGTTGCGCGATGCATACCGGTGTATTAAATTGGTTCACCAAAACTCCCAGCCTGTCTCTTAATTTAGCTTCGAATACTTTTTTAGATTGTATTTTGCCTCAAGGAAATTATTAATCAAGAAGCATCCTTTATGATTAAATCAAAATTGACCAACATTCTTTTCTCGTACAGACATTTTTGTAAAAAAAGAAGCAGTCAGATAGAAATCAATGTTCATCAACAAATATCTGTCGGTATTATATAAAAAATATGTATGTTTATCAGCTGAACAAAAGCACTTGGCTATTGTGAGTAACCTACAATATTCTTTTTGGCATTTACACTGTGCATACACTTATAAGAAAACGGGTAGGTCAAATATTTTGAAATAATTCTCATTTGCTCAGAAGATGAATCCTTCTGATATGAATATAGCGATTTAAAGTAGAAGCAAATTTAAAAGAATACCATAGGTTTATTTATTTTAAGGAATGGCTTTTTAAATAAATGATAACTTCACGAATAAAAAAATTGCACTAATATCGGAAGGATGAATCTCCTACACAGTTGAGAATTATTTGGACATTTTGGCATTTCGCTTCTTTTATAAAATTATGCCGAGTGTAAAAATAAAACAAAATTATAGTCTGAAAAAAAAAATTATTTAACATTTCAACTATACATATTTTTAATATAATAGCAGTAGCTAAATAAGTGAGACAATCATCAATAAATATCGCGGACCTGTCACTTTCGCGTTAAAAAAAATTGACACAGACTGGAGAAATGTTGTGCATAGAATTTTTTTAAGCTATGTCACCTTTTTTTTTTAAGGAATGATTTTTTACATTAATGATAACTTCACCAATAAAAAAATTGCAGTAATATCGGAAGGATGAATCTCCTACACAACTGAGAATTATTTGCAAATTTTGGCATTTCGCTTCTTTTATAAAATTATGCCAAGTGTAAAAATAAAACAAAATTATTGTCTGAAAAAAAAAATTATTTACCATTTCAACTATACATATTTTTAATATAATAGCAGTAGCTAAATAAATGAGACAATCATCAATAAATATCGCGGACCTGTCACTTTCGCGTTAAAAAAAATTTACAAAGACTGGAGAAATGTTGTGCATAGAATTTTTTAAAGCTACGTCAGCTTTTTTTTTAAGGAATGGTTTTTTAAATAAATGATAACTTCACCAATAAAAAAATTGCACTAATATCGGAAGGATGAATCTCCTACATAATTGAGAATTATTTGGAAATTTTGGCATTTCGCTTCTTTTATAAAATTATGTCAAGTATAAAAACAAAACAACATTATTGTCAGAAGAAAAAAAAATTATTTAACATTTCAACTATACATATTTTTAATATAATAGCAGTAGCTAAATAAGTGAGACAATCATCAATAAATATCGCGGACCTGTCACTTTCGCGTTAAAAAAAATTGAAAAAGGCTGGAGAAATGTTGTACATAGAATTTTTTAAGGTTGAAGTCAATAATACATTTTTTCAAATTTTAAATTATAATTTCATAATTCAATAACATATATCTTTGTATCAAAGGAATATGTTATTTAAACTATTTGATCAAATATGTCATTGATTTCAATTTTTTTTTCTAAGTATTCAAAATTCTACTTTTTTCCTTGTTTTTAATTTCTCAGGATATAGAACTCCGCGAAACTTGATACACCAGAGATGGAGTGGCCAAGTGGAGAGGTGCCAAGCCCAGCGATGGGACGAAGCGCAACAACGTGTGTGTTCGGAATGCCGCGTGTTGAGAATGCTTCTTTGAGATTGAGTGTCTTCGATTTCGGAGCCAAGTGGCGAGTCTTAGGTCAGGGATCGGCTTCAGAGGACGTTGGCCTCTACGTGCGATAGGAAATAAAGATTTCTCATAGTATGGCTAGACAAGTTTTTAAAATGGGTCTAAGCAAATACCAGAAAATATTAGAATCTTCTTTATTGCAATCGATGGTAAACATTTATTGTGTAATTGATGAAAACAAGGATTCTGAAAATGTTCTTCAAAAATTAAGATATTTAAAAATCCTTACCCAAAAAGTCGCCACCAAATCGCCCTGTGAGTTGCTCAAGGTGAACCCGAGGGCTAGAACGTGTGGTTGACAAATTCCTGGCGTAGCTTGACGAAGATTGAGCGCCCTCAAAGGTAGCCTCATTTGTGTGCCCTCGACCCACAAATAGCCCATTCTTACAGAGACAATTCGCCTCTCATTGAGATCCTCGACGTACAGTTCGCCTGAAATAACAAAATAAAAATATTTCTTCAATTATTGTCATTATGATTAAACCTAACATTATATTAAACCTAAGAAATCAAAATTGATAATATTTGTAATACACCTTTTAAAACAATATTAATAGAAATAAATACATAACCTTTTAAATTCGCCTAAAATAACGAAGAGTAAAAATATTCATAACATTATTTTTATTCTAGTAATAATCAGAATTAATTTTTTAAATACTGATTAGTATTTTTTAATTAACAATTAATTCATCAGTATGTAAATAAATTAATATGAATTTCCAAGATCTCGTTACGCGATTTTGTATTGTCAAATAGTGTGTAATTCACGTTTCACCCTGAAATTGAGAAAGACTCGGTTGGCTGAATCATCGACATTGAGTGTCTCTTCCTCTTTCTCTCTCTCGCGATAGTGCCCTCGAGCAAATTTATTTTTAGAACAAACACTAATCGAGTTATTGCTCGACTTGCTGTATCCCAATGAACGGGGAATATTGGAGAAGCATCCGCTACGTCGATTTCACGACCGATGATGGAGGAAGAGACGTCGAGAAAGACGGGAAGTAGTGCGGATAAATATGGAAATATGTAAACTATCGTGGGCACATAAAATCGCCGGGAAATAATAGCAGTTGCTCAAGGATTCGACGAACCACAATTCTGTGATTTTATAAATAAAAATATCCTTTATATCTTTTAAACAGGAAAGTTTTACAAAAATTATGAAATATGTTAACTATTGTGGGCATATATAAGCGCCGGGAAATAATAGCAGTTGTTCAAGGATTCTACTAAGTACAATTCTGAGATTTTAGAAATAAAGTTATTCTTTACATTTTTTAAGCAGGAAAATTCTACAAAAATTATGAAGTTCTAAAAACTATGATTTAGGTACTGTGCTAGTAAAAAAAAAGATGGCAAAGACTCAAATAAAAATAAATAATTGATCGAACAACCGAACGGTTAAAAATAAAAACAGATTTAAAAATTCTCGTAAACGGGAAATCCAAAATTAAAACGCAATTTTTAAAAAATAATACTTATTAATTTATTCATAATTATGCTGAAATAATTATTATACGAAATCAATATTTTCCAATGACATTGATTTTTATTTAAGATTTTGATCTTGTCACAAATTATTGAAATTCTGATTGAATCACATTTTCTGTTGGAAATATATGAGTCGAGTATTTTTCCAGTATGTTTTTCTGGCTAATGAAATAAAAGAAAATTGTCACGCAATTCTGGATCGTCATATCAAAAGATAAGAACAACAATCCCAGCTATAAAACTATGAGCAATTGGTTTTTGGTGCCTGTAGCTTTTATTTTACAACCTAGGCTATATAATTGACGGTTAGTGCGATATCGAGTCTGTGCTCCGGTCTTATCAACGAAATGCTTCTAATCTCTCGGAGGTCTCTTGTGTTTCCTAACGCATATCGTGCCCCTTCTTTTCTCTTTGCTATACATTCATCCCCTCCCCTTTCCTCGTAGTCGCTGCAACATCATTCCGGATGCAACAGGCCAGTTCGTTGGCACATGAAACGTTCGTTTAAATCGTTTCTATTCTGAGACAGTTGTTTTCAGAAGCATTTCTTGCGATCTAATTTTGTGACTCAAAAGTATTCGCAAAACAAACTCTTCGAAAATAAAATCATTAATTAGCAAACAATATTATAAAATTCCATACGTTTTAACAAATTGTTAATTTATTCATTATGAATAAAATAATCGACTTTTACAAATTGGTGCATTTCGTAATTTTTTTTACACCTCTACAGAACTGTGTGGTATTGTGTTGTGGGATTTCATAGATTTTAACTATTTATTTATTTGTTTATTATGAAAAAAATAAACAAAAAAAATGTTGGCTTTTATAAATTTTACCATTTTTTTCATAAATTTATTTTCAACTCTACAGAAACGTCTGATATTCAACCTTGAATTCGATATGTAAAATATATTTAAAATACTTAATAATATTAAATATAAATAATATGTTAAATATATTGATTTTTTTGTAAGCATCGATTAATTTCGTTAAAAAATATATCGTATGGATATAAAAATATACTTCTGTACACATTGTTTTTCAAATCATAATGCAAGCCATTATGCATATTTTTAGAAATATTATTAAGCGAATAAATGAATAGATTTTTTTGACTGAAATAACCTTTGGTATTTAGCGAGAATGACTCTTTTATTGCAACCGGAAACCGACAAATGCGATGTACGTGGGCGACGTGCCGAGTGTCAGGGTGAGATAAGCGACTGGTTAAACTTACTTAGGAATCAGCCGAAAAAAAATCCGTCGATAAAAGTCAATGCTTTGACAATCGCTTAAAAACATCATCAATCATCCAAAGCCTTGAAAGCCAAAATTAAATTTTGTACCTGGGGATGTCACTATGACGGTTTAAAAATGATGATGATTTCTTTGTTACATTTTTTTAACGCGCAACATCTTTAAAATATTTTCATACACTTCGATCTTGAAATCTACCTTAACATTTAACTTCAGATAACATAAATAAAATAAAAATTCAATGCAATATAAAAAGTGTACTGAATTTTTTTTAAAATCGTTTATGAAAGAAATTTGTAAAATGGAGGACAAGCAATCGGCACTATTTTATCATCATGATTCTTAATTCGTTATCATCATAGCATATTTTGTAGTTTGTCAAAATAGCGATTTTTCGAAACGTTTTTTTCAATTGTAATCCCAAAATTTTGGCAAAAAATGTACATACAATGGTATTCCAT
The DNA here is from genome assembly GCA_963970395.1 of Ephialtes manifestator. Classification (NCBI taxonomy): domain Eukaryota; kingdom Metazoa; phylum Arthropoda; class Insecta; order Hymenoptera; family Ichneumonidae; genus Ephialtes; species Ephialtes manifestator. The sequence goes on from OZ019972.1 coordinate 24,294,050, forward strand.
GTGGATTGCATCCTACATGTTTATTTTACGAAATAAAAACGCATTTACAGGTAAGCATTCGAAAATTGAATTTTTCAAAAGTTTCATTTTTTTACTGTTTCAAAAATATGCGTTAATTTAAGTTTTTCAAAAATTAACCCAAAATGGGTTTTGACGTTGGAGAGTTAAACAAAGAAATATTTATATATAAGTACTGAGGAACAAAAAAAAATCGAAATCTCATTTTGTATTCATGGTGACAGTTCCGAAACAGTACACGTATTTGCCGTTAGCCCGCATATCCGGAAGTAATGCAGATACTTGTTGTATGTTGTGTATGGGTGTGTGCATTTTTTTTAAATGCAGCATGAAAACCCCTATATTAGGACAGACTTTCCTGCAGTCACGTTAGTTTTGTGATGAAAGTGGTGCTAACAGACAGAAAAGTGAAAGAAGCGGGTTTGGCACTATAGAGAGGGTCGGTAATAAAGTCTAACAGAATTCACTGCAGTGGAAAAACTTGTGTCTCGACTGCTGCTGCCAGTTTTATTCATCGGCTGCCCCCGCAGGACTGGGAGGCCAAAAGGTGTTCATGTTTCACGAAATATACAGGAAACCGTTTGCCACTCTGCTGTCCTCGTGGAAGAAAGATCCGAAGGGATAAGCCGGAGAATGAGGGGGAGGGGAACTTTGCTATGGCGCCGTCAGCTGTCTCGTTTTCAGTTGCTCGCTGGATGAAGTCAAATTCTTTTTTAATTTTTTTTTTTTATGAATTCATGAATTGAACATTTTATTCTTCAGCTGCTGCATCTCGAGCTGCTTATAAAGTCAAGAAAGACACGCTCCATGAGCAAATTTTTATTTTTTTTTTACCACAGAGAGTTATTTATTTTTTTACTTCCTTCAATTTTTAGCTGTGTCTTTGATATTATCTCCGAGACATTTCCAAGCTAGACGTTGAAATTACTGCAAATCAGCAAAGACGAGCGTCTTGAGGATATGCAAATTTATTTTATTTCTTTTTAGTGGCAACACATTTTTACTTTTGAAATTTTTTGTTCCTTTGATTTTATCTCTGAGACAGTTTCAAGTTGAACGTCATACAGCTATGAATCAGCGAAGATGAATTTGTTGGGAAAAAGGATATACATTTTTATTCCTTTGAATTATCGCTGCAATATTTCCAAAGTAAACTTGATACTCGATGTTTCATTTGTGTCAATAAAAATATCCTTTTATTTTTATTAAAAAAACCCATAGACGTTTTTTACAAAAAGAAAACAATCTCAAACTCATTTCAAACTAATATTAATAAAAAATTAACTTTCTACATTACTTTGATTTTTGTGGTATTTAAAAATAACTTTGTATGGCAGAATCGTATTTTAACTTTAAATCAAATTTATTTATTTACATCTCGAAATATGACATTCTGAAAAAAAATCCATGGCGTAAATAAACAGAGTTAAAAAATAAAATCGTTGGATTGAAAAGTAATGGGGTGGTTCTAAATCTGATGAGACTACTTTTTAACTTCCTTTGATATTTTCCCTGTACTTCTGATTTAATCTCAAAGATACTTTATCCTAAGTTACTTTATCCGTACTCGAGATTTCTTCAAGAGGCATTGTGTTATTTCATCGTCTGGCAGGCGCCCTCCAGTTGTGGGAATACGTGCTCGAGTGTCTGTTCCGGAACTATTATGAGGTTGAAGGTGTGTGGAGAGCTTAGTGGAACAAATGTAACCGTAACGTTATCTCATGTTATCAATTTATTTCACGAGTGCGTGAAAGGATTTAGGGATCGATTTCAAGAGAATGCAGCGAGAAAATTGAAATAAGATAGTAACAATGTTTTTACGATTTCAACTATTTATTTGCAATTGTAAAGAATTAATCGATTTGGAATCTAATAATTCACAAAACTTATATTACATGCACCCTTTATGAAAAAAAAAATCCATAACACAAAAAATTGTAGATAAATTCTTATAAAATTGTACCTAAGAAGGAGGATTTCCTGTTTGTGTGGCAAAACTGAGCATTATAGTGTGTGTATTTCATATTATACATCAAATTTATTTCTAAATTTCTTTTCTTCGTATCTCAAAACACGAAGAATTGAAAAAAATGTATATGATATTTATATATCAAGAATAAATTTTGGCATAAAAAATAAGATATTTATGAGAAAAAAAATGTCCCGTGGAGGAATTTTGAGAGAAAAAATCCATGAATACATAAGTGGCTCGATGAGAAATCAAAATCGTTCTTTTTTAATTCGAAATTATGACGAAAATTTGTCAGCAATTTCGTTGAAATTCTGTGTAACTTATTGTAAATGTTGAGAGGAAGTAAAGAAAAGCTACGAAAATCATAACCTAGTGTGTGCAGAAACCTACAACGGTTACACACCTTTTCTCGTAGTGAGCGATCGCTAGATCAAAAATCCTGTTTAACAGACGACCATTTTTCATTTAGTTTCTTCACGCTCGTCTGGATCCTGTCAGTTTGGGACGTGTCAGTCGTACGGGCTTATCCTGCGGCGGAGTGCAAGCCAACAGGACACAGTGGGAAAAGAAAGATGGAACAATAAGTAAAGGATGGAAGAAGATACAGTAAGGGCGGGTAAGGATATAGTCGAAACACCCTACCAAAGGCGTTTTTTTTTTCGTTCATTTATACTTCTCTACAAACTTATATCACAGTATGAATTATTTATTTCGTTGGTATAGAAACATCCTCAAGGAAGCAGAGACATTTTTGTTGGAAGGGTTATGGGTGACGGTTCACCGATTGACCCTCAATTTTTCATGCTTTTTGTACTTTTCAAGTTTTTTTTTTTTTTCACGTACGTGTATGTGAAGTTAAAATGTCGCAACGACTTTGAGAAAAAGGATAGAAAAAGTGCCTCACGTCGAAAACCCTTTCAGTCTCTTTTTCTTTTATCTCTTTTCTGTTAACGCTCGGTCAAAGATGTGTTATTGATCAAAAGTTCGATTACACAAAAATTTGAGGACTTTACCACTGGAGAAAAATAATACTTGAACTTATTAAGATTTTTTTTTTTGTTTTGTTTTTGAATAAACTTTTAGAAAATCTTTTTTTTTTTTTCATGAAAAAAGTAATCCTACATTCTTTATTATATACGATGTTTAAATTAATTTTATAACGTTTTTATAATTATCCGTTTTTATTTCGGACGTTAACGAAATTTTTTTGCACATAAGAAATTTCAGGATTATTGATCAAACAGTTTAATGAGAATAGCTTTGTTGAATTATCCAAACAAAAAATTACGACAACGTAAGATTTTTTTAATCCTTTTTTTGGCAACAGCAGCAATGTCATTGCAGAAAAAAAATGATCTTCTACAAGCTTATCTCTCTATATTATAAAAAGATCTCGCTGCCGCCACCGCCGCCGCCGCCGCCGCCGTGTAGGATAGTACCTCATGGGCCACCGACCCTGGATTATTCTAAGTCCCTCAAAGACCCCCGAGCCTGGATTATTCTAAGTCCCTTATAGGCCCAGGGGCTGGGGCTAGCCCCACCCCTTTCCGCCAAGCCCCGAGCCCGAATTATTCTAAGTCCTTTTCCAAAAACATAGCTCCCCCAAGGCTGCGGGCACCTGGGGGGGGGGGGGGGGGGCACACCCGTCGGGGGGCGATTGCGAGCGCGCGCAGCACGCGAGCCACAGTAAAATCCTAGTTAATAAATAAATAAAAAATTGGTTTATTAATAAATTGATGGCTTTATTACTATACAGAATTAATTGTCTCAACATCTTGTAAAGCACCGATTTTTTTCCAATATTTTTTCTCTGACTGTAATTAAATCAAAATTTTTTCTGAGGATGATAAATTTTCTTCCCATTCATGACACGAATTTTCCGTGCGCTCATGAGTAAATAACACGTTAATATGGTATTTATACGTTAACATTTTATTTGCATATTCACATTTTATTTACGCGTTAACATTTTATTTACATGTTGACTTGTTATTTGGATGTTGATATGTTATTTACTTGTTAAGATGAAGTCAAATGTGACATATACCAAAAGTTTTGTATTTAATGCAGTTGCGAAAATTGAATATGAGTCCGTTGTGTAGTTGCATAAGGGCTGCCGTTAATTCCTCGAGCACGTAAGGCATATCGGTGACTCTCTAACAGGGGGCAGAATTGTACCAGGAACAAGGAAGGAAGTGTATCAGTGGCTTCGAGGTACCTATGGTGGTTACAACCACCAGCGGTACAATCAGACAAGCCGCTAAAAGTCATGACTGTGAAAACTCGTATTCCGCAGACAGAATAGACGACGTGAAAGTGACAAATGGACGACGAGAAATAACGGACTCGGGCGGGCGTGTGTGGTGGTCTGACGAGTGTGTGCGGTGTGGCCCAACGGTCCAGCCGCTCTCGTGTCACGATAAGTACCGGAAGCTTCGTTGTAAAAGTTCTCGTGCGTGCCACCACAGAGAATAGGATGAAACAGCAGGAAACGACGATTGGACTGTCTCCACTCTAATTTTTATTAACTATTTAACCAACTTGCAAACGTTTTCCATCCTGCTTGCGTGTGGAGAGAGCTTTCGTTTAAAAAAAAAAACTATTATTTTTCAAAATATTTATCTTAGTATATTAAAAATGGTTCAAAAAGTCGATGTCTGTTTCCTTTTTTAATAAATTGGGCTTAAATTTGGCACGCAAGTAGATTATCATTAAATACGATTTAAGATTTTATTTGGCGTGAATCGATTGAGGGGTTAAAATTTCGGTGAAATTTTTAATTTTTGGAAAATGGATTTTTGTTTTCTCACTCGTACAAATAAGGAGATGTCGGTCTGTAATTTTATACAGAAATGGACTAACGTTGAACCATGATTATTGTTGGGTTGAGTGAGAATCAATGGAGTGGTTTGAAATTTTATCGCAATTCGAATTGTTTGAAAAATGTCACTAAACACTCACTCTAGTATATTCTGAGATATCTGACTGCACTGTTGGATATAACTTTACGATGATTCATTATCGAAGATAAATTTGGTCCAAGGAATTATCACCGTGTTAACAAATTTTGATTTTGCTTCAATTAAATTTCATTAGCCACGAATTTTCTTTCTTTTTTTTTCGAAGTTTGGTTCTCATATGGGCCAAAGAACAGGAAATATCATATAATAGAACAAGGTTTGGGTTCAACTTTAACACGCATCGGTCAGCAAGTTAAATAAAAATCAGTAATAATTTATTGCCAACTATATTCGAATTTTGGACATGAAATTTTGTTGTTCATTGTTTCACAAAAAAATTGTATGGTACGTTCGAAAATTTATGACACAACTATTACAAATTATGTGCAGAAATTTATGGTAATTCAAGGTAATGTTTGTAAAAGAAAAATCTCTGAAGTATCTTTTTTTTTTGCATCATAATGTTGTGTCCCATGAAAATAAAGCAAAAACAATAGATTGTAAAGAGTAAATCCTTCCACCAATTGCGATGATGATGCGGGTGAGCGAAATAGTGAAATCGGAAGACAAAATAATACAAAAAGTAAGGCGAACGTTGCGGTAAAGCACTAAATCTCCATAGGAAAGTTGTTCCACCTCTACCTTCGCGGTTATCAAACCATCTTTATATAATTGAATTTATATATTCCCGCAAGACCGGTCGTGGAAACGCGCTAGTGCATACCGCACACCTTCCGCAGTCTTGGTAATCGCACACGAGTGCCCGAGTGCTCGAGTTATGTCGGTTAGCAGTTTTCCATGCATCAGCGTTCCAGGTCGCCAAGTGGCTTCAATACTCATTTTTATTTTTTTACCATTTTTTTATTTCGTTTGTATCAGTTTGTATGTTGCATGCATAGAGCCAGCTGCTGCCATGGCGAAGAGAACAACGGTTGCAAGCCTTGCTAATTGACTGTGTGGCCCGTTAGAAGCCACGCGAGCGCGAATTGGAACACTCTTTTTTGTCCAGTCCCTAGTCACACAGTCGACTTTACTGCACTGCGCTCTCACGACTTCTGTTACACACGCATTTGTTAACCGTTGAGTGTTGACTATCGACTTGAAAATATTTTCCAAAATAATAGACATTCTAAATATTTTACAATAAATCTTGTATGCACTGTTGAAAATATTTTGAAAATTAATATATCTATTGGAAGTTCTTTTTCAGATACAGAATATTAAATGTCATTTAATATACAGATATATCGTAAAATTCCAATAATTGTATTATACACACAAGTTTTATGAAGTATTTAGTATACTGTATATTAATTTTACAACAATTTTTTTGTATATTAATTCACATTTGTGTATTAAATTTAATATACGCGTATCCGCAAAAAAACTTCCAATACTTTATATTAATTTTCATACAAAAATTTCTGACAGTGTGAATAAATGTATTTATTTTTTTAATTTTGGAAACCCACATTAATTTTTGGAAAAAGAAATCACGAGCGCATATTGGAACACTTTTTTTTGTTGTCCAATCTCAGTCATGCACGCATTTTTTAACCGTCGAGTCATGACTATCGACTTGAAAATATTTTCCGAAATAATAGACATTCTGAATATTTTACAAAAAATGTTGTACGAATAAATGTATTTATTTTTTAATTTTGGAAACCCGCATTCATTTTTGGAAAATAAATCACGAGCGCAAATTAAAACACTCTTTTTTGTCCAGTCACTAGTCACGCAATTAACTTTACTGCATCGTCAAGTCTTGACTATCGACTTGAAAATATCTTCCGAAATAATAGACATTCTGAATATTTTACAAAAAATATTGTACGAATAAATGTATTTATTTTTTAATTTTGGAAACCCGCATTCATTTTTGGAAAATAAATCACGAGCGCAAATTAGAACACTCTTTTTTGTCCAGTCACTAGTCACGCAATTAACTTTACTGCATCGTCGAGTCTTGACTATCAATTATTGAATATTCTCCAAAATAATGGCCATTCTGGAGGTTTTACAAAAATGTTGCAGAAGAATGTATTTATTTTAAAAATTTTATACTGTAATGGAAACCCATACTAATTTTTGGGAAACAAAAACACAGTATCCACATTTTAAAAATAGTATAATTTTATGATTTTTAAACTATTCTTATCACAAATTTTGAATTATTCTTTTGTTTATCCTTAAAAGAATTGTACATAATACGTAAAACTCGAAACTTTTCGAAGATCGCTGAATAATAATGGGAAATAAATGAAGAATTAAAAAAAAATCTTGCAATAATTATGTATGCAAAAAAAATCATCGAATTAATTTATATGAAATTTAAGAGGACAATGTTTTCTGAAAGTTTGAAGTAAAACTGTATTTTTTTACATTTTCGATGTTCCGAATTTCACTATATTTATTATCAAAGAACATAATTTTTTAAATGTAAAAAACATTTTGACGATAAAACTATATAATTTTTTACAGAGATAATTTTTTCGTATTTATCGCTGTTTGATAACCAATTGAATGGACTATTATATTGTTTATGGATTAAATAAATAAGCATGAAAACCATTTTTAATGTACCATAACACCATATTGTGACGAAAATAAGTGAGAGAAAGGGTTTTATACGCGTAATTAATATTTATTACCACAAAGTGCTGCTATCAAGGCAAGAACGATGCGTGGCCACTGCATGCCCCCTGGTATACATAAACATACATAATGTATGGTGCTCAATGAAAGAGAAAGATGCAAACAGACGGGAATGAGGCGGAAAGGGCGAATGGAAGAATTTCCGACAAGTGTAATGAATGACTGGACGGACAGACAGTGGGGCATTCATACCAAGGGACATGTGTTCCCCGCGATGCTCATCTTCTCGCTTAATTTTTTACCCCCCTTTTTTATGCTATTTTTTTTACTTAAACATGGGGGTCTGTGGTAAGATTGCGATAGAAAGCAAATATACCTTATCGTGGGAAAATACAATTTTCCAAGCAAATAAACCGACAAAGTTTATAATATTGAACATTTTTTAAAAATATTCCGCAAATGTCTAATTTGCGAAAAAATTCCCATTAATTGTGGACTCATTTTGTTTGTCAATTTTTACCATTCGTAATTTTGTATTAATATCTTTTTTAGGATATCATACCGTATTGATAAGAAAATGCATAAACATTTTCATTAAAAACGAAAAAAACATTTTACGGCATTTTTAAATATGGAAAATTTTTTTAAAAATGTTTTTCATATACTATATTTATACATTTATAAATCAGAAAGGAAGAATGTTTAAAAAAAAAATATATAGATTACTCATAGGATAAATAGTCAAATAGAGTTAAAAAGCATTTTGAATTTTGTTTTATTGTTCTTAAATAATTTTATAAAAAAATATGGACAACGAACTATTAATGCAATTTGTCAACTATTGACTAAAAATTGACACAGTTGTATGAAATAGTTTTAAGAAAATTAAAAATCATAAAAGATGGAAAAGCGGCCATTTCTCCATTCCACAAAATCGTTTACTCTTTAAATCTTTGAAAAAGAAAAGTATAGCAAAATCGACCAGGCCAAACAATGTTTTTAGAGGTTAAATCGAGAAGAAATCGAAAGACGTAAAAAAAACTCAAGAGTTCTTTCAGACTAAGTTTCTGCCCCAATACGCATTGCTCAATTTTTTTTCAATCCAAATCGATAAAAGCTATTAATGCAAGCCGAGACTTTTGTCAAAGTCCTCAAGTGATTTGGAAATAAAAATTCTAGACCACTATTTCTTTCACAATGCTGGTTGAAGAATTGATTGAACGAAAGACGTCTCGATGACCTTTCAACTGTTCTTTAAAAACCACTTCACCATTTTTTTTTTTTCACGAATCTTTCATCTATTTTACTCGATAGAGGGTTTGCTCTGCCTCAGAGATCCTCTTTGGTCTCCCAATACTTCACATTCGAGGCACAGAGGGAGCTCTTTCGAGAGCAACGGTTTTTTTTCTCTTTCAAGCAACGCACCGGAACGTATTAGTTGCGTACTCGAGTGCAGCTCTTAAAAGAAGGGCACTTCTCGACGGCCTTTCATTTTTTTCTTTACATTTAGATACTCGTCGATAGCCACCTCTTTATTTGTCCCTGAAGCTTCGGTCTATTTCTGCGATCGATAGACGCAAATTTGTTATGATTATTAGATTTTACAAGCCCCCTTAATTTATACGCTCGCATTTTGTTGGGAAATAAATAAACAAGGGAAGCTCCCAAAAACAACAATTGTAAAAGAATCCTCAGATCCAAATATAAAAAAATAATTTCTTGGTGTTCACTTTTTTTTAAATCGAAAACAAATAATTATGTTTTTTAAAAATGAAAGTATTTCTAAAGATTGTTGTATTCAGTTTTCTCCATATTTAGTAATCAATTGCATGGGATTTTCATACCATTTTCAATGATTTTATTTTTATAAAAAAAGTTGTATTTATGAATGATAAAATTTAATTTCACCAAACTCAGTCACCAAAAATAGTTTAGTGTCGATCATCTAGATGTATACGACATTTTGCGTAGGAAACACCTGGAACCTTCTAAAAGGGCCATATTTTTCGATTCCCAGCAGCCAATAACGTTATTAACGATTCTGGGCCGTCAGCGAGATGAAAGAACTCTATTAGGATTGTCACGTGAGAGAGTTCTTTGACCGATTGAAAACTTGGACTGCTACGAGTCCCAATGGGCTGCTTTGGGCCTCACTGGGTCACTGCACAACGATGGGGGCGTTGTCTGTATGACATGCGGGCGCGTAACGCGATATAGTATACACACCAGGCCTGGTATAGGCTATTGAACATGCAAAAAGCATTGAGAAAGCGAAGGAAAGCAGCCTTCCGGCTTTTCCGTTGTGTACGATTGTCATTGTGACCCAAAATGTAGTGTTCACATGGAAATTCCTCTGGTTCGAACGTTGCATCGTTCTGTCGACATAACGTTCTCATACAGGACATATTTTTAGCTTAACGTAAAAAGGCAATATATTTAAGTAAGAGCTAGTTAAGTTATCAGCATAATTATGTTTGCAAGTAGCGTCATTAATTAACCGAGTAATATAATAACCCACTAAAAGAGTAACACAGTTACACATCAAAGTAACATGGTTACTTGAAAAAGTAACATAATTAATAAGCCGAGTAACAGCGCTACGTGGTATAAACGAATGTATTAGTATATTTTTTAAAGTAACATATTTACTCAACCGAGTAACATACCAACACGGTACTCATTCTCATACAAGTAACCACACTTAATGAAGTAACATGCTAACTTTAGTAAAAAAAATTATAACTGTATGCCGAAGTAACAAAATTACTCAGACAAGTAACAAAGTTACTCAACCAAGTAACAAAATTACTCAGTCAAGTAACAAAATTACTCAGTCAAGTAACAAAGTAACTCAACCAAGTAACAAAGTTACTCAACCAAGTAACGAAGTTACTCAGTCAAGTAACATCAAGCAATAATTATTCTTTCAAGTAACATAGAACAATAATTATTCATTCAAGTAGCATCTTATGGAAGTAACAGTACTTAACCAGGTAATTGTGTTGAATTAAGTTAATTAATAGAGATAACTTGGCAAAGCAATAACGTTTACTTAATTAAGCACCAAAGGTACTTTACTTTAAGTAACAACTTCAGGTCTATAGAATCATGGACGATATTAGGGCTAAAAACGGTTAATCCATTCTCAATTAACCTCCACAGTGAATCACAAGACTGATGAAGTAACGAAGGAACTCATCAGAGACTTTTCGTCACGACAGATTGCCAATAAACCAGGGACATTACGCCCAGACCATCATTGGTTTACGAGGTCACATCGACGATGACCTTTTTTGGTCTGACGTAATGGATTCCTGTGGTGCGCTATACGGATTCGTTGAACCGAGCCAACGAACGAGCCAGCTATGCTCTACGACTAACAGCCAGGGCGACGACGCCTCTGAGTTACCGAAATGTCATGCCGGATATTTTAGGCAACGCGCACAAACATACACTATGTTAAGCTATCCAATCTCCTTTCAGAGTCTTCGTATTTCATCCCACATCTCGTATATTATGTTTGCAGGTAACAAGGTAAACAACGGTAACGAGAGTAAGTTTATCGGAAATCGTTACAGGGTCGAGTGGGCGTCGGTACTTCATGGGCGCCACACTGGATTCTGATATATGAATCAAACGATCTATGAGCTCATTTATGAAAGTTAGATTTTTGCCTCTTTTCTTGTGTTTTCTTTTTTTAAATTTTTTGCATTAATATATTTAATTTGTGATTCGACCATAACATAATATGTACTTCTCTATGGAGAGAAATTATATTACTGTTCATTTAGATTTGTGCCAAGTAGATATGTTTGTAACAGATTTAAGTAAAAACGAGCCGTTTTTAAAAAATGTGGCTTTCAAACTTTGTACACATTTTTGAATATATTGATGAAATTTTGGCATTGAATTTACGTTTAATTGAACGGATTATTAACATTTTATAAATTCTATTTTTAACATTTTTAAACATTTTTATGAAAAGGATAATTTTTTTAAATTCTTTTATCCATTATATGAACCGAGCGATCATTTGGGAATGCCAATTTTTTAAATTAAACTTGTTGCTGCTGATCCATTTTACGATTTCATTCTTTACAAGGTCTAAATATACTTTTAGATTTGATTGTATCTAATCTACATCTCCTCATGAAAGTAACTTAAATTATATTTTTCTTTTATTTCTATTGTCAGTAATTTCAATATTAAAAGATTTTTTTTAGATTTGAAACATTGCGAATATTTTGGAAAATTTTGGTGATGGTTTGGGCTAAACTTCAGTTTTAAAAATTAATAAATATTTCCTAGGTTTTCAATTTTTTTTAAACGGACAATTTTTTGGGTCATTTTTCATTACCTTATAAATTTAATTGCTGTTTGAATTTAATTTTAAATATTTGCTTGCTCTAAGATTTAAATAAAAATGCAATGTCTCCCTTTCATTTTCTCTCTCTATTTGAAAACTTTTCATTGCTCCGTGACGGGAGTGAAATGTTACAATTTCTATGGTAAATGTTCATTACTATAAAAATTTAATTGCCATTTAAATTTGTTTAAAAATTTTTGATGGCTTTAAGATTAAATGTCAGAGGAAATAAAAATGTAATCTCTTCCTCTCTTTCTCGTTCTATCTAAAAACTTTTCATTACTCCGTGACACGAGCAATGAAAAGTTACAATTCCTATGGTATATGTTCATTAATATAACATTTTTATTGCTAGTTGAATGTGTTTTTAAATTTTTGATAGCTCTACGATTAAATGTCAGGGGAAATAAAAATGTAATCTCTTCCTCTTTTTCTCTCTCTATCTAAAAACTTTTCATTGCTCCGTGACGCGAGCACAACAGTACCGCGAGTACGTTTATCGAAAATCGTTAGCGAGTGCGAGGCAGTGGGCGACGAGTCTCGGTGGACGCCGCGCCTTCCGGCGTGTCGATCGGCTTCGATGCTTGAACTAAACGACAGAAACTCTCACTGGTGCCCCCGGACCCCTTCCCTCCCCCAACGCGCCCCGTCACTCTGCTTCCCGGATGAATTATCGGTCCTCCGAGCTCCTCTCGCTTCTCTATTTCCGTTTGCAATGCTATGCGGACGAAACAATTGGCTGCTACGACGAAAAAAAATAAAATTAAAATTATGCAATGTCATGTCGACGCAATCCACCTCGTCAGTCGTTTGTCCTTTGACAGCTAACCCATTTTTCTCCCATATTGAAAAATACGCACAAAAATAATATATATATTCAATATTAATTATTGGAACAAAAATATTAATTTTGATGTTACAATATAATAATAGATTAACAGTTACAAGTTGTAAAAAAAACATTGTTATTATTATGACTATTGTGAAATATGTGACGGGTATTTTTTATAATTTCTATAATAGAACAAGAAATATAAAACGGTTTCAGAATAAATTAGCGTCGACAATTTTTTTTTATATCGACGGAAATCTTCTCCGTCATGTCCAATGATATATAACCCATTTTATCCGATACTGCAAATTGGTGACCAAAATTATTTGAAATTTTGTAAAACTCTGTTCAATAATTATTATTACAACAAAAAAGCTTTGTTATTTTACAGTTTCATTAGTAAAATTTTTTTAAATCAATATAATGAGATTGCAAATTTTAGACTAAATAAAATAATAATAAATAATAAAACCATTATTATTATTGGTATTATAAAATATACAGAATTAATTATTCGTTATATAGTTTATAATAAAGGATAGTGAGATTTGCTAAAAATAAATGTACAGCGTTTAAAATGACTCTTAAAAACTGAATCTTGATTATTTTTTTAAGGCTTGATTTCACACCTCGCAGGTGGTTAAGAGTGAAAAAAATACACTGACTAGCGGAGAGAAAGTACATAACACGTTTTCTCCTCTTCGCTTGAATAAAGTAATGCAACTAGATTTCGGTATATTTCAACCCTCTCTCCCTTCCACCCCTCCCCCGCCCTTCTTAAGAGTACCGAGTAAGGGTTGCGAGAACATAAATTTCGAATCATACAAGTAGCGTATTCGAGACCCAAAGGGTTGCAATTCGAGTACATAATCAGCCAGCAGAAAAACTACAAGCCCTTGCAGCGGCCACCCCGTTGTGAGATGTAACCCTCAGGGTGTACCGTTACTGAAATATCGTGAACGCGTTCACTGGGGTCTGTTGTGATGCCCAAGCTACGAACCGGCTGCGTCGACAGCCAGCAGTCGTACAAGCAGCACCCTGCAGAGTTTGTTTTCACATTTTTCTCGTCTCGCCTGAAATATCGGGTTTACACATTTTTCTATTCGTCCCGTCTCGCTTTTACTGGCCCTACAATTTTCAGGTTTACACTTTTTCACTTCGTCTCTTTATTTATTATCTTGAAAGTCTGCCTCGGCGATCCGCCACAAGCATCAAGACGTTTGGAAATACGTTACGACGTTTAAAAACCTTGAAATAATGAATTTATTGTGGTTCTTTATTTTTTCAGATTACAGGATAATGGAAATACAGAATTATTAACCAAACTTCTTAAATGTCACAAATTCTATTTATTTGCTTTCCAATCATCTTTCATAATATAAGAAACTTCCTATTCAGTTAAAAAAATTACTGTTCATATTATGTATGTATATTTCTCTGCTTCACTTTTTCGCAAAAACGAAGTGAATCATACAAAAAACTCATTGTAGAATGTTTATGTGAAACCTAATTTTATAAACAAGGCTTTCAAAAGCAAGTATAAATAATTTTTTTGTTCGAAGTCTCAATGTTCAGCATAATTTATGGCTAATTTTTTTTTTGGTCATGACATTTTTCGAGACCAGAAATTTTAGGACAATTCGCAATTGCATTTCCACTAGACACTTTTAATAACTGATAGACACTTAAAAATACATCATGTGTGCCTTAATGATCAGAATGTAACGTATGGGTTAATTTACCAAATTATGTGGTTTTATAATGTCTTAGAAGCCATAATCTTTAAGAAAACTTGCAAGTGTCTTTCAATGGTTGAGAAATACATTTATTTATGTCCTACATTTTGTAAATCTTCAACACTCTGTTTCACACTCTTGGCATTCCTAATTTTTGTCCGCTTCACTACGTCACAAAGACTTCTCTGTCCAGACCACAAGGTTCTTACACAATATGTTAAGATGTCCTTCCTGTTTTTTTTTTTTTACTTTTGACGAAAAAAGTAAATGTAAATGGACCTTAAGAGGGGTTCGGCCTTTGCTGCACAGTAAGCAAAACCCAGTGAATAAAAGACAATCTCCCTTTCACACCAACCAAAGGTGTTGGTGACGATGACAACATGGTTGCTTGGCGCTGGTAGAGAGGAAACTAAAAGGGTGTACTCGTGGCCGATCGATGAGTCTGAGAGGTGCGAAGATGGTTCAAGGTAACGGGACATCTGAGACACTGACCAAGGGCTGCAAACTTGCAACTACCGGATTAAGAGCCCGTAGGTAGCGAAGAAAAATATGGAAGAACGGAGAATAAGGGTTTCTTCAAAACGAGAGGAGCCAGACGATAATTAATCGATCGAAAAAGGAACCAAAAGTCCATTTCTGCTTTTTTCGTTTTAGATCTTTTACAGATTTTTCTCTCTTATTAATGCAAACTTCCAAGACACATTTTTTGCGCTCACTAAATTAAGTGGCAGGTTGCGAGTGCAAGACCCAATAATCATGATTTAAAGACCAAGTCTATCAAAAAGAAAAATCCAGTTTAGAAAACGAGGTTTACCATAAGCGACCAACATATCTTCGCTGCAAATACAGGCCCTCCCATACCTCAAAGTCCACCACAGAACGGATCAGTAAGTAAACACAGCGGACGAAGCAGTATACACCTTTTTTAATGCTCCTTCCGGTTCCTTAATGGATACAAACGTTCCGGGTTACTGTTTAGGCTTGAAGTAGGGGAGAGTGGACACATTTTGGTCACCTAAGAACCTTAATATTTTTGTTATGAAGTAAAGTTTCGTTGAGCAACTTTAAATTGATCCGAACTTCGGAATATCGGCTATATTCTAAAATATATAATAACTAGGGCCGTGCAGTTCGCGACGATTCTCCATGGCAAGGCCGTAAGCCACTCGGAAAACTCGACGCGATTCAATTGTTTTCTGGACTTAGAATATTTTCGCTGCCAATGGACTTGCTAAAAAATCGTGTAGGAAATCACATTTTTCTAAATCTGAAGGAAGGACAATAATCGTGCAACGAATACGATTTTTTTCTACACCGCGAGGAAAAGTTTCATTGATTCACGGAAAGCTTTGCCAATGAAATGAAATACTTGAATTTCAATACTTTCTTTTCTTTGAATGATCTCAAACTCAATGAAAAGTAGTGACATTGATTCGAAGAAACATTTCCTTAAACCAATGAACCTTTTTTATTGATTTCAAAGATATCGTTTCTGATTCAATGAAACTTTCTTCTTGCCAGCTCAAAATTTCGAAACCTATTTTTTCCTGAAGTACGCGGCAGATAAAGCTCAAATTTCGTGAGTATGTAAGGAATTACGGCAGAAATAGGCTAAGCTTCTGGCTCCTCGAAACTCGAAGCCGTTCGTTCGGGAGAACCGGAAAACAAAAAAGTGAGGTTAGGTGTGAGAGAGAGATCAATGAAACCGTTACTTTGAACCAATGAAAACGTCTCTTTAAAACAATGAAACTGTTTCTTTATTATAGGCTCACTAAGTAAATCTTTATTTACAGGCAATGAAATGTTCTCTTTGAAATTCAAATGCACTATTTCATTGAAATTAAAGAAATATTTCGTTAAAATCAATGAAAAAAAATATCAATCCACCCATTTCTTTGGCGTCAATGAAATCTTTTCTCTCGGTGTATGTCCCGCATAGCGAAATTTAGTCAGAGACACACAGATGCGATTTTTTTCTAAGTCCACTAATAATAACAATATTATTATAATAGCTACATAATAATAGTGTTTCACGTTAAAAAATTGTAGATAACTGAATCTTTTCAACAATACTAAGGAAAAAAAACATCCCCAAATTGTTGATAATAAAAAAACAGACCAAATATATAAATTGCTCTAATAACTTTTTCAGTCCCGCTGAAAATATGAAATTCAACTTAATAACTTTGACTTTGACTTACGTAACAAGATACAGATGACAACATAGATTTTGTCATCACTAGATAATTTTAAAAAATCATCTTGACCAGTAGTAATAACTAACCAGCGCTATTCTAACCGTCCTTAGCGTTGGAATAAATAAATAAACGTCAGTAAAAGACGAAACCCTGCACATGTGGAAGACCGGTAGGTTTGAACCCTCTGTTTTTCGTCGTCTGCCCGGGTGTCCCTTTTCATCATAATGTCTTGAAAAATCAGACTCATGAATAAGCTCCCAGAGAGCCATAGCGCCATCCTTCACACATATTGCATAAAATCTGCAGTAAAAACCAGGTCTTAAGACTCGTTTTTACGCATTTTTCACAGTTTCGGGTTTCGCGAACAAACAGCTTTCAGGATGTTACGGAGTGCAGCAAGAGCAGCCGTCGAGACTGCCTTTCTTGAAGCAGTTAGGTCACCCTTGCAGTTTTACCTCAGCTCTAATCTTTCATCTTTATTCAGAAATGCGTTTTTTTTTCTTTCTGCTTTCCCCTGACGCTTATGGGGTCAGTGCAAAAGCACAGGACAACGTCTTGATACTACAATTCTCGTCCTTAACCCCCCACCGATCAAGGGAGGCGCAAAAGATCGTCGCGATAATATTCACGCGCGACTTATGGCTTGCCTAACCATTGTGCAACATCTGGAATGGCTTAATGGATGTCGTCGACGAAGTAACCCCTCGAACTTAAAAGCCATATTGAAACCCTACAAGTTAACGGCGGGTATAGTTTCACATGGGGCAATCTTATTGATGAACTTTTTTTTTTTTTGGACCTATGGTCAATTTTTGACACCATGTGAATTTAGAAACGGTACCTTGAACATTTTGACCATTTGTGGTAGTCCTAAACTATTAACTACATATTTTGTTTGTTATCCAAATTTATTAGCAAATATTTTTATTCCAGGAAACGGCGTTGTTAAAAAACATGGAAATTAAATGGTGCTGCAATTGCATATCATAAAGATCTTGATACAAAAAAATACCACTGATCAAGCAGAAAAAGTGAAACTTTTACATACGTTTTTTCTTCATTTCTTTTTTATTTGTAGATGGGAATTTCTATACTTGGAACGGTCTTTGTGTAATCCAATTGATCGAGCGGTGCAATCTGAACTCTACAAGAAGTAGAGAATAGAAAAATATATTTGCATCGTTGGCGACGGAACAAAAAATCCACTTTTTGGCTTGCCGAGTAGTATTTTTGTATTAAAGTAAACGATTTCATATGCGCATGATTAAATTTTGAAATCATTTTTTTTCGACTTTTAGGTGATTCGGCCCAACGAAGATTTTTTTCCTTCAATATAAAAAAAATGATGAATATATTGATACTAAAGTATTACACCAAAAAATACTATTATGATTGACAAAAAATGGAAACGTCAGGAATCGGACATAAGGCGTTTGCCACGTGACTTTTGTTAGCTTCTGGTGGCAAAGTCCTTGTCGAAATGCTTACAGCGAAAAATATTCTAAACTATGTAACGGTTTTTCTATTCTGAAGTTTATAGTCCACGTGTTGAATAGTGTTGCATGGTCGATGGGCGGAAGCCACACGGCGTTATAGTTGTAGCGTTTTACACAGGGGTAGCTTTTGCGGGGTCAATTAGACGCCTTTATGTCAGGCGTTCCTAGTCTAAGCAGGTCTCTCTTAGAGTTACCCACAGCAAGAGCTCCATCACCCCTGTTCCTGAAGCGTTATTACATCCGCAGCCCTTCACCAAGAAGTAAAGTAGTCTTAACCGGCAGAGTGAAGCTAGAAGGGATTAAGCACAAGAAGGCGCGCGAATAAAAACAAATCTGATTTTATCAAAGCAGTGAAGCATAAGCAAGGGAAGCAAGGTGATGGAATGTTACTAAAGAGTAACAGACATTGTGACACGAATATATTGCCTCGCTATTTAATTTTTTTTTAGAAGACTTTCTAATCTGGCAAATTTGACCTGATAGTTTAATATCAGTAAGTATGTAGATTTTGCATTTTGCTTTATTATTTCTTCACGACTGAAATTTTGCTAAATTACAGTTTAAAACAAAATATATTCGAAACAAAGATGCAAAGTGCATTCAGATGCATCAAGATGCGAACCTTGCATTCTTTTTGATTTTTTTAAATGTAGGATAATAAAAATAAATAAAATTTGTAGATTTAACTGACTTTAAAAAAAATGTACTACATCTTTGTAATAGATTTTTTTAGTCATATTGTGTACAAGATGCATTGTAAATAAAAACTGTAGAACGACGAATGCAACTTTGCTGAATGATCTTTGCAAGAAAATTAATCAAGTCACGGAGAGCACGGGGAATTTGAAGTTTTGCTAAGTTACTTTTTTTTAAATTTATTCAAAACAAGGATGCACAGTAGCAGAGTTGTGAAATTTTTAATGTGAAAATAATGCATTATTTTTTACGAAAAAAATGGATTATGGAATTCGGATCCACTACCCATTACTTTATTAATGAGTAATGGAGCAGAGATCCATCACCCATTACTTTATTAATGAATAATGGAACACACATCCATTACCCATTACATTTTAATAAGTAATGGAACTCACATCCACTATCCATTACTTTATTAATGAGTAATGGAGCAGAGATCCATCCCACATTACTTTATTAATGAGTAATGGAGCAGGGATCCATCACCCATTACTTTTTTAATGAGTAATGGAGCAGGGCTCCATCACCCATTACTTTTTTAATGAGTAATGGAGCAGGGATCCATCACCCATTAATTTTTTAATGAGTAATGGAACTCACATCCATTATCCATTACCTTTTTAATGAGTAATGGATCTCACATCCATCACCCATTACTTTTTTAATGAGTAATGGAACTACCACCCATCACCCATTACTTTTTTAATGAGTAATGGAACTCACATCCATCACCCATTACTTTTTTAATGAGTAATGGAACTCACGTCCATCACCGATTTCTAAAATAATGTTTAATGAACGTGGTAATGGATATATGATAGTCCCATTACTTTAGAAAAAATTACTTAATAAATAAATATATAAATAAATACATCGGAAAATCGTTCAAAAAGTTAATAAATACGTAGATAAATAGAAAAATCGTTCGAAAAATTAAAAAATAAATGAATAAATATAATATCATTAGAAGTCTGCGGTTAAAACCGGTCGCGATAGACAGACGGGCGATCTCTCAGAGACGAACTATCCGGATACCTGAAAATCTTAGCAATAGTCCTTTGCGACCTGTTTCATTTCTAACTTTTCACTAACTTTTAACTAACTTCTAGCTTTTGACTAACTTCTAATTTTTGACTAACTTTTGACTGACTTCTAACTTTTAACTAACTTTTGACTAATTTTTAACTAACTTCTAACTCTTGACTAACTTTTGACTAACTTCTAACTTTTGACTAACTTTTGACTAACTTCTAACTTTTGACTAACTTTTGACTAACTTTTGACTAACTTCTAACTTTTGACTAACTTTTGACTAACTTCTAACTTTTGACTAACTTTTGACTAACTTCTAACTTTTGACTAACTTTTGACTAACTTCTAACTTTTGACTAACTTTTGACTAACTTTTGACTAACTTTTGACTAACTTCTAACTTTTGACTAACTTTTGACTAACTTTTGACTAACTTCTAATTTTTGACTGACTTCTAACTTTCAACTAACTTTTGACTAACTTCTAACTTTTGACTAACTTCTAACTCTTGACTAACTTTTGACTAACTTCTGACTAACTTCTAACTTTTGACTAACTTCTAACTTTTGACTAACTTCTAACTTTTGACTAACTTTCGTCAAAAGTTAGTCAAAAGTTGAAAGTTAATGAAAAGTCAGTCAAAAGTTAGTACTTTGTCAAAAGTTAGAAGTTAGTTGAAAGTTAGTCAAATGTTAGAAATTAGTCAAAAGTTAGAAGTTAGTCAACAGTTAGTCAAAAGTAAGAAGTTAGTAGTTAGA
Organism: Ephialtes manifestator; assembly: GCA_963970395.1. Lineage (NCBI taxonomy): Eukaryota > Metazoa > Arthropoda > Insecta > Hymenoptera > Ichneumonidae > Ephialtes > Ephialtes manifestator. The sequence continues at coordinate 24,314,715 of OZ019972.1, forward strand.
CAAAAGTTAGTCAAAGGTCAAAAGTTAGAAGTTAGTTGAAAATTAGTCAAATGTTAGAAATTAGTCAAAAGTTAGAAGTTAGTCAACAGTTAGTCAAAAGTTAATAAAAAATTAGTCAAAAGTTAGAAGTTAGTCAAATGTTCGAAATTAGTCAAAGGTTAGAAGTTAGTCAAAAGTTAGTCAAAAGTTGAAAGTTACTGAAAAGTCTGTCAAAAGTTAGTACTTTGTCAAAAGTTAGAAGTTAGTTGAAAGTTAGTCAAATGTTAGAAATTAGTCAAAAGTTAGAAGTTAGTCAACAGTTAGTCAAAAGTAAGAAGTTAGTAGTTAGACAAAAGTTAGTCAAAGGTCAAAAGTTAGAAGTTAGTTGAAAATTAGTCAAATGTTAGAAATTAGTCAAAAGTTAGAAGTTAGTCAAAAGTCAGTAAAAAGTTAATCAAAAGTTAGTCAAAAGTTAGTCAAATGTTCGAAATTAGTCATAGGTTAGAAGTTAGTCAAAAGTTAGTCAAAAGTTAGTCAAAAGCTAGAAGTTAGTTAGAAGTTAGTCAAAAGTTAGAAGTTAGTCAAAAGTCAAAAGTTAGTCAAAAGTTAGAAGTTAGTCCAAAGTCAAAAGTTAGTCAAAAGTTAGTCAAAAGCTAGAAGTTAGTTAAAAGTTAGTCAAAAATTAGAAGTTAGTTAAAAGTTAGTCAAAAGTTAGAAATGAAACAGGTCGCAAAGGACTATTGCTAAGATTTTCAGGTATCCGGATAGTTCGTCTCTGAGAGATCGCCCGTCTATCGCGACCTGTTTTAACCGCAGACTTCTAATGATATTATATTTATTTACTTATTTTTCAATTTTTCGAACGATTTTGCTATTTATCTACTTATTTATTAACTTTTTTAACGATTTTCCGATGTATTTTTTTATATATTTATTTATTAAGCAAATTTTTCTAAAGTAATGGGACTATCATATATCCATTACCACGTTCATTACCCATTACTTTAAAAAACGGTGATGGATGTGAGTTCCATTACTCATTAAAAAAGTAATGGGTGATGGAGCCCTGCTCCATTACTCATTAAAAAAGTAATGGGTGATGGATCCCTGCTCCATTACTCATTAAAAAAGTAATGGGTGATGGATGTGAGTTCCATTACTCATTAAAAAAGTAATGGGTAATGAATGTGAGTTCCATTACTCATTAAAAAAGTAATGGGTGATGGATGCGAGTTCCATTACTCATTAAAAAAGTAATGGGTGATGGATGTGAGTTCCATTACTCATTAAAAAAATAATGGGCAATGAATGTGAGTTCCATTACTCATTAAAAAAGTAATGGGTGATGGATACGACTTCCATTACTCATTAAAAAAGTAATGGGCAACGGATATGAGTTCCATTACTCATTAAAAAAGTAATGGGTAACGGATATGAGTTCCATTATTCATTAATAAAGTAATGGGTAATGGTTCCGAATTCCATTATGCATTTTTAAAGTAATGGGTAAAAAAACGATAATGCATTAAAAAAATAATGCATTATTTCCAACTCTGCACAGTAGAAACTTGTATACTTTTTTAAAATTCTTTTTCCATATAATTTTGTGTGTAATAATAGAAATAAATAAAATTCATAAATTTAACAAGCTTTATAATAAAAATGATTGCATCTTTTTTTTGCCAAAATGCCTTATAAATTGTAACTGTCGATCGATGAATGCAAGTCTCCTTAGTGATTTCTGCAAGATAATGAATCAAGTCACGGAGGGCACGGGGAAGTCTAAGTTTTGCTAAATTACTTTTTTTTTTTTTAAATTTATTCAAAGCAAGGATCCACAGTAGAAACTTGCATCCTTTTTTTAAATTCTTTTTCCATATAATTTTGTGTGTAATAATAGAAGTAAATAAAATTCATAAGTTTAACGGGCTATATTTTTAAAAAATAATAATATTTTTTTAAATTTCAGACAATATGCATTATAAGTTGTAATTGTCGATCGATGAATGCAACTCTCCTGAGTGATCTCTGTAAGAAAATGAACCAAGTCACGGAGAACACGGGAAAGTCAAGGTTTTGCTAAATTACTTTTTTTTTTAATTTATTCAAAACAAGGATCCACAGTAGAACCTTGCATACTTTTTTAATTTTTTTTCATATAATTTTGTGTGTAATAATAGAAATAAATAAAATTCATAAGTTTAACGGGCTTTATTTTTAAAAAATAATAATATTTTTTTAAATTTCAGACAATATGCATTATAAATTGTAATCGTCGATCGATGAATGCAACTCTCCTGAGTGACCTCTGTAAGAAAATAAATCAAGTCACGGAGAGCACGAAAAAGTCAAAGTTTTGCTAAATTACTTTTTTTTTAAATTTATTCAAAACAAGGATGCACAGTAGAACTTTGCATACTTTTAAAAAAAAAATTTCCATATAATTTTGTGTGTAATAATCGAAATAAATTAAATTCATAAGTTTAACGGGCTTTATTTTTAAAAAATGATCACATCATTTTTTTTTTTTGCAGACAATATGCATTATAAATTGTAACTGTCGATCGATGAATGCAATTCTCCTGAGTGATCTCTGTAAGAAAATGAATCAAGTCACGGAGAGCACGGGAAAGTCGTGGAGGATTGAAAAATTGACAAAGAAATATAAGGTAGAGTAGAGGTCTTGGGGCTTTCCCGGTTTCCATTATCCTTCCGGCCCGCATTTGCGGCAAGCGCATTAGCCGCTATGCATATAGAGCTATGCATACCGTTTACGTGGTAAGCAACCCTCCCTTTTATTTTTTCTTTTACTCGCAGTGACGTCTACATCCGGATGTGTACTTAGATACAAGATAAACGATCCGTGGCATCTGGTGAATCGTTTGAGAAAGGGTTTCTTTCGGTCTGTCACCCCTACCCTCGCCATTTTGTGAACCAAGGGTAGAAACGAATGATATGCAATGATTTGATATAATAATTGTCAAACCCTCGGTATAAAAATCCATTTCGTCTCAACTATCAGTCTCAGATAGAAATAGACGAATCATCCTCGAATATGAAAATTTTGTTGTTACAACTGATGATATTCAAATTTTCTTGAGGTAGCCAAGTTTCATTTAATATTGATGGGAAGTACACTTCAATAACATTCCCATGGTAACTATTATTGGGCCTCGTCATAGAATTTTCGTGAGTATGGCGATAGAACATTTTTATTTAGCAAAAGTTTAAATTGCAGATTTTTATTTTGATATATTTATTATCACCGTTATTTAAGTTCTTTAGGTTTTTTAAGGAGCTTATCATTATTCAAATTTCATTAAATGTTTCATGTACCAAGATGGCATTTTTAAAGAAAAATCAAAACTGCTAATCTTGATGGGATGATTATTGTCATTATTTCGGTCCTTTAGATTTTTAAAGGATAAAAATATTATTATTATTGAAATTATTATCATTAAAATGATTGTATCATTTTTTTTTTTAATTTGCTTTCATAGATTTTTTTTACAGCTTCTATCCCACGGTGATTTTTTCAAAACACGACTGTTATTGCTCAGTTTTTACAAACATGTGTGACGTCGTACCATCATTTTTAGTACCTTTTCATCATTTATGTACCTTTTGCGATTTCTCTAAACCCTCAAATATTATGGAATTTTAAATCCCCTGAAAAATAAGAGATGAGAGTGTAATACAAAATATAAAATATAGTCGCAAGGATTAACCTTAAAGGATTAAGTCGCAAATAGTTGCAAGGCTTAGCACGATTTTCCTCAGTGTATTATTGCAAATTTATTTTTATGTTTTAATTATTATTATTTTATGTCGAGATGCTGCCTATTTCCTTAACTTTACGATTGCTGTTGCTGGGAGAGGAATTTGAATATTTTTCCCATGGATTTTACAGTCTCGTCAGAAACATATCCTGGTAGTCTTGGAGACACCATTGTCGCGACGTTCGAGGAGATACTGCTAACACGTGCTGCTGCGGTTGCCTGTCAACCATCGCCCAACGGAATACGTGACCATGCATTCATTAGTGGGATATACAATTCAAGACATGCTGTAGTCATTGATATAATTTTTATATATTATTTACTTATCATTCTGTAATTATGTATAAACGTTACTTTTGATTAGCAACTTTATAGATTTATTTTATAAGAGAAATAAGAATAGTTATTCATATAACAACAAAAAATGAATATACTACTGAATTATTGGAAATGACAAATTATCCATAAAATTTGGTATATACACGCAATACATTATTAAACAAATGCTATAGCTATTTTTATATATTATTTACTTATCATTCTGTAATCATGTATACATATACTTATTTATTGACAAATATACAGATTTATGTTACAAGAGTATTGAAAAATGTTATTCATATAACAACAAAAAATTAATATACTACTGAATTTTTGGAAATGACAAACAATTCATAAAATTTTTTATATACACGCAATACATTATTAAAGAAATGCTATAGCCATTTTATATATTATTTACTTATCATTCTGTAATCATGTATACATATACTTATTGATTGACAAATATATAAATTTATTTTACAAGAGTATTGAAAAATATTATTCATATAGTTAAAGAAAATGAATATACCATTGACTTATTGACATTGAAAAATTATCCATGAAAGTGTTTATTTTGTTCATTTAGCATAAAGTGCATAGTTATTAGCGACCATTAACTGGACGTTTTGTATATTCACGTAGATTACACGTCTGTTTTATAGTCTGCCGTATAGTTTTATGCATTTATAATATTCAAGTAATTTTCCAGATAGTACCTCGTTACTCTCTTTTACACACGATGGGATAGCCATCCTTCTGCAATATTTTTGGTGAAGCACTCTGCCAATTGTTTCAAATAATCAAGCTAATGAGCTTAAATAAAAATATTTCTTAGACAGGAAAATGTATGCACAAAAACATTAAATGCTTGCACTTTTAGCAAAATGTATTTGTCTACATGAATTGACAGAATCATTTTATCAATTCTGCTTTAAAAAAAAAGTACAAAAAATATGTTGTTACCATATTATATTGTCATTTTACGAAATATTTTTTAATTTCTGGTACCAATGAAAACGTGTCATTTTCGTTTCGCAATAAAAATATGTTAATTAAAAAAATTCTTTCCATCACTTCTGATTTCCCAAAAAATTTCGTAAAATAATAAAATTTAAAAAAATCAAGAAATCTTTTTACTGGGCGTAATTCGCCTGTTTTGTATCAGGTAGAGATTAATTTGTGTACCACCGAAATTCTGGACTCGTTATTCCGACCCCGGAGGTCTGGTTGGCGAAAAGAAAACGAATTCTCGAAGGCGAAGGGGTATTTTGGCACCTGAGAGTGGCAGACCACGAGAGAAAGCATCGATCGCGACCAACTCGAGATGAAGCTGGTCACGATGAGCCAAGAGAAAACACAGCGGCATCGGACCGTCGCCGAGCTACAAAGGTATCGTGAGAATTATCACGCTAACGACTTGGGCCTGTCCCACAAAAAAAAAGTGAATGAAGAAAAGCAGCGAAAGATTGTTAATTCGGAAGACCTGAGGCAATTATGCATTATTTAGCCCATAATAATTATCATAAATAAATAAAAAAATAAAAATAAAATAAACGATTAGTTAATTTTTTTAAGGAAAAAAAGTTCATAGCTATTACTTTTTTCCTTCGATATTTTTGGTTTCACAAATTGTGGAAACACATAAAATATCAAGCATAAAAAAATTATGCCAAAAACGCATAAAACCCAATTTTCATTAATAAATTTGAAACTAGAAAAATATAATAAAAAATATTATTGAAATGAAAATAAAAGGACGTTTTCCATTGAAATTAAAATGATTGTCCAAAAAATAGGGAGTAGTACAAACGCAGCTTCAAAAATGAAGAATTAAAACACTTTTTTATTTTATAAAACAAATTAAATATATACTAGGAATGATTTTTTTTTGTTGTAAAATATAGAAGTTAAAAAATTGCGGAAAATTGTTTTGTGTAAAAAATTTAGTTTTCCTTTCATTGGTATTTCCGATTTCATGTACCATCCAATTTCACGGTCGAGGGGTGAGAGGGGCAGATGGTAAATGATCCGAGGATATCGTGCCGCCTCTCTACAGCTAGTAATCACGTATGTATAAGCTACTTGCTTTGGCGAGTAGCTCTTTCGCGCTCACCAAACCTCTTGGAGCGTAGCCATCTAACTGAAAAATTGTACTCGTTCGATCACAGTAACAAAATGAGCACTGCAATCATGTAGCTCTTCTTTCTAGCTCCGGTTACAAATGTGCATGAGCACTATATCATTAACCATATTTTTAACACATATTAAATGTTTCACAATCGTATTGCCATTAAGTTCTTCTAGAAAGTGTGGAATAATATTTGGTAATTAGTAATATCAATTTATTAAATCGTCTGCTAAAAAAAAAGCTCAACTTTTTTTAAAAATTGTTAACATTGCAAGTGTCATACTGAATTACTCTTAAGTTGTATGAATATTTATATGCACGACTTATTTAATTTAAAAAAAATCGTGCATTTGTCAAGAAAAATAATTTCTTGTAAATTAAAGAATTAAATAAACTGTAAATTATGAGAATAGATGCAAAGTACAAAAAAGTGATTCTACTGTGGAAACGAGTGAAGAGCAAACCGACGCTATGGGGAACAGAGATAAGGGAAGAGGAATTTTTATTGCACTTAGAAGCAGCATCAACAAGAGCAAAGCTAAACATTCCTAAAAAAGAAATACAGAAAAGACGTATTATCAATGGAAGTTTCTTGTATAAGCAAAATGAAAAGAAATATCGGATATCGGCAGTAGGTCAAATAAATGTGACTTAGTCTTACTTCGCTAATAAATAGCAAAAACGAAAAAATAAAAATATACAGGATTGTACAAAAATCAAGATAGAAACAAAATAAAAGGCAAAGGTAAAGGATCGTAGCGTCGAATCACATGGAAAGAGTGTGAGGCATGCGCGCCTTCACCAACGAGTCTGAACTAACACACTCCCGGCGTTCCACTTATCTCTGGACGTAGCGGAATGTCGATCTGGCTAGTTAACCCAGAAACTCGAAAACTCGAAGAAACTAAATGGAAGAAGGAGAGAAAAAAAACAATAAATGAAAAAAATACTCTCAGGAAGTACGTATAGTTGAACGCAATGAGCGATTTTATTGGTGAACAGGCGAATAAACGAGTATATGTATCCTTAATGTGTCGATCGTAAATCTATAATTTACTCTCTCTCCAGTGATGGCTTTTCGTTCGTTTTACACTCGTTTTACAACTGGATCGGCTAGTCATCTATTTACTACTATTTTTCCCTCAATTATTTTAATAGATGCTGAAGCAAAACCTCAAATTATTGCTCGAAATAGCCAATAGGACCAATTAATTCGATTTGTCAAAATAGTTTAGATCGGTTAAGTTTAGTAAAATAAATTGTATTAGTCACGTTGAAATCAGCGAGTTTTCAGAAATATGTGAGTTAGGAAAAATGCGTGAGTTCAGCTGAATTAACCAAGTATTCGCAAAATATCTAAGTTAGGAAAAATGTGTCAGTTGAGTTATAAGTGAGTTGAGAAAAATACATAAATTGGATAAAATATGAGCTGAACTTGAAATTCAAGAGTTTATGAAAAAATACGAGTTAACCAAACTACATGAGTTAACCAAAATACATGGGTTAATCAAAATACATGAGTTAATCAAAATACATGAGTTAACCAAAATACATGGGTTAATCAAAATACATGAGTTAATCAAAATACATGAATTAACCAAAATACATGAGTTAACCAAAATACAAGAGTTAACCAAAATACATGTGTTAACCAAAATACATGTGTTAACCAAAATACATGAGTTAACCAAAATACATGTGTTAACCAAAATACATGTGTTAACCAAAATACATGAGTTAACCAAAATACAAGAGTTAACCAAAATACATGTGTTAACTAAAATACATAAGTTAACCAAAATACATAAATTAGCCACAAAAACATAAGTTAACCAAAATACATAAATGAGCCACAAAAACATAAGTTAACCAAAACACATAAGTTAACCAAAATGCATGAGTTAACCAAAATGCATGAGTTAACTAAAATACATAAGTTAACCAAAATACATAAATTAGCCAAAAAACATAAGTTAACCAAAATACATAAATTAGCCAAAAGTTATGTTAACTTAACCAAAATACATGAGTTAACTAAAATACCTAACTTAAGTTTCTAACAAGTTTCACTCGTTTTCACAAAATGTACTAGTACTGATTACAAAGTAAAAAAAATTCTGTAAGCTATCGTATTCTGTATGAAGTTCTTTTTTTTTTTGTTTTGTGTTTTTGTGAATGGCACAGAGAACGCCGCAGGGACTCAAAAGTGAAAACTGATTGGTCTTCTGTGCTTAACGGGGCAACGAGGGTACGAGGATGATGAGAGCAAGAGAGGAGCAAGAGAAAATGAAAGAGGACGTGTGACTCGAGGCGGTTGGCTCGGCAACGAAGATCGAGAGACGCCGCCGCGATCCCGCAAAGCAGATATCTCTTCGCAGTCACCGCTCTCCCTCACCCTCAGGCTTCAAGCCCCCTAAAGCTATGAGGGACACTGGGTCATAGCAAACGGTGCAACGTGCTGACCTCTCCTTCCCCTTCCAACATCTTTCGCACTGCATCACAGCTTCGAGTTGACCGAACAGCGACAGTCCTCGAAATCGAGTGTAGAACGCTTTAATGACCTCCACAACATGTCTTATCATTCAAGTAAAAATATTTAGACCTTCAACCAAATATTCTTTATCGGTCGTGGCTAACTTCTAACTAAGTTCTAAAGTTGGGTAAGCTTGGTAAAAGTTTTAGAATAATTATACAATAATTGAAAAAATGAATGTTATTGTTTATTCCTATTTAACACGAAGTGCAGTTATGAATTTAATTATTTTAAAAAAGAATCACTCGTAAATATTGGATAAAAATAATGGGCCATTTTTATTCCATTACTTCGAATTCTATGTAATTTTTGAGGGAATATGAATATATTATATGATTTTTCTTATCAGTACGCCGATATATTCCAGAAAGATAATTAATAATAATGATTATTATAAGAGTGTTTTCGAAAATAGTGAAAAAAAACAATTTCAAATTATTTGATCAAATAAAAAAATAGTTTGAAAATATTTTATACAATACAAAAATGAATATAATAAATGTAATATAATTCAAAAATGTCTTTTTTCAGTGTAGTATTTTTATTTATTTGTGACACTTCTTTATTATGCATTTTATTTAATTCTGTAGCGATATAAAATTGTGAAGAAAGAGAATGTGTTAGCTCGGAAGTTAGTGCAGCTCTCTAAGCATTGTACACAATGATGTCCGATCATCTGGCAACACAGTTAGCAGACGTTTGAGCTGTAAACGTTATTTGGGTGTTCCTTTACAGCCCATCAGTTGAGTTCAATGAGCCAGTGTCTGTCTCTCCGTTCAATCTATCCCAAGTTACTGCTTTTCAACAGACTCGAGAGAGATAGATGGATGTGGAGAAAAAAAGCATATAGAGAGGGGAAGAGGGTTTCAGTGTCTGAGGAAGACGAAACAGGAGGAGAGCGCGAGTGGATGTATTTTTCAACGTCCTATGCACACACAAACCGATCACTTTCAGACTACTAACAGAACACATCTTTACGCACGTTTTGTTGACATCTGTTCTAACGTAAAGAGAGGCCTAGAGGTCGTGACTGGCGCCCAACCGTCACTATCGCCTCTTATTTCGTCCATTGTGCATCCGGCGATATGCAACTTATCGATATATGCGCCTTTTCGTTAGACAGATAAAACGTATGTTTACTCAGGAAAAGCTAGACCAGAATCAATGTTAAGTTTAGGTCTTTTATCTTCACTGAACTCAGGGTCGTGTTGTTTGATGAAATTGTTGTTGATTCTTTTTTTTTTTTGCTCAATTCAATGACAAAGTGTTCAATTAATTGAACATTTCGGTGTTAAATTATTTGCCGTATTAGTTGTAGAATTCAGTGTTAAACTATCAGCTGAATTAATTGTTGAATTCCGCATCCAATTATTGGGTGAATAATTTCTCTGTTAAATTATTTGCTGAATTAATGATAGAATTTAGTATTCACATATTAGCTGCGTTAATTGCAGAATTTATTGTGTATATTACTCACTGTATTAAAGTAAGATTGTCAGATAAAAATCAGTCAAAAATACATATATTTTTTATACACTATCCGAGCAGTCAAACAAGTGAGATATTTATTTTTTTAGCAAATGCGGTATTCATTTATAGATGTCATTGATTTTCATAAAATGTTTTCAGTATTCATTTTTGAATTCTTAAAAAAATATTTATCTTAAGTACTATTCATCTCATGTCGAATTCTCTTCTAAATTCCCCAGTTTACTGATCCACAAAAAACTATAAAATTTCGGGTGGTTAATTACACTTCAGATATGCATTGTTGGATATTACTGTTTTCATTTGTACTTATAATTTCTGTAGAATTCAGTTCTGAATTATTCGATGGTTTATGTTTTTTTACATGATCTTTCGAATGTTTCTTATAACGTATAAAATTCTTTGCTGAATTCACCAGTTCATCGGTCCGCCAAAGACTATTAAATTTTGTGTGGTTTAATCTGTGACGAACACAGCATCATCGGCGCATGCCACTCGCTGTCTTCTGTACCTCGAGTTCTTTCTTCCTTCTGCGTCTGGTTATCTTCGTCTCGTTCTTATCCAAGCTCTGGCGCATCCACCTTTTTTTCTTTCTCTTATTCGCCAAACGGCGACGATGGGACGTTGCCTTATGCTTATCCATCTGCGTTGCGATGACGACAACGGCCAACAACCGTAGTGGTAAGTACGTGATGCGTCGTCTTATACTTTGCGCACCCTCATCCATAGTCTCGCATCTGTCCTGCCTCTCTTTCCCTTCGTTAATTCTTCTTCTCACACTCTAACTAGCTCTAGCTCACTCTTCAACAAACACTCGGCATACAAACCGCCAAGTTTTCTCCACTCAACGATGAGATAGATGGAGAGGCGTCTAATTACACCCACTTGAGCCTCCAAAGCCTTACAATGACCAACTGAGATCAAGACCAGGCCAAGCTACACGTCGACAACGCTTAATTATCAATTTGTTGGACGGGATGCATAAAATCGTAGTCAACAAAAATTCTTTGCTATTATTCATTTTATTTGCGTTGCATTATTTCCTACTTTATCAATTGTTTTATTATCCCACAATCATTTTGTGCATTTTCATAAGCTGTAGAAAATTATAAATACATAATTAAATAATGATTATTTAGTTTGCACTTTTTTTTGTTTAACGTAAAATATATATATATATATATATATTTTTCCCTGATTTTGCTACCTAATGTCCACAAACATGAATTTAACGAAAAAAAGTTTGTGACAAAAATTGTAGTTCTGCAAATAAATATATCATAAAAAATTCCTTAAATAAATTGCTTTGAATAACAAATACTTCTGCTAAGTATGTAAGCTTAAAAAATATGTTTGCCTTTTACATAGCTGAGCATAAATAGAAGGGCTGATCAATAAAACCTATATCTCAATTTTCCGCTCATCTTTCCTACTTTTATTTATATCTTTTTACCCCATGTGATTTAAAAATTATTTTCACACCCTTTTCCTCAGGAACTGATCGATCAAACCCATCAAGCCCTTATTAACCTTTTTTACGCTCGTCTTTTTTTCCCCTTTTTAACACATGGCAGGTAATAATTTGTAAGGAAAAGTTACTTGCCGTGTGTAAAGGCTCCCTAATTCCCCAACCAAGACAATGATTCTCCAAACCAAGGTTGGAGAATTCGCACGCAATGTTACCAGAAGGGAAAGAAACGTGAATTAAGGGACCAGTGAGAAAAAAAAAACAGGGAGAAGCATTTGGTGGGGGAATAGGTGTTTTGACACTTCACGGTTAATTCGATTCCGGCTTTTCCACGACAGAACTATACTGCACGTAGCCCCTGAGAAACCTGCTCCTTGTGGAACTGCCCAGAAGGGCAAGGAAGACGATACCTGATGCTATATATATATATATAACCTATATGTACACAACTGTCCTTAGGGTACCGACTGTCTCATCCCTTAAAGACTGCTCATGCTCGGTCCCCTTAAGTCTATCCCGAGGTTCCATATCATGGCCCAATTTTCAGCCCTGGAGGCTCAAAAATTTAGCACGCTTCGAACCCACAATGGCTGAGTAATGAGGTTAAAAAAATAAAATCTATTGGCAGATCAAATGGGGTAAATTTAACGACATCTCGACGAGCCAGTATCTGGGAAAAATTTGACTTAGAGCTGAAAAAAAATTCAAAGCTTTTGCAGATCACAATGACAAATTCTTTATTTGTCTATAAAGTATTTAACATTTTTACTATTTTAAGCACTAAGTACATAAAAACAATTTTTTTGTGTTACTTTTTATTACAGTTGAAAAATTGTCGGTAATCAACTTATCAATAATAAAAATTAAGTAAAGCAAATATCTCAGAATCTGGAATAATATTGGGCTGCTTACATCATGATTCTTTTTTCCTTTTGCTCGAAATTATATGAATTAAGATAGACTTTCCCTTATTTACAGAGTATTTTTTCACTATTATTTTAAGCGTAAAGTCTACTAAAAAAATTACAGTAAAAAGTGAAGTATGTAACTTTTTTCATAAAATTGTCAAACAGTCAGCCATAATTGAGATGGGAAAGACTTTGAAAGACACGGGTTAGAAAGGTGAGTAATTTGGAGGAGAGTTTCTAGATCTCGATATAGACGCAGGGAGTCGAGAGTGTTGCGGAAAGAGAAAGAACAACAACAAAAAAACGGGAGAATCAGCAGTTTCGCTAGGCAGTGGAGGCATTTTCACAACCGCTTTTCACTCTGGGACACGATCCGCGGGACAACTGGTTTACTGGTATAACCAGAACCCGACCAAGACCACAAAAGCCAGCTCAAGAGAGAATTGACCGGGGCAAATTGGATCAATTTCAATCTTGTCAATTTTCGGTCATTTTTGTAAAATAAGCATTGTTTCTTTTTTTTACAAAACTACTTAGCTGAATTTTTAATTTATTTACACATCATGTTTGTCATAAATTCCTTAAGGCGTTAATTTTTTTTTTAAATGTAAAAATAAAGATTTTCCTCTGTTTCATCTTGCCCCGGTCACCCATATTTTCATCTCTCCACGAATTATAGAACGTGTCAGAAAAAACACGCGGTTCCGTCACTAATACTACATAGCACATACTGTACAGCATATGTATACGCGTATACAGCTGTTCCCGAAGCCATGCGGTGAGGCAAAGGAGCTTAAACGAATCTATAGAAATCCGGCTTAAGGGGTCGAGAGTGTACGTCGCACGCATTCGTAATTGCGGACGTTTAAGTGTCTCGACAAAGATCGTGGCACGAACGAGGTGCCAAGGCGGACATGATACTCCACTAGTCCACTCTCAGATCCCCCCAACATCACGTCAATGCATATTTACAAGTCAAGAGTTTTTATATTTTACCCATTTTCATTGAATTTAAATGTTATGTCCTTTATTTACCATATTCTATTTGTGTACCAACGAATTTTTATTAAATGATTCCATGTTATTATTATTCATGTGCAAATTTAAAAAAATCTTCAGTAATTTTGTTCATTGTTCTTAAGGGGGGGGGGGGGCAATAGGTGGGGTTTTTTTTGCCGGATAAAAGGGTCAAGTAAACAATCTCATACGATTAATTTTTATATCACAAAGTTTCTTTACAATTTGTTATATTTTGGATTTAAGCTGTGAACTGAGAGTGAAATTAAATTGGATTAATTCAATTGATTGGAATCAATATTGTATCAATCGAACGAACTGAATGAAAAGTCTGTAAATATAATAAATACAGGAATATTGAATTTACTGAAAATGCATACATCAAACGAAAATTATGTACCGTGCATTATAACTTGAAACATCTTTCGTAAAATATACATTAGCATAAAGTTTACAGTTTAAAAAAAATTACAATGCAAATGTAGTAAAAATGGCGAAAAAAGTGTATGCACGAAAACTTTTTTTTCAATGTGTTATGATTTGATCTTTATTTGGAAATAAAAGATTTATTCATTTTGTTCATCGATATAATAAAATCATATGAAAAATCACATCTAATTGATTATCCATAACGATATTTTGACATTATAAAAAAATGCAATGATCCGAATATAAAAAATTGTAAGACTTATATATAATTTAATTCGACAATCTGAAAAAATGAAATAAAAGACATTTATCTTTTTCTACAGTTTGCAAAAGATAATTATACAATTAAGAATAATTAATAAATACAGTACAAAAACTATATTTTTTGTTTTTTATTTAACAGGTTTACTACGATATATACAGAAGTATCAAGATACTTATCTCAATGTCGTCTTTACGATAGAATAGAGTGTAAAAGCAGATAAAGAAACGATAACGAAAAATGATTCACCGATTGTAGAACGCGAATTTCCTCACACAATATTTGACAATAATAGCGTCACGCATGATTGCTATTAGAGATCGAGTTGTGTCGGACGCTCGTAGCTAGACGCCGTAAAAAGACTGGCGTCGAATTCCATTGCCAATTAGACGCAGTCTTTATTTATGCATCGTTTGGAATTTGACGTATATAATTGTTCTTTTTTTAAATTTTATTCTGCATTCTTCCTAGGTCGCGTTTCATGTTCCCAACTAAATGTATGTTTATTACTGTCAAGCCTAACTCTATTTTGGTTTTATCGGGCCACTGCTGTATGCCTCGAATAATAATTGATACAGAGATGGCCTGGCGCGCGATGCACATACTAGGATCAACTCGAACGATGCCCTGCTCTCGATTAATGCGAATCAAGTGAGATAGATAACCAACATCGAATTAAGAACGATTGTATTACGACAATCTGGCGCGGTTTGATATACCAAGGAATTTAGTTTTTATTATTTAAAAAAATTAGATTGCAAGGCACTAGGCAAAAGAAAATATCAATGGATTTAAAATATTTTACCATAAGAAAATAATTGTCATTCGTATTCAGAAATATGAAATATTGATACATTCATAAATGACTTTTTAACTGTTTTCAAAATATAAAATTTTTTTATCTTTTTTTAATATTGCAAATAGAAATATCGATATGAAAAATATTTTAAAAATTGAAAAATGGGTTATAACAGTTTTTAAACTATCAATATGCTCTCTTTTAATGCGAATCAAGTGAGATAATCACCACTGAAGATCGATTGTATTACGACAATTTGTCATAAAAAAAAGAAATGCAATGCAACTGAGGCTCAAAAACAAATATCAATAGATTCTAAGATTCCAGAAAATTTTTTAGAAACATAATTAGCAAATTTACGAATATCATTGAACATGAATCAATACAACAATAAAACAAACACTATTTTACCGTATTGAAAATAGAAAAAATTAATTATCTTTTTAAAATAGAAAATTGAAGTATTGAATTTTAGAAAACATTTTAAATATTTTAAAAGACTTTTTTTAAAAAAAGTCTTTTTTACAATTTTTATTTTATTTCACGTAGGGCTCACGTGTGCGTTCTCGGAGTATTCAAGGACCCCACAAGTCACTGTTCTATTCAAACGTCAGTCTTTTCCATCGTCCTCATGACTCACGGCCCAAAGATAAAGAAAAACTGGGTCTTTCCCTCCCTCGTCCACCCCCCGTCGTCTCTACGACGGCGAATGATGTCTCCATGGGGTGTGGCTCGAGATTCGCAAAAAGTGCACTTCACGAGGGAAAAAAAATGAGGCAAAGAAGCAAAAGAGTGGAAGGACTGAATGAAACAGTGGGACACAAGAAAATGTGGGAATAGTGAGCGAACGATCACAGCGCGGTGACGCACGTGATCGTCCGGATGTTGATTCCTTTATAGGACCCAAAGGGGACTTTGAAGGAAGATCGTAAAATTGGATCGGTACGCACACAGCACGAAGTATAAACTCTGATGGCAATGGGAGCACATAAGAGTCGTAACGTCGTAAAGCCTCATAGTGAAGTTAATCTTCGTTGTGCACTGCTTGGAAAAAGTGCACAGATGGCGCTATTTGTAGAGAAATAAAAATCCTTTGTACGAGGAAAGAAAGAACAAAAAATCTGTTTGTCTTTAAAAGAGTTTCCACTGATTTCTGTTGACTTCGAGTCGCATCATAATACACGATTGGATGTACGATTGTGCAGATTTAAGGAGCGGAAAGGTTTTCCTGCGAGCATTCCATTGTTTAGCGGGGCCTTATGTGATCCTCCAACGTGAAATAATGGGCCCAGAAGTGTCTACGAGTTTCTGAACGACCGCAATGATTGGGAGATTTTTTGGTCCACGTGCAACGAAGAAGGGCCTTGCGTGAGTCGGTAAACCTACTTAAGGCCCAAATTACTGGGTCACTGTTTGTAATGGGCCTGTTAATAATGGGAAGCACGTCGAAAATTGGACGAATGCCTGCAGTATTGAAGTTTTAAGGATACATCCTGGTTTTGAAAACTATTCGGTAATTGATGCCCATAAGGCCCAAAATTGTATCTTACACGAAATTGGATTGATTTTTAACGTCACAAAGGGATTGTTGAGTGAATGAACAAAAGCTGATCGAAGATGAGAACATCTTATTTAGAATGTTGAACATTTTGGAAACCAATTACTGGTTTTGAGTCCACATTGGGCCTTAATAACAATATACATATTGTTTAAGCAGATTACAACGCTTAAAAGATATCAGTTCTACGAAAGTCCCAAATGTGGTATGTAAATTGAATTTACATTACAGTAGAACCTCGTTTATCCGGCCTTCGATTATCCGAGGCTCCGCGTTATCCGAGCCACCGGACTTTCCGAGCACTTCGCGTTAACCGAGGTGTACGCTCGGATAATACGGAAAAACTCGGATAAAACGGATAAAGCGATTCCTCATTATATGTATTGTGTATGGTTTCCGTATTATCCGAGTTTTCGGTTATCCGAGGCACGTCCTCCCCACATTACCTCGGATAAACGAGGTTCTACTGTATTGAAAATTGCTCATAAGTCCCAAAAATAAATCTCGTTGAATGAATTTTTAACAACACAAAAGTTCAAAACGGGTAAACTAAACTTAGCCGAAGTACAGAATATTTTTCTGCAATGCTTATCATCGGCAAAATCAATTAATGCCTTTAGGACAACATTTGGCCTTGCCAATACTTCAGCCATACCAATAATATGGCCAACAACAACCTGCATAATTAACGGTTTGTGACAATTATAAAAAATGTCAATTTGATAAAAGTTATAAATACGAGTAGGCAGATGAAAAAAAAACATGATTGATATTTGGGCTTGAAAGCAGTAAAATCAAACTACGAGTCACTGAACGACATCACACGATTTCGATAGGGGGTCGAGTTATTTCAATGCCTTGCCAACACTTTTGGCTTATCAATAATATGCCCAATAACAATGACCATACTTAACGGTTTGTGACAATTAAAAAAATGTCATTTTGATAAAAATTATAAATATGTTTGGGCAGATGAAATCATTGATATTTGGGCTCGAATTGGGCCTGAAAGCAGTAAAATCAAAGCACGAGTCACGGAACGACATCACACGATTCCGATAGTGGGTCGAGTTATTTCAATGCCTTGCCAACACTTTTGCCTTATCAATAATATGTCCAATAACAATGACCATACTTAACGGTTTGTGACAATTAAAAAAATGTCAATTTGATAAAAATTATAAATATGTTTAGGCAGTTGAAATCATTGATATTTGGGCTCGAATTGGGCGTCAAAGCAGTAAAATCAATGCACGAGTCACGGAACGACATCACACGATTCCAATAGTGGGTTGAGTTATTTCAATGCCTCGCCAACACTTTTGCCTTATCAATAATATGTCCAATAACAATGATCATACTTAACGGTTTGTGACAATTAAAAAAATGTCAATTTGATAAAAATTATAAATATTTTTAGGCAGATGAAATCATTGATATTTGGGCTCGAATTGGGCCTGAAAGCAGTAAAATCAAAGCACTAGTCACTGAACGACATCACACGATTTCGATAGTGGGTCGAGTTATTTCAATGCCTTGCGAACACTTTTGGCTTATCAATAATATGCCCAATAACAATGACCATACTTAACGGTTTGTGACAATTAAAAAAATGTCAATTTGATAAAAATTATAAATATGTTTAGGCAGATGAAATAATTGATATTTGGGCTCGAATTGGGCCTCAAAGCAGTAAAATCAATGCACGAATCACTGAACGACATCACACGATTCCGATAGTGGGTCGAGTTATTTCATTGCCTTGCCAACACTTTTGGCTTATCAATAATATGCCCAATAACAATGACTATACTTAACGGTTTGTGACAATTAAAAAAATGTCAATTTGATAAAAATTATAAATATGTTTGGGCAGATAAAATCATTGATATTTGGGCTCGAATTGGGCCTGAAAGCAGTAAAATCAAAGCACGAGTCACGGAACGACATCACACGATTCCGATAGTGGGTCGAGTTATTTCATTGCCTTGCCAACATTTTTGGCTTATCAATAATATGCCCAATAACAATGACTATACTTAACGGTTTGTGACAATTTAGAAAATGTCAATTTGATAAAAATTATAAATATGTTTAGGCAGATGAAATCATTGATATTTGGGCTCGAATTGGGCCTGAAAGCAGTAAAATCAAAGCACTAGTCACTGAACGACATCACACGATTTCGATAGTGGGTCGAGTTATTTCAATGCTTTGCCAACACTTTTGGCTTATCAATAATATGCCCAATAACAATGACCATACTTAACGGTTTGCGACAATTAAAAAAATGTCATTTTGATAAAAATTATAAATATGTTTAGGCAGATGAAATCATTGATATTTGGGCTCGAATTGGGCCTCAAAGCAGTAAAATCAATGCACGAGTCACTGAACGACATCACACGATTCCGATAGTGGGTCGAGTTATTTCAATGCCAGTCAACCTCGAAATAAGAGTATACACTATCGGATAAAGGTGTGACGACGAAGCGGTATTGCGGCGAGGCATGAGAGGACAACGGAGAACAGCGAGTAGCAGGTGAGCGCGTCACCCCCCTCCCCCCAACCTTTCACTGTTTCGCTTAGTCTTTCCTTCTCCGCCTCGTTTCTTCAGCCACGATGAGCGTAAAAATACGTATAAGGCTATCCCGTTACCAGACCTCTTGCGCGCGCTAGCCCAGATACAGGATTACGAGCGTGAATTTTTAATCGCTTTTACCGAGTACACGACGGAATAACGCAGAAAACGTTCTGTCACTCGTTTACACTGCTTACATACGAACTAACGTACCCCATATACATTTAATACACTCGTACCTTGTTTAACCATTGCACTATATTGATTTACTCAGCACAAACTGCACACTGCAATCGGTATTGAAAGCACAAACTGTGGAACTGTATTCAGTGGATCTTGATTATTATTTAATCACTGGTTGAAATATTTCTCGTACAAATTTTCTCAAACATTGGAAAATTTGATAAGTATTTTACTGATTTTTTCTAAGTATTCCAGTCATTTTCACCAAATGCCTAGACGACATAATTACCAGAAATCAGAAATTGTCATCATCGTGTCGAATTATGCACAAAAAACTTTGCAAATTTCTCAAAGCTCTGTTTGCAAACTTTATTAGTTCTTTTTTTCTAGCCCGTATCTTCTGCTGGCGTTTTTCATAAAAGGCAAACAATCAAAAATGTTTCATGTGGAAAATTCGGTGTTTATCCAATTTAGGGAATACTTTATATTTATTTAAAAAGTAGAAAAAAACACGGAAAATATTTATTTAAAAAGTAGAAAAATACAAGGAAAATATTTATTTAAAAAGTAGAAAAATACACGGAAAATAATATAAATATTCCGAGATATCCAAAATTTTTAGATATTTTCAACAGAGATTAAAAATTCAGAGTTCGGTATTCAATGCATCGATACCAGTATTCGGTATTCAGAATGCGAAGTTTAGTTTTCAAACCAACAAAAATACAGTATCCACTAGCGGTATTCAGTATTCACTCGTAAATAAATAAGTGCTCATCCTAGTACTGTACTTTAGGAGTAATACAATGTTATTCCTTTGCAACTTTTTATAAGTGCCCCATAAATCAATTCCCCATAAAAGTAGAAGTATTTGTTTACATATACCATTTGTACTGTAGTAAATACCAAATTACAAAACGCCGTAAAATGATACAAAATAACATAAGTGATATAAGTACATACCGAGCACGCGCTCTGTGTATACCGTACCATTTATATATTTTGTATTACGAACTTTATGTATTTCGTGTATATTTAGTAAATACTCGATTACGCTGAATACCAAACACAGTTAACTCCTAAATAACGATAATTTTTTCGTGTAAAACGAGCAACGACGTATCGCAACCGATATAATATATACGAGTAGATTGAACGATTAATCGTTGTATTATCGTTCATTTTAATCTCACATATGACAGTTGTGCACATATTTTTTTTCTCTTTTCGACATCCAAAGGCCTCAAACCCTCTGCCCCTTTGCCCCACTCACGCTTGACATGGTTTATCAGAGTTTTTCGTCGCTTTCTACCGTTCGCGTTATTTACACTTCTGTCTCAGTCTCGCCAAAGCGAGGCGGTTGTGGCTGGCCCGCCTCACCATGCGACTACCAGAGCTCAAACGAACGCTGAAGAGATCCGTTGCCGTCGACGACCACGAGCTGTTACAACGAGGATGTTGTAACAACTATACTCAATGAATCATAACAAGGATAATGAACGCTTTGAGCTTGTCTCGCTCTCTTCTTATCCCTCAGTTGGCAATGCATGCATTATACACTATACCAGACCTCTCGACGTCAGTTTGAATGGCAGTTTACATTTTCAATGTAATCAGTAGCTGTCTCCATGACAATTTTTGTAATTTATCTTTTTTTGCTCGCAGCCGTTTTTCCAATTCTCTGCTTTGCCTCCATTTCTCTCGATAAATTCGTGGTCTTTCGGTTCGAAATAAAACGAAAAGTAATTTGTTTAAATTCTTTTGCAATTTTTGGTTTGGTTTCACGGAGCATCAACTTTACATTTGCAAAAATGTTTGTACACGTTTTCAAAAGAAAACTAATGGAGGTGTTGATGACTCCGCATTAAATGTAGAAAAAAATGTATAGCTTTTATTTTTATAAATATAATTTATAGAAAAATATTCCATTTACGCTAACAACCAATGGGACATATTAAACGCCGTTTTTTGGAAGTCAAATTTTTTATTTCATTTCGACATCGACGAGCGATAGCTCATTTTGCTCGTTCATAGATACTACAAAAAATTATTAGTTAA
This sequence comes from Ephialtes manifestator, assembly GCA_963970395.1. NCBI lineage: Eukaryota > Metazoa > Arthropoda > Insecta > Hymenoptera > Ichneumonidae > Ephialtes > Ephialtes manifestator. The sequence continues at coordinate 24,336,209 of OZ019972.1, forward strand.
CATTTATGAGAATATTCATCGTTTATAGATAACGGCCAATTTTTAGTTTGAAAAAAGTTATGAAGTTAACTAAATTTCTCTCTTAATTAAAAAGTAAAATTACTTTTTGCTTGTAAATTTATTTCTATAATTTTTTTCTACATTAAGTAGGATCTCTTTAATTTAGATCCACCTTTGTTTTCACTAGTTTCCTTTTGAAAATGTGTATAAACAGTTTTTCGAATATCAGTACGCGATTGACCAGACTGTACCATCGATGCCTCCTTAATTGATTGTTTTGAAGGGCAGGCTGTGGAGCATCACTTGTTTTTAATATATGGATACGATCACAGCCACGTGTCACAAAGAAAATCGACAGATGCAAATACCCAATGAAATGTTTTCTTCAGTGTCTTTAAAGAATAAAACACAATATTAGTCCGATGATAACGAGTAATAACTAATATTTATACAAAATTATGCTCCCCAATTCACCGCTGAGATTTTTAAATATTACGAGTCTGAAAAGTCATAATCGTTTGATCGTCCTAACCTAACCCAACATTAAGCATACGGAATCTATAATTATTATTTTGCCTAGATTATTAAAAAATCTAGACAATGAATCAATGAACCATCTTCCAATAAACTAAATTAACTCATCATAATCGGAACAGTATTATTGTTTATTCAAAAAAAAAAAAATTACGGAAAAGAAAAAAAATCGGAAATTACCGTTTATTGATCAATTTTTATTCTATTACAAAACTATGAAAATTTCTCTTTATTGAGAATTTAAACTGCCATGCAAATGATTCCTCAAAACACTGAATTCAACCACCAAAAACGGTGAAAACAGTTTTACGTATAAAACATTGATGTCACTGGTGCAAACCGCTCGAATCTCCTTAACAGAGTATTATTTTCTCGATTCAATTTTTATCATTTAATGCTACCAAACGATTGTTGTTTGCATGTCTATAATATTCGCGACGCTCGATTGGATTCCCGATATTTCGCGTTCACGTCGAAACGTAAACAATGCGGACACGATAGTCCAGTCCCGCGGCTGCTTTGTCCCAACGCTCTATTGTAAACAGTCACGACGAAACTTTGATGACATTTAACGTGCTAGAGTTTTATCCCTCGGTCTACATTTAATGTTACTCGAGTTTCTCCGCACTTTGCTTCATTTATTTAACCCATATCAGTATATTATTTGAATGTAATCATTTTTGCTTGTTTGTTTTTTTCATTCGGTGAATAATTCTCATTGTATTTACCACAGCATATATCCATTTAACCTATAGAAATATTAATAGTGAGGGATAAAGTTATAGAAAAAATAAAAATAAAAAATAAAAAACAGGTATAATAATTGATATTATACTTAATACTATATTATACATAATCAATATCCCTAATATCTTCACAACCTTGATTTTTTGCAGTTATCCTTAAGCTTTACATAAAACGTAGCACTTATTTTTCTGGAAGTAAGTGACAACCGCAAGCATTTTCTTTTAAAAAAAAATGTTAAGATTTATATTCACGTCTTAACATAGATTTATTTTTTCATTGATTTCATAATTAGCAATATATTTACCGCGTATTTTGGTACCCTGCGGGTCCAGAGGCGAAAGTCGCGAGTGGCTCTGCTCGCCCGGCTTCTTAAGAAGGACACCCACGACCTGCGGTGGTGCCATCATCATCCTGACTCCCTCTTTTAAACTTTTCCCCAGCAATCGTGTATTCCACCCGGAAGTCAAGAATATGCACTTCACTCGCGCACAGAAATCATCATTTCATCATTTTGTAGCACCCAACAGAATATTCACCAATCACGACACATTTCTTCTTTCAATCACTTCTTTTTTATGTACTGATATAGCACTATTTTTTGCGTTACGTGTGTAAGTAGAAAAAAAAAAGAAAAGTGAAAAATCGGTCGTACTCGCGCAACGACGAGGCGCAAACTGTTTCTGTTTCCGTTGGCAAACACACTCAAACTGACTCGAGGCAACGAAGCGCGCCAGCGCGCGCGCAACAACCGTGGCTTCCCGGAACTTTTGTGTTTTGTGAATTTTGGCAGCACTAGAGGGGCACGAGACTCGTCGGTAGCAGCTTCTGTCACGCTTGTGTTGTTGTTATACTATGCCCTTCAGACTCCGAACACTCTCGCTCGAAAGATTACCAAGAGAGCCTAACTTTCGATCCTTATCTCTCGCTCCTTCCATCTATTATTTTCATCGTTACCTCACAGCTGATTCAGTCAGATATAACTATGTAATTTGCGAACATTTTTATTATCTTCGTTTGGAATTGCAATTGGTTTATCATTTTCTTCCAATCGTCGACGACTTATATAGTCTTGTTACTCAACAATTTTTTTCGACAATTTGTTAATTCTTTTTTCGTGCAATTCAATATTTAATTGAATTTCGAAAATTCTGATAATTCGAAAACATTTGTATTGTTTTCGTTTTTCATTGCAATTGGAATTTTATTGTTCCAATTGCAGTATTACAATGTTTCGTTTGATTTTTGTAAGTTATCAATTAAATTTGATAACTGTTTTTATTCTCTTATTTAATTCAATTTCGTTTATTGAATTAAAAGAAATGTGAGCGTAACAAGAAGTCTTCGGTTTCGGTTTAGCCTCACAGCTGATTCAGTCGAATCGGACTTCGCAATTTGCAATAATTTTTCTTATTTTCGTATCAAATTGCAGCTTTTTGATTTTTTGATTTCCTTATTCCGTGATTTTGCGTATTATCAATGTGATAATTAAGGTACTTCTTTCATTCAATCCAGCAGTTTTATTGAATTAAAACAAAAACTATTGCGACAGTTTTGCCGTGACTTCCGGTCGAGTCTTTCGTCGTGAGTCGTTGGCCAACGTCGCTTAAGGCCCCCTCGTGGCGGTCGCTCTAGTGCCGAAAGTGCGCGCGCGATGCAATCGTCCCACCTTCTCAAGTTGCGCTCTGCGCTCAGCGTTTCTTTCCTACGTCAAGTAGTACTTTTAACAGCAAGTGAAAAAAAACGTCTTGGCATTCTTTGCAAACACCTACATATACATAAATATATACGTATAAATGCAGTGAAATTTGTATTTATCCGGGCAATCACGTTATAATATTCCGAAAATTCAGTCGAAATAACATTAGAAACAAAGCTTAATGATACGTACGCACTATAAGCTCGAAAAACGTAAATAGGAAATGCACTTTCACGACTTATAACATGTTCTCTTATTTTGGTTTAAGTTTTTTATTGTTTTGCTTGTTTGTTTATGAGCCGGTTTTGTTTTTTTTTTGTTCTTAAGGTAAATTGTGGTCGAGTTAATTCGACGCGGATTTTGCGTCTTACTCGTTGCGCACCCGGCGTACGACTGGAGGCAATAGAGATTGTATTTCAGAGCGCACGCCTGCGTAGGGAGGAAGACGAAGGGTGGGGGCTCGCACTCTTCCTGCTCTATCCCTACTACAACCTCGTTGCTTTGGCGCCCCATTGCCTTTTTCTTCTTCTTCTTTCTTCGCTTCTCATTCTCGATGTCCCTTCGACTCTCTTCCACTCACTGCTATATGGACATTGAGCTATGCTGCGTGCACCGCCACGCGGGAATATATACATAGAATAATGCCAGACAGTAAAGAAACAAAGTGTGCGGCGTTACTCATCCTGAATGGAAGAAATCGTGACTATTCATTCGTGCCTTTTTGACGACTCTATGTGCTGCTTGAATATTTTCAATTTTTCATATAACTTGTCATTTCTTTGCTTCTACTCAAAGAAATCTTGTTTTTAATTACAATGTTAATTGTTAAGTTTCCTGGAGAAAAAAAAACGAGACGAGATCGGTAATAAATATTTTTCAAAGCGGGAAAGAGTATTAAAAAAATTCTGTTTTTTTTGCTTACCCTCGGAACAAATTCGATTTTGATTAAGAAATTATGAATAATAATTATTAAGTTTATCTCGTGAAAAAGTGGACAATTTTTTTGGAAGAATTTGTAACGAAGTTGCGCGGTTTTTGGGAATTCTTATTTATATTGTTTATTGTTGATAAAACAAATTTTTAGTTAGAGAAAAATAAAAGTAACATTAGAAGTTATATTAATGTTTTTTTTAAATTTTCACCTTAAAAACAGTATTAATATTAAGGCTCTTGAACTAAAAATTGAGACTAATGAGCTTGTAGACATGTTTAGAAAGGAAGAAAGCGTTCAATATTCCCATAGCAAATTCTAATTTCTTTGATTTTATTTTACGCCATACTCAATTTCACTAACAAAATTATGGTTGGAAATTTTGTAATATTTGCAGTTAAAAAATTAAAGCAAATATTTTGCACTAATTTTTACGCGTCTCAAAGGATTGAATTTTATTTTATTAAAAAATGTTAACTTCTTAGCATTTTCTTTGAATAAACTTACATTTATTAACTTACAAAAAAACTTCTAAAAAAATTAAATTTTTCAATCTTTATAGAGAAAGAAAGATTGAGGATTGAATTTAATAAAAATCGATGAAACGAAAAATAGTATTTACCCAAAAAGAAATATTTCCATTTTCCCTCAGCCAGATTTTTATTTCACTGAGAAAATCATTGTTCAATCTAATATGTGTAACTTGCTGTTCACAATTCAGTTCACACTTTTTTTATAGTAGAATTTAAAAAAAAATTCTGTCGGTAGAACCGATTTGCCTGGATTCATGAAATGTGAAAGAGATTTTTTTTCTGCGATCCTTCGACACGATCTTGATTTAACGTGTCGTATTGGGTATGACTGACCCCTGGGTATGTGTGCCTATATCTTCGATCGTAAAGGTGATCGTTCTACGGACGGAAAGTTGCACATAATGCGACAGATGGAAATGGCGTGGCGACTTTGTGGGTCTTCGCGAAGACGGGAGTCCTTTGTGCATTACGATTTATCGTGGACCTTCCGCTCTCCTTGGGGTCCGTTCTGCTGTCCCTGGCGCGTTCTTTCCCTCCATGCCCAATTTTCTGGCACTTGGCAACAATGACACCTCCAGCCCCTATATCTTCGACTGTTGATGCATCGCCAATTATTCGCTCGCCACAGAATGCAACCACAATTTTCTGGAAACCATTTCTTACTGTATCCGTTCGGTTTGTTATTCAGTAGCAAAATGATTTTTTTTGTAAATATAAATGAGGCATTTTATGTCAAAGATCTAGTTTTTATTCCTTCTTATATCTGGCTCATAATTAAAGAGTTTTTATTACCATTAAGCGGACTCGGATGCTTAAACGCCCGAGTCTTTGTATATAAATTTTGATATTTGGCATTAACAAACAATTTCAATGCGTGAACTTGGTCGAGTGTGCTTGACGACACCGCCGACCAATTATAAGACCAATAAAAAAGGAACAATGGCCAACTCGCATTGCGATGTATTACGATATAAAATCGCCACCAACTTTTTAGAGGAAAATTATAACCATCTAACGGCCCTTTTCCGATGAATAAAAGAAAATTTTAGATGTTGGACACTTTTACGGAATCATAGTAGCCGACAAAAAATACACTTTTCAAATTGTGACGTATAAATACGTTTTTCTTTCAAGAAATAAAAATGAAGGATGCATCTATAGTGGAATTGCACTATCGGTCCAATTTTTTTTTCAGAATTTTTTCATAAAAATTACAAAAGATGTTTTGAATAGTTATTCCTCTAATGAAACAAATATACTAGTTGGCAACTAATAGAACACAATGTGAATTTTTTCATATGCTGAGATGCGAAATTTTTTATAAATACCATATTGTTTTCAATTAATCTGGGAAACTATATAGCACGAAAAAAATGATTATCATAAGTTTTAGTTTTTCATAAAATTTTAAAATGAACTTATAAAACATGTATCGTTGCTTTAAAAATAAGATTTTTTAAATACATTGAAAAATATAAGACTTTTGAATTTATTTTTAGAAAATAAAATTTGTTGTTATTTATTTAAAAAATGAACATCTCCACATAGCTGTAGTGTAGTAAACTGTATAGCTTAGTGCGACGTCGCAAGGCTGGTGGGTTTGGTAATTGTGTTCGTGCAGAAAAACATGCGGCTTAGAAATCTCATTGGGAGGATGCTTGAGTCATCCTGTCCAGTCTGCCACAACTCATTCCATTCACTTATACTATATGACGTTGAGTCAAACTATTAACCCAAGAAAGTCTTACTTACGAATTCGATCCGTCAGATTTGTAAGCCCCATTACTACCTAGAGTGCAATTAACTTAATAACAATGCCTCCATAATAATAACTTGCAGTGCTTATAAAACAATATATAAACTTTTTTATAAATACGACAAAAAAAATTATTTCCAATAAAATATCGTTCGAAATTGTAAGAAAACATAGTGGACTGTTATTTTTATTTTTATTTTCTGTATCTGACCCTATTTTTTCCAAATATACTTTTTAAAAATCAGTTAATTATTCTTCGCTTTAAAACCTTCTTTTATATTAGCAACGACAAAAATGTGTAAGCATTTGTTAATGAAAACTACAAAAAAATTTCGTAAATTAATTTTTACTATGCAAAGTATACCATAAATACTTCTCAAATAAAATAATCGAGGTTTACAACTCTGTTAAAAGTACACGTGGGATTGGAAATATTTTGGCAAGAGTTTATTTTTCCCAATTTGGGTATGAAATACCCAGTGCACCTTTTTTATGGTTAATTTCAATGAATTCGATTCGTGAGGTTAAAGCAGGTTAAAATGTAAATCATGTTTCAGTCAAATTTGCTAACAATGCGCAGTACATTTTTTCCTCGTTACATACACTCCCGCGCTATAAGTAGAAGTATAGGACGAGACTCGCCTGAACGAAACTATAGTTATTGCAAGTGGACCTGACTCGTGTATCGACACTCCATGGTTCACTCACCTTTTTCGCAATTATGCACAATGCACTGCGGCGCAGGACCGGCTCGTGACTAATACTAACTCGTGCCGTATAACCATATATACTCAGATCTAGAAACTGAAAGAATAAACCAGAAGTTGTAAATATATATAAAATATCCGTAACTATAAAAGCTGCCGATTTTTTTATACGGATGTATCACACATTACCAGGCAAAAGTTTAACAGGTTCAAAATTTGAGGGCTTCGTAACGTGAGGAATATCTTTGAAAATCCGCGATATTTCAAATACTCAGATTTTCAATAATAAGAATCCCTAAAAATGTTTAATAATTAGTTTTTTCAAAAATGGTTAACAAACTATTTTTGTTAAATAAATTTTCAGTTTTTCAGAAGACTTCCAAATTTGCAAAGAGTTTTTGTCCATTTTTGCTTCCTCAAAAAGGAAGCTTTTTTTTCATGAAAAAATTTTCTTTCACTCAGAGAAATCGTAGTAGTACAGTCAACTATAGAGTGACAACAATAAACAAAAATTAATAATTTTTAGTCCATGCAACATTTTCATACTTACGGTAACTATTTGGTAGTTATAGTAACTATTTGATAATTTTGGCAACTACGAAAAAATTGCTCGTACGAACTAAAAATGAATAGTTGTCACTTTATAGTTACTAATACCATAATTTTCTCTTAGTGTTCGCGATTTTCATGTCAGGTCACTCGGAAAAGACCAAAATTTTTATTTTTCTTAGAAATAAAATTGAATAAAGAATTTTTATTTTTTCATCTCTACAATGTTTGCATTAAAAACTGTTTCTCAAAATGATGATTTTCGTTCAAACCTAATGTCAGATTTTCGTAAAGTCCAACTTTTTAAATAGTAATAATAACAATAATAATCATTATTATTGTTATTATTATTTAATATTAAATAATAATATGTACTGTTCAAGGTACTTTTTTAAAGCTAAATAGTCTTAGTATTGGAATTTCAATTTGACGAATATTATTATTTTTTTTTAATACATCAGTAACTTGCATAGTTTTTGAGTGACAGGAATTTGACTCAATAGCGACTCTAAGTGCCAACCGCAATTTATACCTCGCTCGTAAATCATATTTCCTGTGGGTTTCAGGTTATACTTTTAACCCTCGTAAAACCTCATTGTCAAGATAATTCTTCTGACTGCAGATAACAGAAAAATGTTTATCCTTAAAAGCCGAACAAAAAATTCGTCCTGTTGACTAATGTAAAGTAATCACGTTCTGTATCGTCTGGGATAAGCTACCGATAGACTCGCTTCCGAATTGCCACTCAAAAACACCAGTTTACGTACATTTTGTATCTTTGACGTAATTGAGCCGCTGCACCGGATGAGTTTTCGTAATGACTCAGGAACGTCAACGTCACGTACACTTCCGGGAATATCTTTTCCCTACTCTAGCGTCTTGCAAAGTTCTATCTCACTTCTACGATGAGTTTTAAATACTCTTTAATAAATTAATATATTCATAGGTTCCTAAATTTTTATTTCGCAATAAACACTCATTTTTATTTGTACTCAATAATAAATAAATAAATGAAATTCATACTTTAAAGTTTTTATGGAGTTCCTTTACATACTAATTGAATACAATTTTTTGAATTGTTATTATGAAAATAAAAGAAATATTTGAAAATCTTGTCAATTGTTAAGACATCTAAACATCTTGTCATAAAATCTGTGTATAATTGTTGAAAAAACGTAATTATTTAATAAATATATGTTTATCTAAAATAACAGTAAACTGTTATAACGCGGATTTAAAAAAAATGGCATATTGTGTAAAAATTGGTAAATGGTTCTTTTTTTCGGTTGCTGATTTTATATAGAAATGGAAAAGTAGGAAATTTCAAATCAAGATCGCAAATAAATTTGTCTAATTTGTATAAATTTAATAAATCCGCGTTTTTTTTTGTTCAATTATGGAGACAAGAGGGTCAACCCACGAGCGCGCCTTAACGAAAAGATGAAGTGTGCCACATAAGCCCGGGCGAAACCGCAGCGAGTGACTCTAAATTTGGAATGGTTGCTCAGTCAGACGATGCACATTAGATTGCAGCCTGAGACCAAGAAAGCGAAGAAGAGGCTGAAGAAACCGGGATTTATGAATTTCTCTTCTTCGCCCTCCAGACCCATAAAAATACCTCCCGATTTGTGCGGTTAGTCGTTTCCAACTTCCTTTGTGTGTTCCAAAAAATCGCCCAAAAATCTGGCTCTCCCTAGTTCCGTCGCCATGAACGATTTAGAGGAAAATTATTTCTTGACTTCTTATTAATCAGTTATTCAAATAAATTGTTATCTCACTTTTGGGAAAATTACCAATTATTTATTTTTAAAAAGTTTATATACAAATGTTATTCAATTGTATTTTGCAAAGTCTTAATAATTATTCACAACTCCTTTTTTAAATCTTATTCGAAGAAGTTATTGAGCCGAGATATCACGTAAATATCGAAATAATCACCGCCCATTTTTTAACAAAGTTTAAATTTGATAACGTTTTTTTAAAATGGAACGAAAAAAGTTAATAAACAAACTTTTAAAAAAATCAAAGTAACTGAAACGGATAGAAGTCACTTTTTTAATATCATTATTCGATTCGATATCTTAGATAGAAAAAAAATTGTTTTGCAATTTTCGCCCGGAAGTCAGATGTGCAAATTTTGAAATAAAAAACGACGGATCGTGAATTTAAAAAGATCACAGTTGAAAGGTTTGAAATAGGTAATTCCTTCCATGTATGATTTGGTAATGATAGTTAAGAGCATGTGAAACACTCTCCTCCGCAGCCCTGTCGGTATTAAAAACTATAATCAACTTTTTTTTCCAAGAGGTGACAATTACATTCAAAATAAAACATTCATCCAACGTTGTGATGTTATCCGCTTTCGATGAGTGTTTTATTTCGAGTATAATTGACAGCATTCGTGAAAAAAGTTGATTACAGTTTTAGTTACCGATTGAGTAGTTTCACATGCTCTTAAGGCCAATAGCCGGTACTTAAAAAAAAAATCCAGGATGTGATAAGTATTCTATTTTCGCACTGCCCATTCATTAATAATATTAGTGCTACATAATAATAAATAATAATGCTACATAATATGAGCGCTACGCACGCTCGTTTTGCCTAATTCAAAAAAATATATATTCCGTATTAAAAAAGAAAAATAAAATAAACAAGAATTTAGTTCGGCAAGTACCGCATAAACATTTCATGAGAAACAATCGAAAGAATGGAATAGAAAACAGATGCAAATGAATACTAATAAAATATCAATAAATCATACATATTGTATAGTTTTTCACCGTATAAAATTTTTCGCATAATTGAAGAAACTTAAATAACCTATTTTGATCGAACATTCAATAATTATTCTACGCAATCTTTTTTTTTTTCATATGTCGAATTAAATCGAATAAAAAACAAGATTTACTTTGTGTAATCAGGTCAATAAGAGTCGCATGAATTTTCTATGAGAAGCGAACGAGAGAATGCAAAATGGAAAAAAAAGAGAGAAAAACCGAGATGCACGCACGCGTGTGCGTCACAGTGCGCATTTTCTGGACGGACCAGGTTAATTTCGAAATCGTTAATTATAACCCTGCATTGTAATTGATCCATAAAGTTAGCCTGGCGTAACGACCGGAGCGTGCGCGTTTCCTTAACAGTGAAAGTAAAAGTTGGTGGGCCGTTGGTGTTTGGAATAGCGGTTCACTCATTCGCTTATATTCGTTAGGGAGCTGTGCTTCGTGACTTGTGACGTATCTTATTACAAGCAGCGCCCTCTGCGCCTTCTCTTTGCACTGCCTCCAACGACTTTGCGCCGGCAGTCACGGCAAATATCCTCCGTGTATCGAATCTGTAACCCGTTATCGATTCCGTGCACTTTAAACGGTCGGAGTGGCGATAAAAAGGTGGGAGGGGATTACGAAGTATAGAGAACGGCCGGTTCGATAGCGATCTATGACTGTCTCGCCGGCATTCAGGAATGAAGTGCACATGCACTTCAGACACGCTTTCGTTCTACCGAATAGTATTATGTATACAATACAGTTGTAGTAATAACGACAAGGTGCAGCAAGCAGCATTCACTGGTCGATCAATCGTCATAAGATTAGCTATTGCGCTGTAGCAAATATACGGTCAGTCCCCCAGCAATTGGGATGCGATTACAGCAGCAACATCTCCGAATTGGCTCGGGATAAAGTTTGACGGACTAATTCGATTTATTAACTTCTGTACACTGCAAATTATAATCATAATTATAATTTCTATAGGTCTACATTATATTTGCTAATTGTACATCGACTCCGGTCCTTCAGCCTAATGTAAAAAAAGATTTATTGTAAATTGTCATTAGGAGTAAAAGGACATTCTTTTACAGAAACTGGTTTATTAAATTTGATATTCAAGTGAGATGTAAAATTAGAATACTTTTTACTAAATCCTATAAAAATTATGAAATGTAATATACTTATTTTATTCGTCAGCTGATGTAGTGAAATTAACATACGAGTGCAGTAAAATTACAAATGCTCATATTACAGTTTTTTTTACTATTTTTTAAAATTAATTATTCAAATTTCACATCATAATTGTTTATTAAAATCAATATACCGGATTGTACATTAAAAAATTCCGACAAAAGTATATTAATTTTGATAATGGAAAATTTTACAGTACATAAGTTCAACATCCAGCTCTGAAAATTGTTTTCAATTTAAAAATGATGTTAGACCACCAAATGCTTTAAATTATCAGCGAAACATTTACTACAGCGTTCCATGTGTTTAAGAAAATTGAGTTGTTAAGATCCCAAAAAAAAAAAAACTTGCTACTGGCGTGATCGCAAAACGTGACTTTCTCATCACGATTGTTACTGTCGTGAAGTTAGTTTGTGAAGTTAGTTTGTGAAGTTAGTTTGTGAAATTAGTTTGTGAAATTAGTTTGTGAAATTAGTTTGTGAAGTTAGTTCGTAATATTCGTTTTTGTAGTTATATATGAATAAATATCTCTCTATATTATAAAAAGATCGCGCCGCCGCCTTCGCCGCCGTGTCAAGAATCGAGGGACTTATTCGGGTTAGAAGCGGTCACCCATCCAAGTACTGACCACAAAAATTCTGGGGTCTATTTTTGAAAAAATTAGCTTATTTAGGCTTATTTAAAAAAAAATTAGGTCTTTTTTTAAATTTAGGTCTATTTTTGAAAAAAAAAAAAAAAATTAGACCTATTTTTTAAATATTATTTTACATACTTTGCATGTGATGAAAAAGTAAAAAAAAGAGGATGATTAAACAAGTTTGGGGCTTCAGTATGGATTATATTATATTTGTGAGATATTCTGAGTATATTCAGATACTATTTTTGAAATGTATTATTTAATTAAAATTTGATAAAATTTGCTTGATTTTATTACGAATTAAAAGTAGTTCCAGTAAATTATTTAAGTTTTTTTTTATTGCATGTTCAGTTGTATTTCTGTTTAAAATAGTTTAAATGTGGAAGAAAACAGAAGAGAAAGAAAATGTTTAGTTATTGACTTTAGAATTGATTGTATTTCATTTGGGAGATATTCTGAGAATTTTTTCACTTTAAAAAGATATATTGATTATATGAAGTTCAATAGAACTTGCTTAATTTTACTACCTAGTTTAAAGTAGTATCTGTGATTATTAATGTTTTATCCTATATTCAGTTCCATTCCTATTTTAAAATCGTTTATATGTGGAAAAAAAATATAGCGGAGAATATTTTTAGACTAAGCATTTTTTTTTCTGTTATTTTTATTGGCTTCTTGTTTAATTCATTATTTATTTGATATTTGATAAAATTTGCTTAATTTTACTACCAGTTTTTTTATTTAAATAGATCGCCGTCGTGGTGGAGGTCGGAGCCGCGGAAAATGGTGGAAGCGTGGAAGTTCACGTCACAACTTTTACTTTTATTAATACTAAAAAAATACTCCTTCCTGGTGGCATAATTTTGTTACACCACATGTAATCAACAGTGGAAAAATAAAACTACATTCAAAAAATGCATTTTCGTTTTCTATCATGTTTTCTTCAGATGTGAGAAAAACACTTTATGCCAAGGAAAGACGTTCGAAAATTAAATTAAGGAATCTAAAGTTGAAATTTACAAACAAAATCGAAATTAACAAAAAAATGGTTTTTTTCCTATAATTTTCTTCCCTGCATTTTTTGAATTTTTTTCTACATTTTTTTGACGAGTAGGAAATCTATTATTTTTATGGAAACTCGTAGAAATTGGTTGTGGATAAGTGAAACATTTTTATCGTATTCTTCCTATGTAAAGAATCTTTACTTTTTTGGTATAATTCGTGTGTACATATTTCTACTTATTTAAACGATTACGACATCTATACAGTTGTCATTGGACGAGAGGAACGACTTATCCAGTATGCGTTAACACACATACACATAAAAAAATACATTGCATACTGTAGGAGCGTAACTACAATCGCAACATTATCATGTATAACATAATGTATCTTACTTCATTTACTTAAAATACTTTAATCGTCTCCGAAGTACGCACAGACGCATGTGGTCTCTTTTATTCATTTATCATTTTTTCCATTTCGAAATTCATATATTCTAATTCGTTCAGCTCGCACTCGTATTATAAATATATATATTTACAGATGTATAATATTTGTCATGAAAGCAATTTGAGTTTTGAAGCAGGTACAATAGACGGATTCGAAAAATGCTTTTTGCACAATTCTGCATTCTGAATTTTATTGTTTTCTTTGCCGAGCAGAAAAGTCCGAGAAGATGCAACGCCAATATTTATTTTTTATTCCTTTACTTTATATTGTTTTTTTGACGTTTTTAAGAGATAAACTTGGGCTCGAAAAAACAGATCGATTTTTTATATTAAAAAAAAATAGATTATTGGGTGAACGCGTTCGAGATTGCACACACAATCAATGATTGTGTGCAAGACACAGTCTTGCTTTTTTTAGTATTTTTGAATTGATAAATATTGATAAACGATGAAGTTTCCATTTTCTTTAACTAAGTGCGGCCGACTTTTTTTTAAATCCGTATAAAGCATAATTATAGAAGTTGTTTTTTGGTCGAAAATCGATTTTTTTTTTTTCAATTTTCGTAAATCGGACTAATAGATTATTCGGCGGTATTTTGTTAAAAAAAAATACTGTAGCACTTTATTCAAATAATGATAACTTCATTGTTTATCAATACTTTTTAATAGAAAAAAAAAATCTTGTTAAAACTATGTATTAAGTGTGGGTAAAATCCCGATTTCATCAGCCCAATATTTTCATTACAAAAATATTAAGAATCCATCGATATTTTGGGCCTTAATTTAAGACTTATCAAAGAAGGCACTTGCGTATCGTTTAAAAAAATTGCACGCCCGCGTTATCCAGTTAGATCCGCGGATTCGTCTAAGAATCTATGTGTATCGAGAGCTTACTTTAACGCAATCACGGCAAAGCCAAAAATTTGTCACGATCGATTTTCTTCTGTACCGAAGAAAATGGTTGGCATCTTGATGTAAGTAGAGCCCTTAACATCGCAATGTCCCGCGAAGCATAGATTTGACATCGTTCTTGCAGGATTTGCTTTTTCAAATTTCCAACCTGTGAGATGTACATTTTTGTTAAGAAAATAAGTAATGTAGGCTTGAAGCTGTTAAAACATAACAGGGGTAAAAGGTAAGATTACCTGGAAATATCGTCTACAGCAGTAGGCATTACTGTGTTGCAATCGGGTAGAACCTTTTCAATCTCCTGATTCTTAAATGCGTTATCGATAATACGTTGTACTTTAACGATGTCCACGCAGATTTACGGAGAATACGGAAAGGTCTTCAGGATCGTGTCGGGCCATTGAATACTGCTATTTTTTTTTGCTTCAGGACGAACGCTGTATGTTATAAATTTCGTCGAATTTGGAGATACTTGTATTTCCTGAATGGCTTCAAATATTGCGCCAAGTAGTTGTATATCAATCGATTAGATATATTCATTGTTTCCGTAATGAACGTTATTATTCTGGCTCTATATTCCTAGTCTAGTTGGAATAAGAAGTGAAGATGGCGCTTTTCAATACTACGATGTTCGATCTTTCTCCTACAACGCTTCAATTGTACAAATTTACTCCTATAACAGTTCTTGTTTGTTGTTTGCGGAAGTAAGCAATTGAGGTACACTTTTCCAAATTAGATAAAATAACTATATTATTTTGTATTGAGTATTTCTTCTCACAATGACTTAATTTTAATTGACTACATTTATGAGAGGAGATAATGCTTTGCGTTTCTTAATTTTACTGAAAATCACATTCCTACTCTCTTTAAAGTGATATGCGAGGCTATTGAATATTCAATATTCATATCAATAGACTTTTACGCTGTTTCTGTCAAAACGCCTAGTTACTAACAACTATATTTCTATTTTTTTTAAGTGACGAGATTGACTAAAAATAATCTGTGAATTCGATTAATTTACAAATGTCCTTTTGTAACTTCTTAGTTTACTAAATTTACTCGATCTTACAACTTTTATTACATGTATATAGGTGCATTAAGCAACATGGTTTTTAATTTTATACTTATAACTATATATCTATTATCATTAGATTGACAAGCGGGACTGTTAAAAGCTCATTTTATCAAATATCCTCGGTTTTATTGTATTACATTTTGCGGCCTGTTGGTACAGAAAATAAAGCTATACGATCTCCTTATTTGACTAATAACTGTACTCTTATTTTTTGCAATCGTATTTTTGAATACGATTGAAATACACTATTTTTACCTACAACGCATATTATTATTGAATTTACTCGATTTTACCGTAATTATAGTAGTTATTAATAAAAATAGGCAATGAAGTTATTATACGTATTGATGTCTCGTAAGTCGAAAATTATCTTCGTTCGATAAAATTTTTTAAATAAAAAAAACGGCGGTACATACTGCTTTTGAGTGAGAATCTGCACGCGAATAAAATCAAATAAATAAAGTAAATGTTCCTATTGGTGAACAAGTCCTCTATACAAAACGAATAACACAATTCAATTCACAATGCTCATGACTAGTTTCGGCGCTGTTACTGGTTATATGGTGAAGGCATCGTCTATCATAATATCTAATATGATATTTAGATACCTATCATAATGGGTGTGTTTATCTTAAATATATAGAGTCCTACTGTGTAATATAGCCTTCTTAGTACTATTTGATAACAGACAATAGTTAGCGTATTGCTGGTTGAGCATCGCGAATATAACGAAGAGTGTATTTCTGCTAGTGGAAAAGTAATGGTTGACTAGCATTGGACATAACTGGTCAGTGTAGGGGACTTGGCTAAGTCTTTATTTTCCTACATTTTTTTAAAACAATTGTAGAAATGGATTTGAGCCATGATATTCTGAAAGTATATTAATATAGCTATACAGTGTAATGAAAATATACTCTGTTTAATATTTTACGGTTGAAATGATATATCGTTGCCAAGACGCTCTCATAGGTGCTAAGAATAGGAACATTTACTTTACCTTTACCTGAAAAAAAATAAAGGAAATTAGTAGTAGAAATAAGGAAATGGAAGTAAAATGTGACAGTCCGTCGCATTGGGCAGACGGTATCCGTCGCATTGGGCAGACGGTATGTCCGTCGCTGTAGACTGACGGTATTTGTCGCCAAGGGCAAACATTCCGTCGCAAGGGGCAGACGATAGGACAGATGTACCAGTTCCGATCACTACATCAGTTATAATTATAACAACGAAAATATTTGAATGTTTTATCTATTGATGATATTTGTTTCACTGAATATTTCCATAATCCATGTATGATAATTTCAAAGTCGACACTTCATAATTAATACCTTAAATTTAGTTCTGCGTTGTTATGTGTTTTGAAAATTAAGTTGAATATTAAGTTTAAAAATCCGTTTTATAAATCCGTAAATTATCCGTTATATTCTTGGAAAAGGCGTTATTATGTTTTGCGAAAACATTTTTTGTAAATGGTTTCTTATCTTTTTTGTATCATATGTTGTAGTTTCAGGATTTTCTTTAAAACATATAGATACAGCAAAAGCTATGGCGAACAACCCACAGTCCGTTATATTCAATTGTGATTGCACACGATGGAACTGCACTTTTGGATTGTATGGATATAATTTTTCAATATATTTTTTTTGTTCAGTCATGATTGAATTGTAATGAGCACTATCATATATGTGCAAAGTATTGCCATCATAATATGAACATACCCAATGTCCGACTTCATCAAGACCAACTTCGCCACTATATAGTATTTGTATGTTTTGTTTGTCTTGTGGAATAGCTTTAATGTTATGAGGACATTGATTAAAAATGGCATCTTGATGATTGAAGTCGAATTGAGAATTTAGTAGATAGGCAAATTTATTGATATGATTATCATTGAGCATTCTATCTTCAGTACGTAGTATTATTCTATCCTCACGATTAAGGGTGATATTTCGTAGTGGGTTTCCTGTTATATACTCGACTGGTGTATTTTCAAAGAATTTTTCAATATTTTCTGTGTATTCGATTGCATGTCTATCAACATTCATGACGAATTTTGTATGATCATTAATAGTTTGATTTTCGCTGTTATTATTAATAGTTTCTTCATTGATTTCTAAGCTGCAGAAAAGATTTGATAGCTGTCTGTCAAGAGTTTCATTAGATTGATTTGCGATATATATAAAAATTGGTTTATGATCTGAAAAATATGTTTCATATGTACCGCATTGGTTATTTGACATGTTACTAAAAATAATATCAATTTGAGTCTTGTGATCTGTTGTGTATGTATCTTTTGGTAGTACTGATTTTAAATTATAATTAGTCATTAGATCTTTTAGGAAGAATGATTGACTATCGTTCAACAAGTTTATATTGAAGTCACCAAGAACAATAAGTTCTGTATTTTCGCAATGTGATACGCTAGTGATAGCAGTAGTTAAATTTTTCTTAAATACTTCATTAGTTACACCTGGAGATTTATATCCAGCAATTATCAAGAGTCGCGGTAGCGACTCGACGCCAAGTTAAAAAAGAAATTAATGTTGCCTTCACACTACGATTTGTCTGTCTGACTGGACGGGCTGTTACTCCTGGCGCGACGGTCGCTACTGCTACTCTATTTATTCAGAAGGCGGCCACTCACCGGCCGTTTTCAAATTATAACTCGAATTATATTTGACCACACGTCGAGAACGGAAGATGTGTCAGGTTCAATATTTTTTATTTTTTTTTCTCTTTCAAATGAGACCTGCGGCAAGGAAATCTGTTTCTTTAATGCTGATATCTGGCATCTTAGTAATTCTCACCGAGCGACTTTATGTTCCTCCCGTACGGCCGCACTCACACAACTTTAAATGTCCCAACCTATATTTGCCGACGTATTATCTCTGACCACATGTCGCGAACGAAAAATGTATCATGATCAATATTTTCTATTTTTTTTTTTTCT
Source organism: Ephialtes manifestator (assembly GCA_963970395.1). Lineage (NCBI taxonomy): Eukaryota > Metazoa > Arthropoda > Insecta > Hymenoptera > Ichneumonidae > Ephialtes > Ephialtes manifestator. Next base: position 24,354,643 of record OZ019972.1, read on the forward strand.
TTCGAATGAGACCAGTCACAAGAAAATCGGTTCATTTACCGCTGATATCTGGTCTTTTCAAAGTTTTTCATTTTTAACGCACTCACACAATCTCGATTCACGTATTCACGTACACACATTATATAGAACACAGTCGGCAGCGGTTCAGTCAGTCAGCGCGTGTTGCACAGCCGACATCATCAAGAGTCGCGGTAGCGACTCGACGCGAAGTGTACATTTATAATTCGCGTATTTTTATACTTTATCAGTGTTTAATAATTTAAATTTAAATCAGTGCGTAATATTTTAAATCAGTGCTTAATACTTTAAATCAGTGCTGAAATTAATTAATTTTTTTATAAATAAGTGTGTGATAAATGAGTGTTGACAACAATCGCAGTGCGTTCTCGACCCCAGTGCTTCATCTTTTATGGGATTATTTTTCATCATAAAGTGTGATCTTTTTCGTTTTCATCAGTGTCTGACTGCTGTCTACGTTTACAGTCGAGTATCGTTTCAGTCAGTGTCTGCCGTGACTAACCTCATTTCAGTAAGTATCTGTCGTGATTAACCTTCTTTTAATCAGTGTGCATAGATTTGAAAGGATTTTTTACTGTCATCTGACTTGCATATGCTTTTCAATATTATTTTAAGCAAAGTTCTTATGTTTTCGATTCTGCGCATGATTTTCAGATTCAACTACTAGGCAGATTGGAATGGTTGACATCTCATTTTCTTCTTCATGAAAAGATACACCGGCTAAATGCAGCAAATGTCAATAAAAGGTAATATTTTTTTATGATAATGCCCAACGCACTGTATTGTTGGCACTCAATGATATGAAAATGCCCAACGCAATGTATTGTTGGTACTCGATGAAAGGATTTTTTACTGTCATCTGACTTGCATATGCTTTTCAATATTACTTTAAGCAAAGTTCTTATGTTTTCGATTCTGCGCATGATTTTCAGATTCAACTACTAGGCAGATTGGAATGGTTGACATCTCATTTTCTTCTTCATGAAAAGATACACCGGCTAAATGGAGCAAATGTTAATAAAAGGTAATATTTTTTTTATGAAAATGCCCAATGCACTGTATTGTTGGTACTCGATGATATGAAAATGCCCAACGCACTGTATTGTTGGTACTCGATGAAAGGATTTTTTACTGCCGTCTGACTTGCATATGCTTTTCAATATTATCTTAAGCAAAGTTCTTAGGTTTTCCATTCTGCGCATGATTCAGATCAAACTACTAGGCAGATTGGAATGGTTGACATCTCATTTTGTTCTTCATGAAAAGATACACTGACTAAATGGAGCAAACTATTTTTTTTTTTCATTCTGAAAGCAAAGTTAATCACTGATAGAAAATAGCATAACATTTATTTATTAATAATTGTGTCACTTAAAAAATATTACCTTTTATTAACGTTTGCTCCATTTAGCCGGTGTATCTTTTCATGAAGAAGAAAATGAGATGTCAACCATTCCAATCTGCCTAGTAGTTGAATCTGAAAATCATGCGCAGAATCGAAAACCTAAGAACTTTGCTTAATTTTCCATTCTGCGCATGATTCAGATCAGAGTTGGAAATAATGCATTATTTTTTTAATGCATTATCGTTTTTTTTACCCATTACTTTAACAATGCATAATGGAATTCAGAACCATTACCCATTACTTTATTAATGAATAATGGAACTCATATCCGTTACCCATTATTTTTTTATGAGTAATGTAACTCATATCCGTTACCCATTACTTTTTTAATGAGTAATGGAACTCATATCCGTTGCCCGTTACTTTTTTAATGAGTAATGGAACTCACATTCATTACCCATTACTTTTTTAATGAGTAATGGAACTCACATCCATCACCCATTACTTTTTTAATGAGTAATGGAACTCACATCCATCACCCATTAGTTTTTTAATGAGTAATGGAACACACATCCATCACCCATTACTTTTTTAATGAGTAATGGAACTCACATTCATTACCCATTACTTTTTTAATGAGTAATGGAACTCACATCCATCACCCATTACTTTTTTAATGATTAATGGAACTCACATTCATTACCCATTACTTTTTTAATGAGTAATAGAACTCACATGCATCACCCATTACTTTTTTAATGAGTAATGGAACTCACATCCATCACCGTTTTTTAAATTAATGGGTAATGAACGTGCTAATGGATATATGATAGTCCCATTACTTTAGAAAAATTTGCTTAATAAATAAATATATAAATAAATAAATCGGAAAATCGTTCAAAAAGTTAATAGATAAGTAGATGAATAGCAAAATCGTTCGAAAAATTGAAAAATAAATGAATAAATATAATATCATTAGAAGTCTGCGGTTAAAACAGGTCGCGATAGACGGGCGATTTCTCAGAGACGAACTATCCGGATACCTGAAAATCTTAGCAATAGTCATTTGCGACATGTTGCATTTCTAACTTTTGACTAACTTTTAACTAACTTCTAACTTTTGACTAACTTTTAACTAACTTCTAGCTTTTGATTAACTTTTGACTAACTTCTAACCTTTGACTAATTTCGAACATTTGACTAACTTTTGACTAACTTCTAACCTTTGACTAATTTCGAACCTTTGACTAACTTCTAACTTTTGACTAACTTCTAACTTTTGACTAACTTCTAACTTTTGACTAACTTCTAACTTTTGACTAATTTCTAACTTTTGACTAATTTCTAACATTTGACTAACTTTCAACTAACTTCTAACTTTTGACTAATTTCTAACTTTTGACAAACTTCTAACTTTTGACTAATTTCTAACATTTGACTAATTTCTAACATTTGACTAATTTCTAACATTTTACTAACTTCTAACTTTTGACTAACTTCTAACTTGTGACTAATTTCTAACATTTGACTAACTTTCAACTAACTTCTAACTTTTGACCTTTGACTAACTTTTGTCTAACTACTAACTTCTTTTGACAAACTGTTGACTAACTTCTAACTTTTTATTAATTTCTAACATTTGACTAACTTTCAACTAACTTCTAACTTTATACTAATTTCCAACTTTTGACTAACTTTTCAGTTACTTTTAACTTTTGACTAACTTCTGACTTTTAAAAGTTAAAAGTTAGTTAGTAGGTAGTCATCAGTTGGTGAAAAGTTAGTAGTCAGTCAAAAGCTAGAAGTTAGTTGAAAGCAGAGTTGTGAAATTTTTGATGTGAAAATAATGCATAATTTTTTATGAAAAAAATTGATAATGGAACTCGAATCCACTACTCATTACTTTATTAATGAGCAACGGAGCAGAGGTCCATCACCCATTACTTTATTAGTGAGTAATGGAGCAGAGGTCCATCACCCATTACTTTTTGCTTCCCCATAGAAGAAGCTTTTTCATGAAATTTTTTTTTCGAGATTTTCATGTCAGTACACTCAGAATGGGCCAAAACGTCGAGAAAAGTGATTTAGAAAAAAATGTCTGTATGTATTGTCTGTGTGTGTGTGTATGTTACACGATCGAAAAATGTAAACCTTTATAACTCGGGAATGCATTGAGATATCAAGCTGAAATTTGGACAATAGATAGAGGGATCAAGCCTCATCGTTCATACAGATGTTTGTTAAAGTCCACTTCATCGTTAAATTATTACGCGTTTTTTAATTTTTTGAAAAATGTCTGTTTACTCGATAACTCTTTCAATTTTCGAGATTTTGATCTTAAAATTGGTATGAATGTGAGCTTTCATACGCCGGTGATCGCTATTGAATTTGGTTAAGATCGGTTGAACCATTAAAATTTTATGATGTTTTGAATTTTTCAACAAATTGACATTATCGCTCTATTGTAACTTTTGCAAAACTTCAGATAGCGAGCTCAAATTTTGAATAAAAATGAAACAATATTCAGCCATTATATATGTATAATTTAGTGACGAACGGTATGAAATTTTTGATTTTATGGAATGTTGAATTATTTTTAAAAATATACATTATCACATTCACTTTCGGCAACGCTCTAATAATAACGAAATAGAAAAACGAATCCACAACATGTATATTTATCTAATTAAAACAAGGATGCAATGTAGAACCTTGCACATTGCTTCCTCATTATTTTTCGCGTTTTACAAAGCTTCCTCTATGAGGAAGCTAAAAATGGAATAACATACTTCCTCATAGAGGTAGCTTACTCATTAATAAAGTAATGGGTAATGGATGTGTGTTCCATTACTCATTAATAAAGTGATGGGTAATGGATCCGAATTCCATTACTCATTAATAAAGTAATGGATAGTGGATCCGAATTCCATACTCCATTTTTTTCGTAAAAAATAATGCATTATTTTCACATTAAAAATTTCACAACTCTAATTCAGATCAAACTACTAGGCAGATTGGAATGGTTGACATCTCATTTTCTTCTTCATGAAAAGATACACCGGCTAAATAAAGCAAATGTTATTAAAAGGTGATATTTTTTCAGTGACACAATTATTAATAAATAAATGTTATGCTATTTTCTAAATCAGTGATTAACTTTGCTTTCAGAATGAAAAAAAAAAATAGTTTGCTCCATTTAGCCGGTGTATCTTTTCATGAAGAAGAAAATGAGATGCCAACCATTCCAATCTGCCTAGTAGTTTCATCTGAATCATGCGCAGAATGGAAAACCTAAGAACTTTGCTTAAGATAATATTGAAAAGCATATGCAAGTCAGACGACAGTAAAAAATCCTTTCATCGAGCACCAACAATATAGTGCATTGGGCATTTTTATATGCAATAGGATTTGGATGATATTGAATTTCCAAAATCAATTTTTTTTACCTGACTCCTTCCCCTTAAACTATAAACCATTGTTAAATTGGCAGACTATTGGGAGAAACTATTGAACTACACTATTGAGATAAAAGTACACTATTAGAAGGAACTGTTGCGTCTAGAACTATACAATAGTTTACAATTGAAGAACTACTGAATAGTTCTACTGAATACGTGCAAAAAATTAGCTGAATGACTAGATTTTGGAGGAATGAAGTATAAGAAATTTCGATGAGTCAGATGTTTATGTTTTTTCTAGATGGATGGACGTGATTGTCAACGATTTAGACGGTGGTTTGATAATGGTACCAGATGGAGTGGCACTTTCTTTACTTTCGGAACCACTTTTCTCTCTGACCCTCTCTGACAACTACGCATTTCTTCCATTTGCAATGAGAGCATTGCATCCGTCGATATTGGATGATGGTATCATCCTAAGTCTGATATCATCAAGAGTTGCGGTAGCGACTCGACGCCAAGTTAAAAACGAAATTAATGTTGCTGTCACACGACAATTTCTCTGTCTGTATATATATAATGGAATGCCTCACCTCTGACGAGATTTCGAGTCTATAGAAATTTTGGTTTCATTGAATGTTTTGAGTTTGCAAAGTTAGACAAGAATTCTTGTAGAATTCTTATTGCTGCCTCTGTTCTTTGTAAACATGCAGGATACATTTAGTAGTGTCTACTTACCTTCATTTACTGTTCATTGTACATGAACTTTTTAATCAATACACAGATATAACTAAAACATGTGTTCTCATTATTTTTTTTAAATTACGTTTTGACTTTCAAAAAGAGAGCAAATAACACCAAAAATGTTTTCCCAAAACAAAAATGGTACGCCAAGTTAAAAAAATTGCTTTCAAAAAAATTGCTGACAAACAAAATTCCTTCCAAAAATATTAAACCAAATCCAATATATTAGCCAAGTTAAACTCGCTACAAAAAAAACTTGGTGTGCCAGGGACTAGCTCCCGTACATAGTCCATTAGCCACCATAAACTCGCTACAAAAAAAACTTGGCGTCCCAGCGACTAGCTCCCGTACATAGTCCATTGAAGTTAGGACGGGAGGCCAACGGACCTCTAAAAATGACCCTCTAAAAATGGCTCGCCCCTTGGCCAGGGCGGATGGGGGGGGGGGGGTCATTTGCTATTTTGACTCTCGTTCTATTCAAAACAATCAAAATAGCGAATGGCTAAAATAGCGAATTTCATAATGATGGCCATTCTAGATTCCGATGTTCATTATTCTAAAATTCGCTATTCATGTTTTTAAGGGTACCACGTGGGCGGGGCCGAGGGGCGAAGCCGCGAGGCGTGCGGGGGGGGGGGATGATCATTCGCTATTTTGACTCTCATTCTATTCACAGCAAACAAAATAGCGAATTTCATAATGATGACCATTCTAGATTCAGTCAAGAGTCGCGGTAGCGACTCGACGCCAAGTTAAAAATAGTATATTATGCAACAAGGGCGTAAAATGCGATTTTACACACGAGCAGTGATCGTCGTGTAAAATCGCATCACGCGATTTTACACACGAGCGCGATCACGCGAGTGGGTAAAACGTACGCCCGAGTCGCATACGACATTTTTTAGCATGACGTGCGTAAAATTCGCATTGTGTTTAAGGGAATACAACGCGGGGGTCCAGGGGCGAAGCCCCGGTGGGGTCCAGCGGCGAAGCCCTGGTCGGGTGCAGGGGTGAAGCCCCTGCTGGGGTCCAGGGGCGAAGCCCCGGTGGGGGGTTGGGGGGGCGAAGCCCCCCCACTGAAGACAGAAATAGATTTATTATGCATTCGCAAAAAAGACAGAATGTGTTTAATTGTGAGTAAACTTTGTTTATAATTATAATTACTTTATTTGGTAATATAATTATTAATTATAGCATAGATGAAAGAAAAGTAAAAATAATTTTTTTATTTTACGCACACTGTTTCATAAAGTTGCATTTTACGCACTCATATGGGTGTGTAAAAACGAATTTTACGCACACTATGCTAAAAAGAAATTAATGTTGCCTTCACACTACGATTTGTCTGTTTGATCTTGACTGGACGGGCTTTCTCCTGACGCGACGATCCCTACTGCTACTCTATTTCTTCCGAAGGCGGCCATGATTATTATCCTGAAATTCGCTATTCGTGTTTTTAAGGGTACCGCCTGGGCAGAGGGGGGGATCATTCGCTGTTTTGACCCTCATTCTATTCAAAGCAATCAAAATAGCGAATTTCATAATGAAAGCCATTCTAGATTCAGATGTTCACCCTGGCAATTTGTGTCACCGTAGTGTTAACCGGAAATAACTAAAGTTAACCGACATTTTAACCGAGGAAAGATAAGTCTCGATTAGCCCACTGTTTCAGCAGTTTTAACCGACAATTTAACCGATTAAAAACGTTTCGTTCGGTTTAATTGTCAGTTAAAATCGGTTAAATTCACCAAGCAAAATTGAGTTTTATTAATTCGGTAAGAATGTCGGTTACAATCGGTTAATTCACCAGTAAAAATCGCTTAAAAAATAACAATTTCGGTTAAAAGGTCAGTTAAACTGGGTGAAAACGAGGGTTAATCGAGACTGGTTAAAACACCGGTTAAAAAGTCGGTGACACTGTTTGCCAGGGCATTATTCTGAAATTCAGAAATTCGTTACTTTAGCCATTCGCTATTTTGACCCCCACCGCACCGACAGTTCGAAGAATAATAATCTTTCAAAGATTTATATATATTAAGATATTATTAGATTAAATGAGGTCAAAAGAAAGTAGGGATACAAACTGATAAATTAGATAAAAGTAATGAATAAGGTACGATATGCAACTTGAGCTCACTCTGCAGGTTCGGTAATACGAAACACGAAATATCATTAGGAATTGTTTTCTCCCGCACTTACTTCAATGGACTATGTACGGGAGCTAGTCGCTGGGACGCCAAGTTTTTTTTGTAGCGAGTTTATGTTGGCTAATGGACTATGTACGGGAGCTAGTCCCTGGCACACCAAGTTTTTTTTGTAGCGAGTTTAACTTGGCTAATATATTGGATTTGGTTTAATATTTTTGCAAGGAATTTTGTTTGTCAGCAATTTTTTTGAAAGCAATTTTTTTAACTTGGCGTACCATTTTTGTTTTGGGAAAACATTTTTGGTGTTATTGAAGTATTATTAAGTTGTAAGCATACTAAATCAATGTGGCTTTTATATACATCATTATATTTTTCATTTTCCGTAATGTGTTTAATGACTTTTACATTACTGCCTATTTTTGCAAAGACCATCATACCTCTCGAATGTCGTTGAGTAAAATTATCCGAACGAAAAACTAAAGTGAAATTCGGTATGATTAGTGTGTCCGTTGATACAGTTTGGGTTTCTGCGAATATTAAGATTTCGTTCTTACTGTACCACTCATCTTTTATTATTTTATTGAAGTGTTTATTTAATGATCTCACATTAAAAAATGCAATTGTTTTCTCCGTAGTTTCCGTTAAATTATTATATGACAAAGTGAGCATTTTCTCTTTTTTGAGACGAGTAAGTTCGTTCAGAATGGGATCGGATTGTTTTGAACATTTTGGTGGTTTAAAATTACCGATTATATGTATACCTTTTAATTCGGTTGTTCTACTGAGGGCTACATAAAGCATTGCTTTTGTTATTCGACGACAGTTATTTAAATCTAAACAAATATCATTATATGTTTGACCTTGACTTTTATGAATCGTTATAGCCTCTGCAGCTACGATGGGAAATTGTTGACGAATCATTTGGCAACATATTTTTTCTGAAGCATTAATGGCAATCCGACTTTTAGGTATAGGAGTTAAATTCAGATCTATATTTTCTTTTATCATATAATCTTTATAAGCGCTCTTGGCTTTTCGACCTACTGTTTTTGATTGAAAATCTATAAAAATTTTAGTCACTTCAGACGAATCTGGTTGTGTAATGATATGCTTCAAGATTCCGCAAGCACCGTTAACTAGACCGTCTTCTACGTCTAAATTTAAAGTAAGCATGTACTTTATATCAATTTTAAAACGAATTTCATACGGTAAACCTCCGCATTCTGAAGTTTTCTTTTTCTTTAAAGTATCGAGGAATCTTTTCTTTTGTTTTTCTGAAACTTTACCTAGTATATAATCTTGAGCTATAGATATATATTCATCCCCAGGAAATTGGTCGATTCTTTTTTTATTATATCGATCAACTTGAATATTCTCGGTGTATAATCTGATAGCTGAATCAGGTACGTCTGATATCTCTACACTACGACTTTGGATAAGAGTAATATCTTCATTTGTCATTTGTCCACACGCTAAGTTGTTTAATGCTTGAATAAAATTTCGTTCGTCTTTTTGTCGCATAACTTCTGTTAATACAAAGTATTAAAATTCATTCCATAGATTTTCGGAAGCTAGTACACTTGTTGATGTGATATGTGCACCTTGAAATACCGGTGAATCCATCACTGGTGGCAATTGATTAAGATCGCCTACTACAAGTACGGATACTCCTCCGAAACATTCATTTTTACCCATTATTTGACGCAATCGTGTATCAACGCGACTAAGCAAACGCGAGCCAACCATTGAAATTTCGTCTATTATTAGTAGTTTTAAATTAATAAGCTGTTGACGTATAGTGTTTGCAATCTCCATTCCTAAATCTGGCATTTGTCCACCAAATTGACTAATAGGGAGTGCAAAGGCGTGGTGGAGGGTTACACCATTTATCAAATAAGCTGCTTTACCTGAAGGTGCACAAAGAAGTATTTCGATTGCATCATTCTTTTCGCCAGGCTTAGTTTTAAAGTAATGTGTAAGTGAGTGGTATATTGCTCGTATTACGGTACTTTTACCTACTCCCGCTGAACCATTTAAAAATATGTGAAATGGTATTTTGTCTGTTTTAACGGAATGTAATATATGCATGACAATTTCACGTTGTTTGACATTTAAATTCTCCATGATAGAGAATAAATCATCTTCTGAGACTATTGGGGGTTTAGTGTATCGACTAATATCTTTTGGTTTACTAATTTCTTCACCTCCCTGTTCAAAAATATCTATTTCTTGTTCTTCTGGAATTCGAGTTTTATTAAAGTCATCAATTTCCTCTTCCTCTACATTATTAATTTCTTCGTGTGCACGCTGAATAGCGTCATCTAATTCATTCTCGTTCATAACACAATATTTTTTTTTGTTTTCAAGTATTTTTTCAATGTTATAATTATGAATTGTTTCGCAGTCGACATTTTCTAAGTCAACAGATTCATTTCGCCACGGTAGGAATAACATTAGTTGTTCGCGATAATAATTTTCCGGATCTTGAATGACGTTATATTTTCTATATCTAATTATGAGGGGTTTTTTTCTTTGTTTCAAAGTATCGTTATCATTATCTGCGTCTTCATTTTCATCAAGATCATAACCTTTCGGTAACGGTAAATACGTTGCTGCGTAATCTGCCAAACAAATATTTTCCAGGTTTTCCGGTCGATTGCTGTATTTTGTAATAATACTTTCCATTGCTATATCATTTGAATTTTCGTCTAATTCTCTGAGTGCTGTATTTGATTTTAACATAACAACTCTATCTTGTTTTCGATTTGTGTTGATAAAAATAACTCCTCTGCTACTTTTTGACATAGATAATCCTAGAACGTGATACGCAGCTTCTTGCGCTGACATGACATTACTATTTATAAATACATTTGCAATTTTTCGAAGCCTATCTTTTATACTAGTGTTACCATTGTTCATATCATTTGCAGTTTCACGTAGTAACTTTGATAATCCTGTGTCGACTTTACTTATATAATTAATTATATATGAGGCACAACTATATGGATTTAAAATGAATTGAATATCCATGTTTGCTTCAAACAAATTTAGCATATCGTTGTTATAACAATTTATTCCTACTTCTCGACTAGTGCGTTTCAAAAATACTTGAGGACGTGTAACTGAACTTCGTATGGCTTGAATATATTGATCTTCAGTCATATTAAGTTCAGATAAAATCGCTTCAAATTCTATTGTTGTTGGGTTTTTATAGAAATTTTGTGTAATTTTTCTGATTTTTTGTAAATTGTTTTTCATTTCCGAAGACTTTTCGTCTTCTTCCATAGGTTCAAAAATCATTGTACGTGGCATCGCTGGTAAGGGATAGTTAAATCTACACTTTAATTTATTTCTTCTACCCTTATTACACGTTACTGTATGTTTATGTGTTTGAACGATGGTATATGGATTCTGTTCTTTGTATTGACAAGTTATAAATTTGTCAATGAATTCTATACAATTTTGTCGGCTTTCGTCAGTGTTTTCGTAAGTAGGGGCTCCTTTTAACCACAAAAAAATGTGTTCGTGTGGTGAACCTCTAACTTGGAATTCTACTCGTTCATAGCTATCTGTGATCGTGTAACTACCGAATGGTCCGTTTTCAGATTTCAAGTATTTCATAAATTTATTCGTTCTATAATCGTAATAGCGCGCGCATGTCACAGGATCTTGTCTTATGAATTCAGATTTTTCATTTTCGTTTAAACTTAATGCCTGTTCTACACTAATGCTCTTACCCGTCAAAATTTTTGATAAACATTTCATCAACTCTGGCCATCTCTTTTCAGCAGCGGATAAAGTGAGAAATATTGTCGGAGGTCCCAACTGCCTGATCATAGCTAATAAATCTTTTTTTCGAGCTTCCCAATACGATGGTGATGAACGAATTTCTTTTAATACCCTGAACCCATCGTCATGTCTAATTAAATCATCAATAAAATTTTTATCAAGAACATTTTTCGCTGTTAGATTATTATTCTTTTTTACTTTTTTTAAGCAAATATTAATTCGCGATAAACAAGCCTTTTCTAACTTTTGCTTAGCCATATAAAGAATTCGTGTTGGAATGCACGATCTTCTATCAGATCTTCGAGCTTCAGATTTCGAACGATCAGAATAAGTAATTTTTTTATCAGGACTTAAATCAAATGCGTAGCCTGCAAATAATTTTGGGAAACTAAGTTCATCTATATCTGGACTAGTATGCCAGGGCACAGGCATTTTACCTTGTCCAGGGGCTATAACACATGTTGTCATAGCTGTTTCTTTATTTCTGTCTATCAATAAAACTTCATTATCGGAAATATTACCTTCGTCATCGGACATTTCGTCTAAAGAATTTACGATATCGTCAACAACGATTTCATTGGTCTGATCATTAGTAACTTCGCAATTTTCGATATCTGAGGAATCTACAATGAAATCAATTTTACTATTATAATTGTTTTCATATTTTTCAAAGAATTCTGGTTCAACTCGTATATTATGTTTTTTGTAAAGAGGAGTTTCCTGTAAATATTTCAGAGCTTCGCATACATGTGCAGGTCGAATAACCTCGTTCATGTAGTTCGTTGAATGTTCTATATGCCTTTTTAAATTGATTTGAATTGTAGCCATCTGATCAAAACGACGGGGCAAAACTTGTATCATATCATTTACCTCTACCGCTATGTTGACAACACTTCCCTTCAGGGACAGTTGAGGATTTAAAGCAAATGGTTTTAAAGCCCGAATTTGCATAAAATTTATATAAGGCGCTACCATTCTTTCTTCTAACGCTGATAAGTTGTCAATACATTGTGGTATGGGGGGAAATTTTAAACCGTTGCTAGTTGCTAGTTTTGGTATTTTACTTTTTTTTACATAGGAATAGCAAGTATTACACATTTTTTCCGGAACGTTGACATTAACTACATTTTTGTAAAAAACAGTATTTGGTTCCTTTAGATATTTTCGGCATGTTGTGAAGTTGGTAACTGAATGCTGGAAAAATAGTCCTTCACAACAGCAGCAAATGTGTTCAGGCGTATCAGAACGAGTTTTTAGAAACAACAATTTATTTTTGGAAAGTGGATTTTTCTGTTTGCGCAGAGTATCTATATATTGTTCCCTGTACCGATATAATTCGTTGAGTCTCAAGTTTCTTTTACTATTTCTACTTTTCTCCTTCTCGTTTTGTTTAAATGAAACATTTAAGCGTTTTAATTTTTTTGACCTTTGATCAATAATTCTTTGTAGCTATGTGAACCTAGCACCCGATTTGAAGGAATCTTATTTTTTTTTTAGCCATCTTATAGATTTAGGTACGTAGTTGATTGTAGTAACAATTATTTCGTTTGTAGTTAAGCTAAAAAAAAGTTACACGTTGTTAAAAAAATGACCATCCACCGAATTTGAGGAAACTAAAATTTGGCATGACAGGTCGGTAGAGAATCGTTTGTAGTTGATTGTAGTACAAAAATTTCCGTTTGTAGTCGAAAAGAAAAAAAGTTATATATATTTTTTTTTTTTTTTTTTTTTTTTTTTTTTTTTTTGAGACCACAGCAGACGCTACAACAAACTATAAACGTGCTTAGATCCCACCCTTGCAATATTTCGACGCCACGTTAGTATTCAACAAACGATAAACAAAACAGTCACTACTACAAACTGCAAACGGTTGAATAGCCAATGATTGCTGTACATCAATTCCACGGGAGATCTTGACGAACCACAAATGAAACCAACTTCAAACGATTTTGGAGACAATACTAGCAATATATCAGAAACTAACACAGCGTCAATTATTGCACGTCTTGACTGCGGAATCTTTTGTAGGTCGAAAATGGGTGTGGAAGATCCGTAATTCTTTGTAGTTTGTGGCAGCTTCGTTTCGTTGGTAATTCGTCACAAAGGGGTGTGGAAGATCCAGAATCGTTTGTAGTTATTTGTAGTTGTCTCGTTTCGTTTGGAGTTAGTCGTGAACAGGAGGAAAGGGTTCAGAATCGTTTGTAGTTGTTTGTAGTTGTCTCGTTTCGTTTGTAGTTAGTCGTGAACAGATGGGAAGGGTCCAGAATCGTTTGTAGTTGTTTGTAGTAGCTTCGGTTTGTTTGTAGTTTGTCGTGAACAAATGGGAAGGGTCCAGAATCGTTTGTACTTGTTTGTAGTTGTCTCGGTTCGTTTGTAGTTAGTCGTGAACAGGAGGAAAGGGTCGAGAATCGTTTGTAGTTGTTTGTAGTAGCTTCGTTTTGTTTGTAACTTGTCGTGAACAAATGGGAAGGGTCGAGAATCGTTTGTAGTTGTTTGTAGTAGCTTCGTTTTGTTTGTAGTTTGTCGTGAACAAATGGGAAGGGTCGAGAATCGTTTGTAGTTGTTTGTAGTAGCTTCGTTTTGTTTGTAGTTTGTCGTGAACAAATGGGAAGGGTCCAGAATCGTTTGTAGTTGTTTGTAGTTGTCTCGTTTCGTTTGTAGTTAGTCGTGAATAGATGGGAAGGGTCCAGAATCGTTTGTAGTTGTTTGTAGTAGCTTCGGTTTGTTTGTAGTTTGTCGTGAACAAATGGGAAGGGTCCAGAATCGTTTGTAGTTGTTTGTAGTTGTCTCGTTTCGTTTGTAGTTAGTCGTGAACAGGAGGAAAGGGTCGAGAATCGTTTGTACTTGTTTGTAGTTACTTCGTTTCGTTTGTAGTTAGTCGTGAACAGATGGGAAGGGTCCAGAATCGTTTGCAGTTGTTTGTAGTTACTTCGTTTCGTTCGTAGTTCTTCGTGAACAAATGGGAAGGGTCCAGAATCGTTTGTAGTTGTTTGTAGTGGCTTCGTTTCGTTTGTAGTTAGTCGTGAACAGATGGGAAGGGTCCAGAATCGTTTGTAGTTGTTTGTAGTAGCTTCGTTTCGTTTGTAGTTCTTCGTGAACAGATGGAAAGGGTCCAGAATCGTTTGTAGTTGTTTGTAGTTGCTTTGTTTCGTTTGTAGTTAGTCGTGAACAGGAGGAAAGGGTCGAGAATCGTTTGCAGTTGTTTGTAGTTGCTTCGCTTCGTTTGTAGTTAGTCGTGAACAGATGGGAAGGGTCCAGAATCGTTTGTAGTTGTTTGTAGTTACTTCGTTTCGTTCGTAGTTCTTCGTGAACAAATGGGAAGGGTCCAGAATCGTTTGTAGTTGTTTGTAGTGGCTTCGTTTCGTTTGTAGTTCGTCGTGAACAGGTGGGTAAAGTTCAGAATCGTTTGTAGTTGTTTGTAGTTGTCTCGTTTCGTTTGTAGTTAGTCGTGAACAGGTGGAAAGGGTCCAGAATCGTTTGTAGTTGTTTGTAGTTGTCTCGTTTCGTTTGTAGTTAGTCGTGAACAGGAGGAAAGGGTCGAGAATCGTTTGTAGTTGTTTGTAGTTGCTTCGCTTCGTTTGTAGTTAGACGTGAACAGGTGGGAAGGGGCCAGAATCGTTTGTACTTGTTTGTAGTGGCTTCGTTTCGTTTGTAGTTCGTCGTGAACAGGTGGGAAAGGTTCAGAATCGTTTGTAGTTGTTTGTAGTTGTCTCGTTTCGTTTGTAGTTAGTCGTGAACAGGTGGGAAGGGTCCAGAATCGTTTGTAGTTGTTTGTAGTAGCTTCGTTTTGTTTGTAGCTTGTCGTGAACAAATGGGAAGGGTCCAGAATCGTTTGTAGTTGTTTGTAGTTGTCTCGTTTCGTTTGTAGTTAGTCGTGAACAGGAGGAAAGGGTCGAGAATCGTTTGTACTTGTTTGTAGTTGCTTCGTTTCGTTTGTAGTTAGTCGTGAACAGATGGGAAGGGTCCAGAATCGTTTGCAGTTGTTTGTAGTTACTTCGTTTCGTTCGTAGTTCTTCGTGAACAAATGGGAAGGGTCCAGAATCGTTTGTAGTTGTTTGTAGTGGCTTCGTTTCGTTTGTAGTTCGTCGTGAACAGGTGGGAAAGGTTCAGAATCGTTTGTAGTTGTTTGTAGTTGTCTCGTTTCGTTTGTAGTTAGTCGTGAACAGGAGGAAAGGGTCCAGAATCGTTTGTAGTTGTTTGTAGTTGCTTCGTTTCGTTTGTAGTTAGTCGTGAACATGTGGGAAGGGGCCAGAATCGTTTGTAGTTGTTTGTAGTTGTCTCGTTTCGTTTGTAGTTAGTCGTGAACAGGAGGAAAGGGTCGAGAATCGTTTGTAGTTGTTTGTAGTTGCTTCGCTTCGTTTTAGTTAGTCGTGAACAGATGGGAAGGGTCCAGAATCGTTTGTAGTTGTTTGTAGTTACTTCGTTTCGTTCGTAGTTCTTCGTGAACAAATGGGAAGGGTCCAGAATCGTTTGTAGTTGTTTGTAGTGGCTTCGTTTCGTTTGTAGTTCGTCGTGAACAGGTGGGAAAGGTTCAGAATCGTTTGTAGTTGTTTGTAGTTGTCTCGTTTCGTTTGTAGTTAGTCGTGAACAGGAGGAAAGGGTCCAGAATCGTTTGTAGTTGTTTGTAGTTGCTTCGTTTCGTTTGTAGTTAGTCGTGAACATGTGGGAAGGGGCCAGAATCGTTTGTAGTTGTTTGTAGTTGTCTCGTTTCGTTTGTAGTTAGTCGTGAACAGGAGGAAAGGGTCGAGAATCGTTTGTAGTTGTTTGTAGTTGCTTCGCTTCGTTTTAGTTAGTCGTGAACAGATGGGAAGGGTCCAGAATCGTTTGTAGTTGTTTGTAGTTACTTCGTTTCGTTCGTAGTTCTTCGTGAACAAATGGGAAGGATCCAGAATCGTTTGTAGTTGTTTGTAGTGGCTTCGTTTCGTTTGTAGTTCGTCGTGAACAGGTGGGAAAGGTTCAGAATCGTTTGTAGTTGTTTGTAGTTGTCTCGTTTCGTTTGTAGTTAGTCGTGAGCAGGTGGGAAGGGGCCAGAATCGTTTGTACTTGTTTGTAGTGGCTTCGTTCCGTTTGTAGTTCGTCGTGAACAGGTGGGAAAGGTTCAGAATCGTTTGTAGTTGTTTGTAGTTGTCTCGTTTCGTTTGTAGTTAGTCGTGAACAGATGGGAAGGGTCCAGAATCGTTTGTAGTTGTTTGTAGTTGAAAGCTACCTAAACTTACCTTACTTAACTTAAACCCACCTAAGCTAACCCTACTTACCTTAACCGTAACTAAACTGACCCTACTTAATTTCAATGTACCTAACATAGCTCTATTCAACATAGACCTACAAATACAAACGAAACGAAGCTGCTACAAACTGCAAACAATTCTGGACCTTCCACATCCGGTTTCGATGAACCGCAAACGAAACGAAGCTACTACAAACAACTACAAACGATTTTTGACCCTTCCAATCTGTTTACGAAGAACTACGAACGAAACGAAGCAACTACAAACAACTACAAACGATTCTGGACCCTTTCCACCTGTTCACGACTAACTACAAACAAAACGAAGCAACTACAAACAACTACAAACGATTCTGGACCCTTTCCTCCTGTTCACGACTAACTACAAACGAAACGAGACATCTACAAACAACTACAAACGATTCTGGACCCTTCCCATTTGTTCACGACAAACTACAAACAAAACGAAGCTACTACAAACAACTACAAACGATTCTCGACCCTTCCCATCTGTTCACGACTAACTACAAACGAAAGGAGACAACTACAAACAACTACAAACGATTCTGAACCTTTCCCACCTGTTCACGACGAACTACAAACGAAACGAAGCCACTACAAACAACTACAAACGATTCTGGACCCTTCCCATTTGTTCACGAAGAACTACGAACGAAACGAAGTAACTACAAACAACTACAAACGATTCTGGACCCTTCCCATCTGTTCGCGACTAACTACAAACGAAACGAAGCAACTACAAACAAGTACAAACGATTCTGGCCCCTTCCCACCTGTTCACGTCTAACTACAAACGAAGCAAAGCAACTACAAACAACTACAAACGATTCTCGACCCTTTCCTCCTGTTCACGACTAACTACAAACGAAACGAGACAACTACAAACAACTACAAACGATTCTGGACCCTTCCCATTTGTTCACGACAAACTACAAACAAAACGAAGCTACTACAAACAACTACAAACGATTCTGGACCCTTCCCATCTGTTCACGACTAACTACAAACGAAACGAGACAACTACAAACAACTACAAACGATTCTGAACCTTTCCCACCTGTTCACGACGAACTACAAACGAAACGAAGCCACTACAAACAAGTACAAACGATTCTGGCCCCTTCCCACCTGTTCACGTCTAACTACAAACGAAGCGAAGCAACTACAAACAACTACAAACGATTCTCGACCCTTTCCTCCTGTTCACGACTAACTACAAACGAAACGAGACAACTACAAACAACTACAAACGATTCTGGACCCTTTCCACCTGTTCACGACTAACTACAAACGAAACGAGAAAACTACAAACAACTACAGACGATTCTGAACCTTTCCCACCTGTTCACGACGAACTACAAACGAAACGAAGCCACTACAAACAACTACAAACGATTCTGGACCCTTCCCATTTGTTCACGAAGAACTACGAACGAAACGAAGTAACTACAAACAACTACAAACGATTCTGGACCCTTCCCATCTGTTCACGACAAACTACAAACGAAGCGAAGCAACTACAAACAACTACAAACGATTCTCGACCCTTTCCTCCTGTTCACGACTAACTACAAACGAAACGAGACAACTACAAACAACTACAAACGATTCTGGACCCTTTCCACCTGTTCACGACTAACTACAAACGAAACAAAGCAACTACAAACAACTACAAACGATTTTGGACCCTTTCCATCTGTTCACGAAGAACTACAAACGAAACGAAGCTACTACAAACAACTACAAACGATTCTGGACCCTTCCCATCTGTTCACGACTAACTACAAACGAAACGAGACAACTACAAACAACTACAAACGATTCGCGACCCTTCCAATCTGTTTACGAAGAACTACGAACGAAACGAAGCAACTACAAACAACTACAAACGATTCTGGACCCTTTCCTCCTGTTCACGACTAACTACAAACGAAACGAGACAACTACAAACGATTCTGGCCCCTTCCCACATGTTCACGACTAACTACAAACGAAACGAAACAACTACAAACGATTCTGGACCCTTTCCTCCTGTTCACGACTAACTACAAACGAAACGAGACAACTACAAACAACTACAAACGATTCTCGACCCTTTCCTCCTGTTCACGACTAACTACAAACGAAACGAGACAACTACAAACAACTACAAACGATTCTGGCCCCTTCCCACATGTTCACGACTAACTACAAACGAAACGAAGCAACTACAAACAACTACAAACGATTCTGGACCCTTTCCTCCTGTTCACGACTAACTACAAACGAAACGAGACAACTACAAACAACTACAAACGATTCTGGACCCTTCCCATTTGTTCACGACAAACTACAAACAAAACGAAGCTACTACAAACAACTACAAACGATTCTGGACCCTTCCCATCTGTTCACGACTAACTACAAACGAAACGAGACAACTACAAACAACTACAAACGATTCTGAACCTTTCCCACCTGTTCACGACGAACTACAAACGAAACGAAGCCACTACAAACAACTACAAACGATTCTGGACCCTTCCCATTTGTTCACGAAGAACTACGAACGAAACGAAGTAACTACAAACAACTACAAACGATTCTGGCCCCTTCCCACATGTTCACGACTAACTACAAACGAAACGAAGCAACTACAAACAACTACAAACGATTCTGGACCCTTTCCTCCTGTTCACGACTAACTACAAACGAAACGAGACAACTACAAACAACTACAAACGATTCTGGACCCTTCCCATTTGTTCACGACAAACTACAAACAAAACGAAGCTACTACAAACAACTACAAACGATTCTGGACCCTTCCCATCTGTTCACGACTAACTACAAACGAAACGAGACAACTACAAACAACTACAAACGATTCTGAACCTTTCCCACCTGTTCACGACAAACTACAAACAAAACGAAGCTACTACAAACAACTACAAACGATTCTGGACCCTTCCCATCTGTTCACGACTAACTACAAACGAAACGAGACAACTACAAACAACTACAAACGATTCTGAACCTTTCCCACCTGTTCACGACGAACTACAAACGAAACGAAGCCACTACAAACAATTACAAACGATTCTGGACCCTTCCCATTTGTTCACGAAGAACTACGAACGAAACGAAGTAACTACAAACAACTACAAACGATTCTGGACCCTTCCCATCTGTTCACGACTAACTACAAACGAAACGAAGCAACTACAAACAACTACAAACGATTCTGGACCCTTCCCATTTGTTCACGACAAACTACAAACAAAACGAAGCTACTACAAACAACTACAAACGATTCTAGACCCTTCCCATTTGTTCACGACAAACTACAAACAAAACGAAGCTACTACAAACAACTACAAACGATTCTCGACCCTTCCCATTTGTTCACGACTAACTACAAACAAAACGAAGCTACTACAAACAACTACAAACGATTCTCGACCCTTTCCTCCTGTTCACGACTAACTACAAACGAAACGAGACAACTACAAACAACTACAAACGATTCTGGACCCTTCCCATTTGTTCACGACAAACTACAAACAAACCGAAGCTACTACAAACAACTACAAACGATTCTGGACCCTTCCCATCTGTTCACGACTAACTACAAACGAAACGAGACAACTACAAACAACTACAAACGATTCTGAACCCTTTCCTCCTGTTCACGACTAACTCCAAACGAAACGAGACAACTACAAATAACTACAAACGATTCTGGATCTTCCACACCCCTTTTTGACGAATTACCAACGAAACGAAGCTGCCACAAACTACAAAGAATTACGGATCTTCCACAGCCATTTTCGACCTACAAAAGATTCCGCAGTCAAGACGTGCAATAATTGACGCTGTGTTAGTTTTTGATATATTGCTAGTATTGTCTCCAAAATCGTTTGAAGTTGGTTTCATTTGTGGTTCGTCAAGATCTCCCGTGGAATTGATGTACAGCAATCATTGGCTATTCAACCGTTTGCAGTTTGTAGTAGTGACTGTTGTGTTTATCGTTTGTTGAATACTAACGTGGCGTCGAAATATTGCAAGGGCGGGATCTAAGCACGTTTATAGTTTGTTGTAGCGTCTGCTGTGGGCTCCAAAAAAAAAAAAAAAAAAAAAAAAAAAAAAAAAAAAAAAAAAAAATATAACTTTTTTTCTTTTCGACTACAAACGGAAATTTTTGTACTACAATCAACTACAAACGATTCTCTACCGACCTGTCATGCCAAATTTTAGTTTCCTCAAATTCGGTGGATGGTCATTTTTTTAACAACGTGTAACTTTTTTTTAGCTTAACTACAAACGAAATAATTGTTACTCCAATCAACTACGTACCTAAATCTATAAGATGGCTCAAAAAAAATAAGATTCCTTCAAATCGGGTGCTAGGTTCACATAGCTATTCTTTGTACCGGCTTAAAATCTGCATTCTTTCGTTTTATTTCTTTATAACTTTTCTGAGTGTTCCGTTCGGCGTCTTTGTATTGTTCATTTTCCCTTTTATTTCGTTTGTAGATTTTCTGAGTGTTCCGTTCGGCGTCTTTGCATTGTTCATTTTCCCTTTTATTTCGTTTGTAGATTTTTTGATTTTCTTTTTCAGCATCTTTATACTTGGCGTCGTTTCTTTTGTTTTGTTTACTGACTTTTTGATTTTCCTTTTCGGCATTTCTATACTCGGTGTCCTTTCTTTGATTTTGTTTGTAAACTTTTCGATTGTTTTTTTCAGCATCTCTATATTCGGTGTCTTCTTTTTTTATTTGGTTGGAATCTCTTTTCTTTTCTAGTTCGGCTGTTTTATATTCTACGTTTTTCCTCTTGATCCGTTTGTGTTTTCTTTGATTTTCCTGTTCAACATTTTTATATTCTTCGTTTTTTCTTTTTATACGTATATAGTCTTTTTGATTGTTCCGTTCGATCTCCATATATTCTTCTTCTTGTCTCTTCTTATGCATAGTTTCTTTCTTTTTTCGTAAACGATGTGGTCTTTTTTCTGATTCACATTCTCGCTCGCGCTTCTCTTCATTTTTTCGCATAATTTGTTTTAATACCTTATCCTTTTCTTTCTCGGCTTGACGAAATTCTTCATCTTGTCGTTTTGTTACTTTGCAAAGCTTAGAATCAAGCATACGCTGAGCTATCGATTTTTTTTTTAATCTTGGCATTTTTTTTTCAGATAATTATTACAAGTGAATGAATAATAAAAGTGTTACGAATTATCGAATTTTTTTTTGCCAGGATTGATAGGATATCGACAAGGTTTCAACAAAATGTTTCTGATTCACATTCTCGCTCGCGCTTCTCTTCATTTTTTCGCATAATTTGTTTTAATATCTTATCCTTTTCTTTCTCGGCTTGACGAAATTCTTCATCTTGTCGTTTCGTTACTTTGCAAAGCTTAGAATCAAGCATACGCTGAGGTATCGATTTTTTTTTTAATCTGGGCATTTTTTTTTCAGATAATTATTACAAGTGAATGAATAATAAAAGTGTTACGAATTAGCGAATTTTTTTTTGCCAGGATTGTTAGGATATCGACAAGATTTCAACAAAATGTAAAAATTATGCACTTACTTGCAATGCTAGGTCTTTCGTTGATGTCGATGATGAATTCAACTCGATATTTTCACAGTACACACTGAAAATTATATAACTAAAGCGTCAATTCGGTTGTCCAAACCAAATTTATACACTGACACTTTTTAAACTTGAAAAAAACTCCCACAACTTGACTTTTTACGCTTCGAAATATTCGTACGTTCGCGGTATTACACTGCTTGGTACGAAATAGAGTTGCTGCGTGCTTTGTTTATTCTTTATTCTTTTTAGCTTAGCACAGTGTTGGGGATTGGTTATTGCCATAATTCTAACTCAGGGATTGGTTCATTGCGCATACGATATGCTGAGATGTAGTCCAATTAAATAAATAAGTCATCTTCTGTCGTATTTTAATTGATCAGGAATTTACTATGTATAAGTTAAGATATATATATTTTAGTCTTGTATTTCAATGTAATACTGAGTGGATTAATACTCAGTATTACATAATTAAAAATTTTTCATATAAAAATCATTAGATTTTCATATATCATTGCGTAATTGGCCGAGTGCCGTAAGAGTGAGTGAGAAGGCACTAGGTGATGTGGTATATCGACTGGGACGCTGTGTGTGTAGGTGAGAAAGCGCCATCCGCAGTCGCAGTGGAGCGAGAGAGAACCACAAGAACGAGTAGCCTATCACGTTAGAGGATTTTCGAGTTGGTATCTATTCCTTTTATTTAAAAGTTATTGATGGTTAGAGAATAGCGATTGAACTTTGGAGGCGAGAGTTCACTGAATCAAGCTTGGATGTGAGTATTTATCCTTTTGCGTGCGATTATCTGGCTATTAACGTACAAATGACTTCAAACATTTACAAATATGAAAAAATAAATATTTCTGTGATATAAATTTACACCCTTGCATTTATTATTATTTTTGCACTTATTGCAGAATTGAGGTTGTATTGCAACCTAAATGGTGCCATAAAAGGTGTCATTAGGTCCTATGACACAAAAAAAGAACTATTGTTAACAGGTGATTGAAATGTTAGTGTACTTTTTACGGATGATCCATCAAATGAATATTACTGTACTCACATTGTGCAATTTTCTTTCAAACAGAATTGATGTTTTAAAATCAATTTTGTATCGGTTCATCTAAAATTCAACAATAACTGCATAATTGAATAAAAGTATAATTTCAGAAGAAAATAGTAAATGAACACAGATGCTTTTACAAAATAATTGTATGTTTGAAAGCTTTTACTTTGACATATAAAATTAATGTGAAATAAGAAAGAATAACACATTTTTCTTATTCTTCTCACATTTACATGAACCTGACAAAATTGCAGTGGATGGTGTTAAGAAATTTCCAGATGACTTGGTACTCAGCCCAGAGAATAAATTAGTTTTAATAATAGCATGGAAGTTTAGAGCAGAGATACAGTACAAGTGCGCAAAGGATGAATCCATCATCGGCATGGTTGATTTAGGGTAAGTTAACTCTGAATTAGTTATATATAAGTACTCTATAGCTGATTTTAAGATTTTTACAGATTTTATATATTTTATACATTTCTAGAGTCAACAGCGTAGATAAACTGAAGGCAGGATTATATTATTTCGAAGGCAAATTGAGAGATTCGCAAAAGTTCAAACACACATTACTTCACATCCGACTATGCAAAGAATCCTGGGCAAAAGGGTTTGGATCTCCATATGGCCGTAGTTTACTGAAACATTGTTTTAGATGACAAATTCAAGTTTCTGCAGCTCTGATGTCAATTCTAACAGGTAATCTTCAAAACAGAAACCTTATTACTTTAAAAACCATGTTTTAACTTAATTTATTGTTGAGTTTATTTTATACTAGTATTGTCAATATTGAATCGTAAAGCACTGCAATTTTTGTTTTCCCTACAAAATCTGTGGCTCTACCCAATCTCAATTAGAACTGGTTCCACTCATTTTGATTGCCATAGAGTATTTCAGTATTAATGAGACTGAAGAAATGTTGCTAGATCATTGTGAAACTCAATTTAATGCCTCAAGAGTCAATAAACGCATATAATAAATATTTTCATATTCCCTATTTTTTAGTATCAAATAATCCTTGCCTTTTGATAAGCCCTCAAAAAAAAAAAAGTTAAAAATTAAGAAGGGTCTGATAAAATGATCTTTATTTTTAGATTATGAAGTGCCAAAACAATATATATGAACTTTTTCTGCAGTAAAAGTAATAAATCAACCTGATCAGAAAAACTCAATGTTTCAGGAGCATCACAAGAGATGGATTCCGAAAGACACATGGATCTTGGTTATTAGATTTTGCCCTAATGATCAACTCAGACATGACTAATTACGATGAGGAAAGGGCCCGTGTTAATCGACGATTTCGTTGAGTGGCCACAGTCACGGGTTTGTCAGTCGCTATAACGTTGTTCTCGCACCGATCTATCATCTCCGTTACAATAACATTATTTATTGCGTTTTTAAACAAAGATCGTGTGTATTCTCCAAGTGATATTGTTATTTGATTGTGCGTATAGTGTTTATGAGCGGCAAGTCGCAATCTTCGCCCATGGTTATTTACAGTTTAATGAAGAGAGTACTACTTTGTCACTGATGAACGAGGAAAAGGGTTCCATTCAAGATTTAATCGAAGCTATTCTTCTTAATCGAATCAGAGATAATATAACAAAATAAAAACTAAAATCGAAAGTTACGTTTCGTGTTCTTTTAGAAGTTTGCCGGCTTGAAAAGCTAAAGAGTTTATGTATACAAAAAGAAAAGTGAAATACTTCCGTAGATAGATATTGCACGAGAACAATCGTTCGTGCTTACTTTCCATTGCAGAATAAATGATATTACGTGTTGTGTAATTCTGTGATTCATGATTAAGAAAATAGGTAAAATCAATTAATTTTTTTTTATTATATCCATTCTTTTCATTGGTGATACAGTGAGGCAAAAGAACAATCTTTAATGCTTACTTCACATCGCAGAATAACTAATATTTATTTGTTGTGTAATTCTATGATTGATGATTAAAAAAAAAATAGGCAAATAAATTAAGTTTTTTAAAGGATTTTTAAAAATAAACATACTTTAAAAATAAATGTCCAGAAAATATTACTATTATTCTGCTATATTTTACCGTTAACAGCTATGGGATAGATTTTATAATAGACAGCAGGACTTGAGGGAAATGGTGATGGATTCAATTTAAAGGAAAATGTATTCAAAATATTGTTTATGTAATTATATGATCGCAGCTGAATTATATCATTTTATTTATTTTCTTCATGTTTTTGTAGTGTCAAATTAAAAATAATGTTTTCTGCTAGACGTTTTTATTAATAGTAAAATAGTTAGCATCTAAAAAATGTTACGGCTCATTTTAAGGGTTGAAATTGTTTTTTTTGCTTAAAAATTCACCTGGCTGTTATTTACCTCATAGAAACAACTCTATTGGACAGAATGGTGGTAGTGATTTACTAGCCTTAAGGTATGCATGTCTTGCAAAGAATCGTT
Organism: Ephialtes manifestator; assembly: GCA_963970395.1. Classification (NCBI taxonomy): domain Eukaryota; kingdom Metazoa; phylum Arthropoda; class Insecta; order Hymenoptera; family Ichneumonidae; genus Ephialtes; species Ephialtes manifestator. Next base: position 24,380,405 of record OZ019972.1, read on the forward strand.
GGTATAGTAGGCGCGTCAGCTACCTCAGTTATCATCAATTTAAGGCGTTAACACGACGGGAGTCTCTCGGGTAAATTTTGGGCTTGAGATATTTAACAGGAGGATAATAGTGCCGTGAGGGCGAGAAATGACTGAAAAATCATTCGGTTAACCGCGGTAAAGGGCCCGACGCGTCGTAAAACGAAAAGTGTACGATGTCAAAGCCGACAAGTTCGGAACGTCTCGTAGAGCAGCTGTCCAATTCTCCTCGGACGTTTTACACGTCGTTTCTTCCTTTCACTAATTTCGCTATTAACCCTCGTCGTTTCAAAAACAACAAGACATTTCAATTTATCGGAATAGCAATGACAACATTATTGTAGAAAATTCTAACAAGCTCCACGGCATTTATTCGATTTAACGCAGCAATTTCAATGAATTTATACATTTTATTTTACTGCCCAAAAAATACTTGAATAGCCGATTACAAGATATTTATATTTTGTTACGGATTTTTTAGTGCTTTAATTTTACTTCTTTGATGATGAACGAAAATAAACATTAATTTGGTTTCATCCGTAAATTCGGTTTGAGTGGAATAATTTTTTTTTTTTCTAAATAAAATTTAAAATGAAAATTTTTTTTTCGGAATAGCAATGACAACATTATCGTATAAAATTCTAACGAGCTACACAGCATTTTTTCTATTTAACGCGGCAATTTCAATGAATTTATACATTTTCTGTCATTGCTCAAAATATATTTGAATAGCCGATTACAAGATATTTATATTTTGTTACGGATTTTTCAGTGTTTTAATTTTAGTTCTTTAATGATGGAGGAAAATAAACATTAATGTATTTTTATTCGTAAATTCGGTTTGAGTGGGATAATTTCTTTTTTGTAAATAAAGTTCAAATGATTTTATTTTTCGTCTTACAAGGAATTACATTTTTTTTAAAGATGAGATTCACGTAGTAGAATTCGAGAAGAGACATATGCAATTTTTTAAAATGAAAACAAGTCACTTTGAATAATTTATTTTAAGTATTTACTGTACGAGAATACATTAAAACCCCAGAAAAATAGCCTCTCGATCAACGGTTGTTGTGCAAGTCAGTGTGTGGCTAAGCGGCCATCCATCCAAGTTATACTTGCGAGAAATGCTACTTGATTCTGGGAATCGCGCCTAATTTACATACCGATCGTACTTTCACTGCAGTCGATTCAGATAGATTGTAGCCTACTTTATCGACAATCTCTCTGGTGGAAGGCAAATGCATTAAAAAAAAAATTAGTTTGTGAAATTAGTTTGTGAAGTTAGTTAGTAATATTCGTTTTTTTATAAAAAGATCGCGCCGCCGCCTTCGCCGCCGTGTCAAGAATCGAGGGACTTATTCGGGTTAGAAGCGGTCACCCATCCAAGTACTGACCACAAAAATTCTGGGGTCTATTTTTGAAAAAATTAGCTTATTTAGGCTTATTTAAAAAAAAATTAGGTCTTTTTTTAAATTTAGGTCTATTTTTGAAAAAAAAAAAAAATTAGACCTATTTTTTAAATATTATTTTACATACTTTGCATGTGATGAAAAAGTAAAAATTTGTTACTGGTGTAAAATTTTTATCGTGAATTTACTGGGTTATAGTGATTAATAATGTGTGAATTTCGCACATTAATTGTAATCTCCATTTTTAGCTATAATTTGTCAAGAACGCGTTTGTAAATTCGAAATTCGCGCGCGCGAGAAAGCGAGCGTGACATCGCGCGCCGGCGCGCGCCTTCACATCTCTCTTTCCCTTTGATGTTATTATCGTCGGCATTGCGATAGTTTGACAGTCGGAATTACATTTTATTTGATATTTCCAATGTTTCGCATATTATGGTGTGTATGAGCAGCATTTGGAATTGGTATAAAATGCTATACGAGTGATAAAATAAATAAAAAAACTATGATGTGATGAGTGCATGAGTGTTTATAGTCTAACATCAAGAGTGATGATAACCTCAAATGTGTTTCTCTTGTATTTTTACATTCTTTTTTTAAATTTTAATCTAACATATGGTGTAAATATTCATAGTATGTTATCATTGAAAACTGCTCAAGATCATTGCAGTTCTTTTTTTTAGTGAATGTGTAACACAATAACACAAGAAAGTAACATATTTCAAGCAATACATTTTTTACAACAGTTTAAGATGTCTTATGTGGGTGATTGAAAAAACAAAATCTTCTATATACTAAATCTCTTGTTGTTCATTTTTTATTTGCTGGTAATACTATTTGTATGTATCACATTGAAGCATAATATCTTTTATATTAACTTGCGGTACAAAAATAAATAAAATTTTTATTTTTTTTTATTTTGTATTTAAGGTAAAGTATCAGAAGCAGTGGAGATTTTGGATTGGATTTCAATACCAAAACCAGGATTTGAATGCAGAAGACACACAAAAAATTTCATTTCAGTCCATAGATGTTTTCAAAAGTTATTGTGTTTCCGGACGGCACATACAGACGCCAGACAGACAGACAGACAGACAGACGGACGGACAGAAATGAGGTAATGTGTTTTTTGGAATCTAGGACACTCAAAACATCTATTTCCATCAAAATCTGGAAGTCGAATTTTTTTTGGATTGCAATACTTTCTCTTTATCCATACTCCGTATGTGATGAGAAAGTAAAAAGGACAATGGTGAAATTACGGTCATCGGACAATAATATTCATCTTAATTTGACGAAACCCAATAATTATTTCGATGATTGTTTGCTCACTCCACTTTAAGTACATAATCAACAGCTAATTTATTATGTCATGCCTCCTAAATCACTACAATTGAAAAAAGTAAAGTGATTTTCTTACAACCAACACTCTACCTGAAGTAATAATTTTGCGATACTTATAGTCATTAAACTGACATGGATTGTTACCCATGTTTTTTGTTGTTCTTTAGCTTCAATTTCATGTTATTATTTCCAATTAATGATTAATAAAGTATCTTTCGATCATTTGGTCCTGGAAATAGTTTTGTTGTCAGGAAATAAGGAATAATGCATAGTGACCGTGATTCCCCGATTCTTCTCTAACTACGTATCTTTATAGTAGAAAATATTTAACAGAAGCTTAGAATAACCCAGAACAAATTGGCCTCCAAGAAAAGTGATCTTTACAAAATTCCTTTTCACGATATCTCCAATAGAAGACGAGAAAAACCTGTAAACTTATAAAGTTTACGGATTTCTCTCTTATTTAGCATAAATTTGCCCTACAATTGTGAAAATCCCTGCATTATCGACAGAACATTAATTACCCTTGGCGGATAAAAACAAACTCACTCGATAACAAACTACAAAAATAGAGTATAGACAGTTTTTATATCGACTGAGCCGGACCTGGCATGGGGAGAGGATGTCACGTTGCTTTAACCTAAAATTCAACTGCGGCACGTACGATCGATCGATTCGGCGTAGCAATAAACACGTTTTCGACGTTATTTTAAAATAACATTACCACAAAAATGGGCGGATTAGTTGGAATCGTCAGGAGCTTTTACTACGACCCTTTTAAGTGGTAAATAACTCGTTAAATCAATTCTATTTCATTGTCACACGATAAATTAACCTCAAATAAGAGGCTTAAGCGTGAAGACCCTTTGGTGTTTCAGGTCCGTTGTGAAAAGCGTGGGTATGTTTGCACTGGGTGTGACGATTGCTCTGGAACTTCGAGGCGTTGATCTATCTGGTCCAGTCACTCCTTAAAACATAAAAAAAAAAAAAAAAAACTGTTTTTTGGAGTTAATGTAGGGATCGTAGACATTTCCAGAACCAGAAAACCTGGCAATGCTCCAGGCAATCACCTGTTTATATTATTATTTTGTGTACACTATTTTGTATTAAAGAGAATTTTACGTTGATCCAATGTTTTATCATTGCTTGAAAAAAATAAAGAGCGATAATCTGCAGTGAATGAAAACAGTCATTCTTACAGTTATATTTCATTTTCTTGTTGTGCAATAGCAGTAGTTCATGAATTTTACAACCTTGACGTAACAAATGGCATAAATTTGAATCTCAGTAGACTAACAATAAGGCGGATGTCCTGTTATCACCCATGAAATAGTAATCGTCAGTTGCATGATTTAACTGTGGATTTCGTTAGCCAAAGCTCACTTTACCAATGGCTGCGACATACGCCTAAGTAGTAAAATTAAACCTAAATCTATTTTCTTCTGTATGTTCAATCTTCTAGAACATATGATTTTTTATTTACAAACTTCTAACTGTACAGTTCAGATAACTGTATGTTTAATACGCCTTCCATTATTTAATTATGATTTTTAAATAATAAAAGTATGCGTCTAAATCATGATGTACATTGTTTAAATGAAGCATACTTTCCTATATAAAAAAGAAATTAATATTTATTAGCAATAAAACTTTGTGAATTTACTCTATAAACACCATTTCTTAACTTAAAACATATTATAATGAATGATAATAATATGATTTGAATATTCCTAATAGAAAAATTGAAAATATATTATTTTTCTTAGTAATTTTAAGTCAATACAAAAATAATTATGAACAAGCTTCAGATCAGGACTGCAAGAGTAGAACTATGAGTTTTTCCTCAACATCCTGTGAACTATTTAAATTACATATTTGATGATTATTAGAATTTAATGAGAATAAAAAATTTAATTCTTAACTATCCAAAAAACCACTTAACTCACATAAATGAAACTTGTGCAAATTTTGTAATTAGAATAATTTTTCAAGCCATAGTTTGGTTAAAATGGTATTTAATCTTTCTACAAAGCCTCACAGATTTTATGATAATTGAATAAACAAAAATAATTGGAAGAAAATTATTGAGTGTTTAGAACATATTTACTGCCACATGTAAAATTGAGTAACTCCGAAACGATAAAATGAGAACAGCTGAAATTACACGACCAAGTTTAACGTTATATGCTACTGCTCGGTCGGTAACAAAAACTGTAAAGAGTTGTTCTTGGCTGCAATTGATGTTTTGGACAAAAGACGAGAAGTACTGACTGCGTTTTAGCACTGCACAGTCAGTACTTCTCGTCTTTTATTTTAAAAATTAACCGTGGCTGAGAATAACATTTTGGGAAGGTTCTGCTATTTCACTCGCACTCATTACAATCTGGTTAGAGACAGACGATGTGTAGCACATTACCTTAAACGAAATGAAAAATAATAAAACAGAATATTTATTATAATTTGCTTCGATATGGGAGCTTTCATATATGCACATATGTTGTTTCGAAGGTAAAGAAAAATTGCATTTCCGGTTGCATCAAGTCGCGTTGCATGACGGTCGTCAATGCATACATAACCTGTCCACTGCAGCTAAACAGCACATAACCTCGAATAAGTGTTGCCGTGTCTGACAGTTGATTGTGCAACGATTAGACATCGAGACAAAAATTTAGTAAAAAGTGTTCGGAGTTCGTGGACAACTGTTGAAAATAAATAGCGAAAGAGTTTACGTATTTATTCACATTCACGGCAAAAATCGTTTGCTGATGACTACGCAACTGATTTAACTAATCTGACAGTAAAATACTGACGAGTTTGGCGATCGAAGGAGTGACAATTATAAAAAAATGAAGAATCAATAGGACGTCGTACGCAGTAAAAAAAGAGCTTGCGTTCGGGAGGCCGATAATTTTCGAAATGAAGGAAGAAATTGTGGCAAACGGAACCTCCGAACTTTCGGGTAATTACAAAAATCCACCATCTTATGTTTTTGAGAAAAAAAATTCTCAAATTATATATATGTGTGTATGCATTTTTATGGATCACATGCAAAAATTATACAATAATTATTCATATACAATAATACTTATTCAGATTTAATTATCTGCGACTTTTCCAAAAAAGTCTGGGCCTGCTCCAGCAGCTACAATTTACCCTACGGAAACTTCCGGATAGAAACCTATAGAGACGTAGCAATATTTTATACGTTTTAATACGTTCTATGCAACTTCAATCCGGTAGCCAAAATTGCTTATCAAAACTGTTTTCGATGTAATACGACGCACTGGAGTATCCGACATTATCCGGATAATCGTGTCGAAAACAAGTTCGGTTTTATATGTTCTCTATAAAAAGACTTGATTCATTATTATCTTTTACGAGTGATGACGACAAGTCCGATTCATTGTCTATTAGTTTTGAACCGCGTAGAAATATGTAGTTTTTTTATCCGCTTTGGGTCGCTGCCTCGGAAACAATATCTATCCGTTTACTTCCGACAAAATCTTTGATCCGTCGAGAGAAGCCAATTCGAGTTTTAATACGTCCTAATCCGCATGTTATGATACAATACATATCCGTTAAGAGCATGTGATAGACCGGTAAGAATTTCTTCGCCCAATGTTAAACACAAACACACACAGGTCTGTCTCTCTCGCACCATAACTCTGTCTCTCTCTCACTATTTTTTTTAAATTTAAAAAACGACTAAATCGATTGAGGAGCCAGAAGCTTAGCCCAATTCTACGATACTTCCGCGCATCGCCTCAAAAAACGCACCTTATCTGCCGTACTGTTCGGGAGAAAATAGCTATCAAAATTTGCGGGGAGGAGGGGAGTATCACTGCCTCTTAATTTCTGACGAAAACGGTTATTCTTCAAGACAAGACTATACGATTTTGAATACGTTCTAATCTGCATGTAATAATATAATATCTATCCGTTTATTTCCGACAAAAACTTTGATCAGTCGAGAAAAGCCAATTCCAGTTTTAATACGTTCTAATGAGCACGTTATGGTACAATATCTATCCGTCTATCCGCAACTGATCCGTAGTCTGCGCTTATTTCGGCACTATGTATAGAAACGTGTACAAAAAGAACATTTAAAAAAAATACGGAATACGATTTGAACTGGAAGAGGCATAAACAAACCAATTTAAATGGAAATGGCATCTGCCTATAGAACAGCATATAAAGGCTGGTAATTGCACTGTCACACTTTCTCTCGAACTTTTCGCGGCTTTCGCAATGCCACAAGAAAATTGCAAAACTATACGAAATTATTTGAAAATGATAAAAAAAACTATTTCACATATTGTAATTATTTTCAAAAACTTTATAAATCTTTTTAAATGATGAAAAAGAAAGTTCGAATGGTTATCGTGATTCTTTGAGTAAAGGCAGAAGTGAACAATATTCGAGAGAAGAGGAAAAAAAATTTGTTGTTACATGAATAAATTAATTAGGAAAATAATTTATGAATCAGCGAAAAAGTGACTAATTTGACACGTGGCAGAGCGAGTACCTTAATGAATATAAACTTCTACAAAGATTTAGTAAAATCGACGATGCTCGTTATTTAATACGTTAGTCGTTTCCACACCACCAAGAGGTAGAACTATCGGCGCGTTATTTTTTTATAGTGGTTTCCCCATGAGGCCTATATCCACTGTGTCGAAGTACTCCGCATTGCGAGAAAAAAGGAGTCTAAAAAGGAGTTTTCGTTGAAAGCTTCGATACAAGCACACCCTCGACGTGTAGAAGCACTCCACTTTGCATGAGGAGCTGCTTGCTTTCATTGGGACTCGTGACGAAACTTTGACATATCGTGGAGGCTCCCGCCATTGACACCCACCACTGAGATACTTTAGTCCCTCCTTGGAATACCAAAAATCCTGAAAGTAAAAAATGTAATTCAAGTAAACCATAATAGAACAGTAAAAAGTGCAGTAACTTAAAAATATTTACAAATTTGCATTATCGGAAATTTAGTTCATCAGTTGATATATTAAATCTAATACACGAGTGTATAAAAATTCGAAATTCATCAGTTGATGTATTAAATCTAATACACGGGTGTAGTAAATTTTATATTAAATTTTCTAATTTTCATTGGGTTTAGTAAAAAGTTATAGTCATTTTACACAACAAGTCCTAAAAATTGCTCAATTGAGCTTTATTCTGGACAATTGTCCAGAATAAAGCTCAATTGAGCAATTTTAAATAGAGGCAAAATTGGTGAAATGCCATAGACTCGAGGGGTAATTTAAAAAAAATTCATAAAACAATTGTAACTTCCCTAATTTAAAAAAAAGCTATACTCATGCCGGAAGAAGTCATCTCAGACTAAATGGAACATTTTTTGGGAATATTTTAATGACTTTCTTGGAAACCCGCTAAATTTGCAAAAACCCATAAATTTCCTATTACTCATCCGGAATAGTCGGAAGCTTTTGCCATGGAGCAAAAAAATCTTTGATTCAGCAGTCGAAAGAACAAATATATTTTAAATAACATCAGTAGATAATCAAGTGAAATATCTCATAATTCATATCACCCATTTTTTTTTATCTCACTCCCTCCCTTTAATCAAGATTTGCGTTTTATTCAACTAACTCTCCTTAAGCGTCGTGTGGGTTGAGATGCCCAATTGTAAAGCTACAATGATAAAAAACATCGTTAGAACCAACAAAACGTGCTCTTGCGGGCGGCGAAAAGAAAATTTTGTCGATTGGACAAAATATTTGGCAATGGTAATCGAATAATTTTTGTCAAATTATATTTCATTCGATCAAGAGAATATTCTTCTCGCCGCCCGAAAACGCACGTTTTGTTGGTTCTACCAATTTTTTTTATCAGTGTATATTTCAAGAATATCCTTTCCCTTTTGTTTTAACCTTTTGAAAAAGGCAAGAAACAGCGTGAAAGAGTTAAAGGACCCTAGGGTCTCGTTTCGATCAGAGAATGGACGAGCGCACAGATTCTCACAGGAATTCATCCTACCGACGACGGTAAAAAACGGCTCGTCTTCTCAGTTTTAACGAGCGAGACTTTTTCTCACCCCCTTAAGTTGTTTTCCCCGTTGCACGATCCCGTCGGCCAACAAATTACGACCCACCGACCTCGAGTAATACAAGAGATGAGAAAAAGGGTGAGGATACAAAGTCCGGAAACGTTGGACTTCTACACGTATAACTCGTGAGTTTCACGAATATTTAACGACTCGAAAACTAGCCAAGAGCTGTGTAAGCTTATTCGGAGAATTTTCAGACCCGGACACAATTTTACACCTTCCGAAATTGGGCTTGTTCTTTTCGAGCCTGGATCTCTCATTTTTTTCTATTTTTGCCAGAAAATAACGAGCACTGGTGGCCTGGTGTGCCATTAATAATTTTCACTCGAAACACGAGAAGTTTTCATTAGACACTTATTTTCTCGGTCAAGTTAGTGGAGTTCTTAACTTCTTTAAGAGAAAAATAAAACGTTATTGTACTAATAATACATCTACAGTTGTTGGTTTATTTTTTTTTAATTTTATTTGTTTTACTATTTGAGTTGGCTGCCATGACTACAACATTTAGATTTCGAAGAGGGTTTAAATTTTAACTTGGAAATGCTTGAATTTTTATCATCAAAGATCCATAACGAATTTGAATATACTTACATAACGTATTGATATTCCTCGGAAAAAAGCTTCTTCAAATCACAGCGCGTCAACTCTCAAAATCAGCGATGAATATTTTTCTCCCCTTATCCACATGGTCCGACGTCTACAACCTAGTATCACACAAAACAAAAAGTCAAGAGTGTGTTAGCATTGGGAAAAAACGTGACTATATTTTTCATGGAAAATGGAGATTTTGTGAGGAGGAATCTTAAGATCGAGCTTTCCCTACGTCCAAACCACCCGCGAAAGAGCAAACAGCTTCTCGTAAATGGCTTAATCGAAGGGTTTTCGCGAAGAGCGGTGAATAACGCTGGCAGGTCGAGCGACAGGCCACAATACACAATACATCTCAAAACAAAGGGAAAATGAAGAAAAACAGAAATAGAAGAAATGTGTAAAGGATTAAATCGAATCTAAAAAAAAGATGGTCCCATCTGGTATTGTTAGTAACCCGCGTAAAAATAATTATGTTAAATTAAGATCACAAATCGACATATGCCAAAAGGTGCCGTTTTTGAGATGCGTTAAGACGAGATATCTTAGCAAATTTCAAAGCGATTTTGAGAACGATCTGATATCACGTTTAAATTACAATCTGATATCAGTAAACGATATCAGTGATATGTATAATTGATTTTAATCTTTCAAATGTACAATTAAATTTCTGCACAACAATTGCGCTCAAATTAATCAAAAAACTTGGTATCAAATTAATCTCAAAATTGCTTTGAACTTTTCTAAGATTTTTCGTCTAAACGTGTCTCAAAAATGGGACTTTTTGAGATATGTCAATTCATGATCACAATTTGACATAGTTATTTTTCGCGGGAAGTAAAATGTCTGATTTTACGGATTTACAATTCAAAGGGTTTGATTAGATAGTTACTCGTGTTTGTGACGTTAATTTATTACATTTTGCGGTAGTACACGGAGAAAAAGGCTTAGTTAGATCAACCAAGGCGCTTGGTTATATATGCGCCAACTAAGTTATTGGTTAGACCAACTAAGTTATTGTTTGGCCAAGTTATTGGTTACACCAACTAAATCATCTTGGTTAGTCAATCAATAACTTGGTTGGTTAACAAATAACTTGATTGGTCTAATCAATAACTTAGTTGGCGCATATATAACTAAGCGCTTAGTTGTTCTAACCAAGCCTATTTTTGCGTGTATCGTCGACCACATCCGGCGCAAGGGAAATGTGAGATGTTTTATTTCATTACAAGATCCGCGTGGGAAAACACGAACAAATCTTGTGTCCTTGCAAACGAAGGGTATTTTGATATTAGACTTACTCTCTCAATCGTCTCACTCGGACCTGCAATCTGAGCATGCGTGGCTATCATTGTTCTAGTTATGTGTATATTTAGCAGTTATATTTAGTTACCTTTTGTAAAAAAAAATTAAGGTCGACAAGTTTGTAGTAGTCGATCGACATCCATGTTGTTGATGGCTGATTCGAAAATGATGTTCCTCCTTCCAAATCCCTTCGAAATTCCAGAACCGCCATGTACACAGATCTTCCACACAAACGACCTGAGACGAAATCTGTAGGCTTTCCAGGCATCGGTAATAGTTTCGGCGATATCATACCTGCGAACTCTCAGCAAAACCTATCAGAAAACATTTTTACGCCCGGCTCACATGCTGCCGAGCGTAAATAAAAATAATGACACGTGGCATATTGGGAAAGGGGAGTGAAAAGAGCATGACTGTTCATACTTCAGCGAACAATCATCCTCTATAGTTGCCCTCTTGAGCTCCGCTTTGCATAAACTTGAAATCATGCTAAGCTTTTGCAAGGCGGAGGGGCCTCTTCAGCATATAGCCACTTTGATGACCTAGATACAATGCTTCGAGATTCTCGAATATGTAAGAAATACTAAATGATTGTTCATCAATCCAACAAAGCAAGAAAAATATTGGCACTCGAAATTTGGCGTTTCTTTTAAGAATCGTCATCTCGAGTTCCAATTTTCGTTACGAGAATCTTAAAGCCTAGTTGCCCATCATTGGATCCGGTGAGAAACCCACGGAAAGTACAACTTAGACAACGATCTGTCTCATTTACTGAGACAGATCTACAGATCTATTTCACCTCTGATCCTAGATCGCTTTGATCTCGGACTGGCAAATAGATCTGCAACTTAAGAAAGACAATTTGTTCGGGAGTAGAATTTTCCTGGCAATACAGGCAAGACCGCCCCCTACTGCCTACCTACTTAACTACAGCACACCAGAAACTCGACAAGCTACTTATAATCTACGCGCCCTGCCAAAATCGTTGAAGCTAAGCTGAAAAACGGAAAAGCAAAGGGTTTGCAAACACATTCGCGACAAATTCAGTTCACTCCACGGTTCTCATGTACACCACCCGGGTGCAAAAGCCTACTCTAGAGACAACGTCCCGGGACGCGTCCGACACCCGAGTTCAGTACCTTCAACCGCCACGAAGAAGGTACCCATTCACACTCAGCATCGTGTCTCCTGTTACTTGATTACGATTGCGTGGCTGCCACGCAATCATTATCAAGCACGAACGGAAAACACGTTGAAGTTCTTGATGACAACCTGAAAGCTGAAACAACCTATAATACTAAGATTAAATTAATGTTTTTCCTACCGGGCTAAGGACTCGAATGGGCTGATTAATAAAAATCAAATACTCTACGTCATATTCAAATAGTGGACTTTACTTTTATAAAAAATAATAACGAGGAATTGGAAGTGGGAGACAATAATTTATTTTAATCTATGCAATTGCAAAATATAACGGAAAATGATGTCGATAGCTAGAGGAGCTGGAGTCCCTCGGTTGGTGCACGAATTCGAGAGAGATATGTACTTTATTAAAGATGGAAAATAAAACCTTGGAAAATGTTATTAAAGCTCTTCTCAAATTCGACACCTGTACCGTCGCGAAAAGCTCTTCCTGCGCTCTAAAAAAATGTGGAGTATGAAATTTTATATCTCCTTGTTACTTTAAAAACTTACTCGAATCGCGTGATCGAATATTCATGGTCGATGAAAAAAGAAAAATAACAATAAAAAAAAATTATAAAAACGAACAATACGAGAGAAGCGAGGAAGAGCACTATCCTAAGCTAACAAGTACACAGACATTGAAATACATTTGGGTGGGCCACGGTCACGACGAAATCTATTATTTCGTAATTACAACCAATGCCCCGTGCCGGTTCAGATCATTCATCCTGCGACATGACTGGAGCACCAGAGGTACCATAAGCTTGACTTGCCAAACCACGACGTTAATTGTTGAAGAACTATTATAAACTCCGGCTCAGCAATCAGTTGGAAATCCATCGACGAAATATCCAGCTTTTTACGTTGATCCCGCGTCGACACTTACACGCACAAACTTTCACAAACACTGTAATCAGACGAAACATAGAGTCGGTTATAATTTAGCCAATATATACAAAAACTAATTAACCAGTGAATAAAAAATACAAAAAAAAACCTCAACAACATTACACTGAACGCCTGAAGCCCGACATTGTAGATTGAAGACTCCCGAGCATCCTTATGGGAACAGAAAAAACATCTGGCGATGAACTTATAATTATTCCTTGACTTCCGTGAGGCCATCGACGAATTGTTTCTGCCTTTTACCATCTGGACACGTGCTACCTATTGCACAAAAGAAGTAGAGTCAAATTAAAGTTAATATGTGGTAAAAAATGATGAGTTGCAATCTTATGAGTTGCATGAGTTGAAAATGTCCCCTGAAGCCACTATTTTGATAATTGTTAAAAGAATTTGAGAAAAAAAGAAATGCCTAGATCAGATTTTTAATGAGCGTAGCGAATTATTTTAATTACGTGAGTATATAGCTGTTATTTTAATTACCTGTTGGGAAGAAACAGATCGACAAATAATCAATCGAGAACCATGCTGATGACGGCTGACCGTCAACTGATGTTTCTCCTTAGAAATCGCTTTGAAATTTCTGAACATTCATGGGTATATACACTTTTCCAATCATCTCGACTTGAAACTACGATCTGGAAGCTTTCGAGGCATCGTTCATATTTTGGCGAGATTATACCTGCGAACTCTCAGCAAAACATTAGTAAACATTTTTACGCCCGGCTCACATGCTGCCGAGCGTAAATAAAAATAGTGACACGTGGCATATTGGGAAAAGGGAGTGAAAAGAGCATGACTGTTCATTCTTCAGCGAACAATCATCCTCTATAGTTGCCCTCTTGAGCTCCGCTTTGCATAAACTTAAAATCATGCTAAGCTTTTGCAAGGCGGAGGGGCCTCTTCAGCATATAGCCACTTTGATGACCTAGATACAATGCTTCGAGATTCTCGAGTATCTAAGATATTCTAAAAGATTGTTCATCAATCCAACAAAGCAAAAAAAAATATTGACCCTCGATATTTGACGGTTCTTTTAAGAATCGTAATTTCGAGTGTCAATTTTCATTACGAGAATCTCAAAGCCTAGTTGTCCATAATTGGATCCGGTGAGAAACTCACGGAAAGTACAATTCGGACAAAGATCTGTTTCGTTTACAGAGACCGATCGACAGATCTATTTTACCTCTGATCCTAGATCGCTCTGATCTCGAACTGGCAAATAGATCTGCAGCTTAAGAAAGACAATTTGTTCGGGAGTAGAACTTTCCTGGCAATACAGGCAAGACCTCCCCCTACTGCCTACCTACTTAACTACAGCACACCAGAAACTCAACAAGCTACTTATAATCTACACGTCCTGCCAAAATCGTTGAAGCTAAGCTGAAAAACGGAAAAGCAAAGAGATTGCAAACACATTCGCGACAAATTCAGTTCACTCCACGGTTCTCATGTACACCACCCGGGTGCAAAAGCCTACTCTAGAGACAACGTCCCGGGACGTGTCCGACACCCGAGTTCAGTACCTTCAACCGCCACGAAGAAGGTACCCATTCACACTCAGCATCGTGTCTCCTGTTACTTGTTAGTGATCGCATGGCTGCCACGCAATCATTATCAAGCACGAACGGAGGACACGTTGAAGTTCTTGATGACAACCTGAAAGCTGAAACATCCTATAATTCTATGATTAAATTAGTATATTTCCTACCGGGCTAAGGACTCGAATGGACTGATTAATAAAAATCAAATACTTTACTCCAATGTGCAAATAGTGGGAGGAGTGAGATAATTTATCTTTACTTTTATTTAAAAAAAAAAATTTCAAGTTGGAGAAAGCAAGTTTATTTAATCCATGCAATTGCAAAAATCATTTAAATACTCTAGAGTAAAGTGGCTGAAGTCCCTCGGTTGGTAGACGAATTCGAGAGAGACATGTACTTTATCAAAGCTGGAAAATACAAACTAGGAAAATGTTTTTAAAGCTCATCTCGAATTCGACACCTTCACCGTCGCGAAAAGCTCTTCCTGCGCTTTAAACAATGTGGAGTCTGAAATTTTATATCCACTTGTTATTTTAATAATTTACTCGAATCGCGTACGCGCACGTTCATGATCGATAGCAATTTTATAAACATTGTAAAAACGAGCAATACAAGAAAAGCGAGAAAGAGCACTATCCTAAGCTAACACGTACACAGACATTGAAATACATTTGGGTTTGCCACGGTCACGAAGAAATCTGTAATTCCATAATTACAACCAATGCCCCGTGCCGGTTCGGATCATTCATCCTGCGGCATGATTGGAGCACCAGAGGTACCATAATCTTGACTTGCCAGCCCACGACGTTAATTGTCAAAAAACTCTTATGAACTCCGGCTCAGCAATCAGTTGAAAATCCCCCGACGAAATATCCATGTTGTACACTTGCACAAACTTTCAGAAACACTGTAAGAAAACAAAACATAAAGTCAGTTATGAATTAGCCAATAGATATAAAAATTAATTAACGAATGAATAAAAAATAAAATCAAACCTTAGAACACTACACTGAACCAATATTTTAGATTGAAGACTCCAGGGCATCGCTATAAGAAAAAAACCTTCCATCGCTGAACCTCACTTGAACGAATAGTCTGTAAACACACGTAAGTGTCCAAACGTATTTGTCAGGTCAATTTTGATTTTTTATTTTCGACGTTTATTATATCCATCTCAGCGAAGACTGGAAAATGCATTGAAAGGGTTGTTTTCTTTTTTTCACCTACCAACGTACTGTAAATTAATGCATCGATTGAATCTGAAGTTGCCATAACTCTGCTTCAAGCTTCTCGAACTTGGGGAGGTGATGTACCTGCAGGATAGCTTCTCTTGACATCAAACCCACCGAGCAACGACACTCGACGACTACACTAATTAAAACAAGAATAAAAAATATTGTATGTTACCGAGACAGTTATATAATCGTTGCTGAACTTCGGATACTTCGGAGATATGTATTTTTATTTGTTATTTAATATCCGCATACACTTATTAAATTATGGTTAATATATTTTGTTATTCAGGAAGGATTTTAAGGATTTTTCAAAGGATTTATCTACTTTTTAATATAATATAATATAATTTTTATCGTTAATCGTTGAATTTTATTGTCTGTAATGACTCGTATCTAGTTACACATTTGGTAAACTAATCGGTAGTTGCAGTCGATGTTACTGAAAAATTCACTGGAAAAACACTTCAGTTCAAATTTAACTAATAATTTAATTATCTCACGAAAAATAACCGAAGAAAACTGAACTGTTGAACTATATGCTTAAGATATTCTACAGAAAACAATCGAGTTATTAAAAACATCACTGGATTGTCGATCGTTCCTTGTAGGGTATTTTAAGCAAAAAATAAATATTTACACAACACATTGTTATTGCCGTTCCGTCTTCGTATGGATGTTCCTTGTTTTCCATGAGGCCGTCGACGATCCATCCCTGGAACCAATCGTCAGACACGTACTACCTACGACACAAAAACGATTGAGTATAAAATTATCGTGTGGTAAAAGGCGAAGAGTGACATAATATTCGAAATTAAATCAAGCTCTTAAATTTTCGTGAAATACACCAATATGCAAAATTGTAAAAAATCATATTCCCAAAATCGGGAGGAGAGTAACTTCAATTTTGAGGATCAGTGTCAATGTCAAAGACATATTTTTTAAATAAGTGGCTGTTACTGTTCCAGTTATATGATTATACAGCTGTTAGTTTTAGTTACCTTTTGTGAGAAAAAAAGAGCGACAAGTATGTAATAATCGATCGACATTCATGTTGTTGATGGTTGACTGTGAATGGATGTCACATCACTTAAATTCCTTGCACATCACTTAAATTCCGGAACAGCCATGTACAACGATCTGAAATTCGTCATTTAAATTCCGGAACAGCCATGTACAACGACCTGAAATTCGTAAGCTTTCCAGGCATCCATAATAGTTTCGGCAATACCATACCTGTGAACCCTCAACAAAGCATATTAGAAAACATTTTTACGCTCGGCTCACAAGCTGCCGAGCGTAAATAAAAATAGTGACAAGTGGCATTTTGGATAAGGGGAGACAGAGAGCATGACTGTTCATTCTTCAGCGAAAAATCATCCTCTACAGTTGCCCTCTTGAGCTCCGCCTTGCATAAACTTAAAATCATGCTAAGCTTTTGCAACGCGAAGGGGCCTCTTCAGCATATAGCCACTTTGATGACCTAAATACAATGCTTCGAGATTCTCGAGTATCTAAGAAATACTAAACGATTGTTCCACAATCCAAGAAAACAAAAAAAATAGTCACTCGATATCGTCATCTCGAGTGTCAATTTTCATTACGAGAATCTCAAAGCCTAGTTGTCCATAATTGGATCCGGTGAGAAACTCACGGAAAGTACAATTCAGACAACGATCTGTCTCATTTACTGAGACAGATCGACAGATCTATTTCACCCCTGATCCTAGATCACTTTGATCTCGGACTGGCGAATAGATCTGCAGCTTAAGAAAGACAATTTGTTCGGGAGTAGAACTTTCCTGGCAATACAAGCAAGTCCGCCCCTACTGCCTACCTACTTAACTACAGCACACCAGAAACTCGACAAGCTACTTATAATCTACGCGTCCTACCCCAATCGTTGATGCTAAGCTGAAAAACGGAAAAGCAAAGTGATTGCAAACACATTCGAGACAAATTCAGTTCACTCCACGGTTCTCATGTACACCACCCAGGTGCAAAAGCCTACTCTAGAGACAACGTCCCGGGACGCGTCCGACACCCGAGTTCAGTACCTTCAACCGCCACGAAGAAGGTACCCATTCACACTCAGCGTCGTGTCTCCTGTTACTTGATAATGATCGCGTGGCTGCCACGCAATCATTATCAAGCACGAACGGAGGACACGTTGAAGTTCTTGATGATAACCTGAAAGCTGAAACAACCTATAATTCTATGGTTAAATTAGTATCTTTCCTACCGGGCTAAGGACTCGAATGGGGTGGTTAATAAAAATCCAATACTCTTCTCCAATATGCAAATAGTGGACTTTACTTTTATAAAAAATAATGAAAAAGAATTTGAGCTGAGAGAAAATAATTATTTTTAATCCATGCAATATCAAGAAACAATGGAAAATGATTTCGATAGCTGGAAGAGCTAAAGTCCCTCGGTTGGTGAACGAATTCGAGAGAGACGTGGTTTTTTTAAAGATGGAAAATAAAATCTTGGAAAATGTTATGAAACCTCTTCTCGAATCCGACACCTTTACCGTCGCGAAAAGCTCTTCCTGCGCTTCCAAAAATGTGGAGTCTGAAATATTATATCTCCTTGTTACTGTAATAATTTACTCGAAACGCGAGAGCATATATTCATGGTTACTGAAAATAGAAAAATAAACGATAAAAAAATTATAAAAACGAACAATACAAGAGAAGCGAGGAAGAGCACTATCCTGAGCTAACACATACGCAGGCATTGACATACATTTGGGTGTGCCACTGTCACGATAAAATCTGTCAATCGGTAATTACAACCAATGCCCCGTGCCGGTTCGGATCATTCATCCTGCGGCATGATTGGGGCACCGGAGGTACCAAAAGCCTGACTTGCCAACCCACGATGTCAATTGTCGAAAAACTATTATGAAGTCCGGCCCAGCAATCTGTTGCAAATCCCTCGACGAAATATCCAGCTTCTTACGTAGATCCCTCGTCAACACTTACACGCACAAATTTGCACAAACACTGTAAGCAGACGAAACATAAAGTCCGTTATGATATAACCAATAGATACAAAAATTAATTGACGGGTAAATAGAAAAATATAAACAAACCTTAACACTACACTGAACGCCTAAAGCCCGAAATTTTAGGTTGCAGACTTCCGAGCATCCTTTTGGAAACTGAAAACACATCTGGCGCTGAACTTATAATTATTCCTTGATTTCCGTGAGGCCGTCGACGAATCGTTTCTGCATTTTACCATCTGATACGTACTACCTGTTGCACATAAGAATATATTATAAATAATGACGAGTTGTAATCATTTGAATTAAGAATTGCCGCTGAAGACACTAGTTTGTTAATTATTAAAAGATTTTCAGAAATAGAAGAAATGTCTAGGTCAGATTTTTAATAAACTATTATTTTAATTACCTGTTGTAAAAAAAAAACAGATCGCCAAGTATGTAGGAATTGTTCCACATATAGGGTTGATGACGAACTGGAACGTGGTTTATTCCTTGCACATCTGTTCAAAATCCTGAATAGCCAAGTACACACATTTTCCACACATCACGACCTGAAACAATGATCTGCAGACTTTTCGGACATCGGTAATACTTTCAGCAATATTATATCTGCGAACTCTCAGCAAAACTCATTAGTAAACATTTTACGCTCGGCTCACATGCTGCCGAGCGTAAATAAAAATCGTGACACGTGGCATATTGGGTAAGGGGAGAAAGAAAGCATGACTGTTCATTATTCAGCGAACAATCATCCTTTATAGTTGCCCTCTTGAGCTCCGCTTTGCATAAACTCAAAATCATGCTAAGCTTTTGCAACGCGGAGGGGCCTCTTCAGCATATAGCCACTTTGATGACCTAGATACAATGCTTCGAGATTCTCGAGTATCTAAGAAATACTAAATGATTGTTCAACAATCCAACAAAGCAAGACAAATATTGGCACTCGAAATTTGGCGTTTCTTTTAAAAATCGTCATATCGAGTGCCAATTTTCGTTACGAGAATCTCAAAGCCTAGTTGCCCATAATTGGATCCGGTGAGAAACTCACGGAAAGTACAATTCAGACAACGATCTGTCTCATTTACTGAGACAGATCTACAGATCTATTTCACCTCTGATCCTAGATCGCTTTGATCTCGGACTGGCAAATAGATCTGCAGCTTAAGAAAGACAATTTGTTCGGGAGTAGCACTTTCCTGCCAATACAGGCAAGACCGCCCCCTACTGCCTACCTACTTAACTACAACATACCAGAAACTCGACAAGCTACTTATAATCTACGCGTCCTGCCTAAATCGTTGAAGCTAAGCTGAAAAACGGAAAAGCAAAGTGATTGCAAACACATTCGCGACAAATTCAGTTCTCTCCACGATTCTCATGTACACCACCCGGGTGCAAAAGCCTACTCTAGAGACAGCGTCCCGGGACGCGTCCGACACCCGAGTTCAGTACCTTCAACCGCCACGAAGAAGGTACCCATTCACTCTCATTGTGTCGTGTCTCCTGTTATCGATCAAAGATTGCGCGGCTGCCGCCCAATCGTTGATCAAGCACGAAGGGAGATCACGCTGAAGGTCTCGATGATCACCTGAAAGCTGAAACATCCTATAATTCTACGGTTAAATTAGTATCTCTCCTAACGGTCTAAGGACTCGAAAATGCTGATAAAAGTAGTCATTTAATTTAACAAAAATCAAATATTCTACTCAAAAATGCAAGTAGCAAAAGGAAAAAAAACAGACTCTTACATTTTTTCTATACAGAATAGCATGCAAAAAAGTTTTACAGCAAGTAAACAAACATTTTGTAAAATATCAAGTTCATTTTAGTATTTAAAAAATCAGCAATCATATAAATAAGTGAAAGTGAAGCTTAAGCTCCTCGGTTGGCAATTAAATTCGAGCGAGTTATCCACTTTATTTAAGAAGAAAAACGAAAACTAGATTCAAAAATCTAGTAGAAGTAAATAACAACATTCTCGAACTCGATCGCACATTACCGTCGCGAAAAGCTCTTCCTGCGCTTTAAAAAATATCTTGAAATCTGAAATTTTATATCTCCTTGTTATTTTAATAATTTACTCGAATCGCGTACGCGCATTTTCATGGTCGATAGCAACTTTATAAACATTGTAAAAACGAGCAATACAAGAAAAGCGAGAAAGAGCACTATCCTAAGCTGACACGTTTACAGGCATTGACATACATTTGGGTTTGCCACGGTCACGAAAAAATCTGTTATTCCATAATTACAACCAATGCCCCGTGCCGGTTCGGATCATTCATCCTGCGGCATGATTGGAGCACCAGAGGGACCATAATCTTGACTTGCCAACCCATGGCGTTAATTGTTGAAAAACTCTTATAAACTCCGGCTCAGCAATCAGTTGAAAATCCCTCGACGAAATATCCATGTTTTTCCGTAAATCCCAGGTCGACACTTACACTTGCACAAACTTTCACAAACACTGTAAGTAGACAAAACATTCAGTCAGATATGATTTAGCCAACAGATAAAAAAATTAATTAACGAATGAATAAAAAATAAAATCGAACCTTAAGAACACTACACTGAACCAATATAGTAGATTGAAGACTCCAGGACATCGCTATAAGAAAAAAAACTTCCATCGTCGAACCTCACTTGAACGAATAGTCTGTAAACACACGTAAGTGTCCAAACGAATTTTTTAGGTCACTTTTTTATTTATATTTGCGACATTTATTATATCCATCTTAACGAAGTCTGCAATCAAAGGGTTGTTTTATTTTCTTCACCTACCGATGTACTATAAATTAATGCATCGATTGAATCTGAAGTTGCCATGACTCTGCTTCAAAGCTCCTCGAACTTTGGGACGTGAAGTACCTGCAGGATAGCTTCTCTTGACATCAATCGCACCGAGCAACGACACTCGAAGACTACACTAATTAAAACAAGAATAAAAAATATTGTATGTTACCGAAACAGTTATATAATCGTTGCTGAATTTCGGATACTTCGGAGATATGTTTTTTAATTTGTTATTTAATATCAGCATATACTTATTAAATTATGGTTAATATATTTTGTTATTCAGGAAGGATTTTAAGGACTTTTCAAAGGATTTATCTACTTTTTAATATAATATAATATAATATAATTTTTATCGTTAATCGTTGAATTTTATTGTCTGTAATGACTCGTAGCTAGTTACACATTTGGTAAACTAATCGGTAGTTGCAGTCGACGTTACTGAAAAACTCACTGGGAAAACACTTCACTTCAAATTTAAGTAATAATTTAATTGTCTCACGAAAAATAACCGAAGAAAACTTTGAACTTTTGAAATATGCTTAAGATATTCTACAAGAAACTATCGAATTACTAAAAACATCACTGGATTTTCGATCGTTTCTTGTAGGCTATTTTAAGCAAAAAATAAATATTTACACAACACGTTGTTATTGCCGTTTCATGTTCGTATGAATGTTCCTTGTTTTCCATGAGGCCGTCAACGATCCATCCCTAAAACCAATCGTCAGACACGTACTACCTATGACACATAAAAAAATTAAATAAATTATTATCGTGTGGTTAAAGGCGAAGAGTTGACATAATTTGTATTGAAAATATAGATTCTAGATATTCGAAATTTATATCAAGTTCTTAAATTTTCGTGAAATACACCATTATGCAAAATAGTATTAAAAATCTTATTTCCGAAGTCGGGACAAAAGTAATTGTAATTGTGAGAATTCGACCAAATTTCAAGGACAGATTTTTTTAGATGAGTGGCTGTCATTGTTCTAGTTATGTGTTTATACAGCTGTTAGTTTTAGTTACCTTTTGTGAGAAAAAAAGATCTAGAAGCATGTAATAATCGATCGACATCCATGTTGTTGATGGTTGACTGTGAATGGATGTATCTCCTTCCACATCACTTAAATTCCGGAACAGCCATGTACAACGACCTGAAGTTCGTAGGCTTTCCAGGCATCGATAATAGTTTCGGCAATATCATACCTGTGAACCCTCAGCAAAGCATATTAGAAAACATTTTTACGCTCGGCTCACATGCTGCCGAGCGTAAATAAAAATAGTGACAAGTGGCATTTTGGGTAAGGGGAGAAAGAGAGCATGACTGTTCATTCTTCAGCGAATAATCATCCTCTATAGTTGCCCTCTTGAGCTCGGCTTTGCATAAACTTCAAATCATGCTAAGCTTTTGCAACGCGGAGGGGCCTCTTCAGCATATAGCCACTTTGATGATCTAGATACAATGCTTCAAGATTCTCGAGTATCTAAAAAATACTAAAAGATTGTTCAACAATCCAAAAAGCAAATAAAATATTGACACTCGATATTTGGCGTTTCTTTTAAGAACCGTCAACTCGAGTGTCAATTTTAGTTACGAGAATCTCAAAGCCTAGTTGCCCATAATTGGATCCGGTGAGAAACTCACGGAAAGTACAATTCAGTCAACCATCTGTCTCATTTACTGAGACAGATCGACAGGTCTATTTCACCCCTGATCCTAGATCGCTTTGATCTCGGACTGGCGAATAGATCTGTAGCTTAAGAAAGACAATTTGTTCGGGAGTATTACTTTCCTGGCAATACAAGCAAGTCCACCCCCTACTGCCTACCTACTTAACTACAGCACACCAGAAACTCGACAAGCTACTTATAATCTACGCGTCCTGCCTAAATCGTTGATGCTAAGCTGAAAAACGGAAAAGCAAAGTGATTGCAAACACATTCGAAACAAATTCAGTTCACTCCACGGTTCTCATGTACACCACCCGGGTGCAAAAGCCTACTCTAGAGACAACGTCCCGGGACGCGTCCGACACCCGAGTTCAGTACCTTCAACCGCCACGAAGAAGGTACCCATTCACACTCAGCGTCGTGTCTCCTGTTACTTGATTACGATTGCGTGGCTGCCACGCAATCATTATCAAGCACGAGCGGAGGACACGTTGAAGTTCTTGATGACAACCTGAAAGCTGAAACATCCTATAATTCTACGATTATATTAGTATCTTTCCTACCGGGCTAAGGACTCGAACTGGCTGGTTAATAAAAATCCAATACTCTACTCCATTATGCAAATAGCGGGTTTTACTTTTATAAAAAATAATGAAAATAGTTTGAGCTGGGAGAAAACAGTTTTTTTTAAATCCATGCAATTGCAAGAAGTAATGGAAAATGATGTCGATAGCTGGAGGAGCTGAAGTCCCTCGGTCGGTGAACGGATTCGAGAGAGACGTGGTTGTTTTTGAAGATGGAAAGTAAAAACTTAGAAAATGTTATTAAAGCTCTTCTCAAATTCGACACCTTTACCGTCGCGGAAAGCTCTTCCTGCGCTTTCAAAAATATGGAGACTGAAATTTGATATCTCCTTGTTACCTTAATAATTTACTCGTATCGCGTGATCGTATATTCATAGTCGATGCAAAAAGAAAAACAGTTTAAAAAATTATAAAAACGAACAATACAAGAGAAGCGAGGAAGAGCACTATCCTGAGCTAACAAGTACACAGACATTGAAATACATTTGGGTGTGCCACTGTCACGACAAAATCTGTCAATTGGTAATTACAACCAATGCCCCGTGCCGGTTCGGATCATTCATCCTGCGGCATGATTGGAGCACCGGAGGTACCATCAGTCTGACTTGCCAACCCACGATGTTAATTGTCGAAAAACTATTATGAAGTCCGGCCCAGCAACCTGTTGCAAATTCCTCGACGAAATATCCAGCTTCTTACGTAGATCCCTCGTCGACACTTACACGCACAAATTTGCACAAACACTGTAAGCAGACGAAACATAAAGTCCGTTATGATTTAACCAACAGATACAAAAATTAATTGACGGGTGAATAGAAAAATATAAACAAACCTTAACACTACACTGAACGCCTAAAGCCCGAAATTTTAAATTGCAGACTTCCGAGCATCCTTTTGGAAACCGAAAACACATCTGGCGCTGAACTTATAATTATTCCTTGATTTCCATGAGGCCGTCCACGAATCGTCTCTGCATTTTACCATCTGACCCCTACTTCCTGTTCTACATGAGAATATATTATAAATAATGACGAGTTGCAATCTTTTGAATTAAGAATTTCCGCTGAAGACACTAGTTAATTATTGAAAGATTTTGAGA
Source organism: Ephialtes manifestator (assembly GCA_963970395.1). Taxonomy (NCBI): domain Eukaryota; kingdom Metazoa; phylum Arthropoda; class Insecta; order Hymenoptera; family Ichneumonidae; genus Ephialtes; species Ephialtes manifestator. The sequence goes on from OZ019972.1 coordinate 24,405,169, forward strand.
AATAGAAGAAATGTCTAGGTCAGATTTTTAATAAACTGTTATTTTAATTACCTGTTGTAAAAAAAAACAGATCGCCAAGTATGTAGGAATTGTTCCACATATAGGGTTGATGACGAACTGGAACATGGTTTTTTCCTTGCACATCTGTTCCAAGTTCCTGAATAGCCGAGTACACACATTTTCCACACATCACGACCTGAAACAATGATCTGCAGACTTTTCGGACATCGGTAATACTTTCAGCAATATTATACCTGCGAACTCTCAACAAAACTCATTAGTAAACATTTTACGCTCGGCTCACATGCTGCCGAGCGTAAATAAAAATCGTGACACGTGGCATATTGGGTAAGGGTAGATAAAGAGCATGACTGTTCATTCTTCAGCGAACAATCATCCTCTATAGTTGCCCTCTTGAGCTCCGCTTTGCATAAACTTCAAATCATGCTAAGCTTTTGCAACGCGGAGGGGCCTCTTCAGCATATAGCCACTTTGATGACCTAGATACAATGCTTCGAGATTCTCGAGTATCTAAAAAATACTAAAAGATTGTTCAACAATCCAAAAAGCGAATAAAATATTGACACTCGATATTTGGCGTTTCTTTTAAGAACCGTCAACTCGAGTGTCAATTTTAGTTACGAGAATCTCAAAGCCTAGCTGCCCATAATTGGATCCGGTGAGAAACTCACGGAAAGTACAATTCAGTCAACCATCTGTCTCATTTACTGAGACAGATCGACAGGTCTATTTCACCCCTGATCCTAGATCGCTTTGATCTCGGACTGGCGAATAGATCTGCAGCTTAAGAAAGACAATTTATTCGGGAGTAGAACTTTCCTGGCAATACAGGCAAGTGCGCCCCCTACTGCCTACCTACTTAACTACAACATACCAGAAACTCGACAAGCTACTTATAATCTACGCGTCCTGCCAAAATCGTTGAAGCTAAGCTGAAAAACGGAAAAGCAAAGTAATTGCAAACACATTCGCGACAAATTCAGTTCACTCCACGGTTCTCATTCGCACCACCCGGGTGCAAAAACCTACTCTAGAGACAACGTCCCGGGACGCGTCCGACACCCGAGTTCAGTACCTTCAACCGCCACGAAGAAGGTACCCATTCACTCTCATTGTGTCGTGTCTCCTGTTATCGATCAAAGATTGCGCGGCTGCCGCCCAATCGTTGATCAAGCACGAAGGGAGATCACGCTGAAGGTCTCGATGATCACCTGAAAGCTGAAACATCCTATAATTCTACGGTTAAATTAGTATCTCTCCTAACGGTCTAAGAACTCGAAAATGCTGATAAAAGTAGTCATTTAATTTAACAAAAATCAAATATTTTATTCAAAAATGCAATTAGCAAAAGGAAAAAAACAGACTCTTATATTTTTTCTATACAGAATAGCATGCAAAAAAGTTTTACAACAAGTAAACAAACATTTTGTAAAATATTAAGTTGATTAAAGTATTTAAAAAATCAGCAATCATATAAATAAGTGAAAGTGAAGCTTAAGTTCCTCGGTTGGCAATTAAATTCGAGCGAGTTATCTACTTTATTTAAGAAGAAAAACAAAAACTAGATTCAAAAATCTAGTAGAATTAAATAACAACATTCTCGAACTCGATCGCGCATTACCGTCGCGAAAAGCTCTTCCTGCGCTTTAAAAAATATGGAGTCTGAAATTTTATATCTCCTTGTTATTTTAATAATTTACTCGAATCGCGTACGCGCATTTTCATGGTCGATAGCAATTTTATAAACATTGTAAAAACGAGCAATACAAGAAAAGCGAGAAAGAGCATTATCCTAAGCTAACACGTTTACAGGCATTGAAATACATTTTGGTTTGCCACGGTCACGAAAAAATCTGTTATTCCATAATTACAACCAATGCCCCGTGCCGGTTCGGATCATTCATCCTGCGGCATGATTGTTGCACCAGAGGAACCATAATCTTGACTTGCCAACCCATGAGGTTAATTGTTGAAAAACTCTTATAAACTCCGGCTCAGCAATCAGTTGAAAATCCCTCGACGAAATATCCATGTTTTTCCGTAAATCCCGGGTCGACACTTACAGTTGCACAAACTTTCACAAACACTGTAAGTAGACGAAACATTCAGTCAGTTATGATTTAGTCAATAGATAAAAAAATTAATTAACGAATGAATAAAAAATAAAATCGAACCTTAAGAACACTACACTGAACCAATATTGTAGATTGAAGACTCCAGGACATCGCTATAAGAAAAAAAACTTCCATCGTCGAACCTCGCTTGAACGAATAGTCTGTAAACACACGTAAGTGTCCAAACGAATTTTTTAGGTCATTTTTTAATTTATATTTGCGACATTTATTATATCCATCTTAACGGAGTCTGGAAAATGCATTCAAAGGGTTGTTTTCTTTTCTTCACCTACCGATGTACTATAAATTAATGCATCGATTGAATCTGAAGTTGCCATGACTCTGCTTCAAGCTCCTCGAACTTTGGGACGTGAAGTACCTGCAGGATAGCTTCTCTTGACATCAAACGCACCGAGCAACGACACTCGACGACTACACTAATTAAAACAAGAATAAAAAATATTGTATGTTACCGAGACAATTATATAATCGTTGCTGAACTTCGAATACTTCGGATATATGTTTTTTAATTTGTTATTTAATATTAGCATATACTTATTAAATTATGGTTAATATATTTTGTTATTCAGGAAGGTTTTTAAGGACTTCTCAAAGGATTTATCTACTTATTAATATAATATAATATAATTTTTATCGTTAATCGTTGAATTTTATTGTCTGTAATGACTCGTAGCTAGTTACACATTTGGTAAACTAATCGGTAGTTGCAGTCGACGTTACTGAAGAATTCACTGGAAAAACACTTCACTTCAAATTTAAGTAATAATTTAATTGTCTCACGAAAAATAACCGAAGAAAACTTTGAACTTTCTAACTATATGCTTAAGATATTCTACAGGAAACAATCGAATTATTAAAAACATCACTGGATTTTCGATCGTTTCTTGTAGGCTATTTTAAGCAAAAAATAAATATTTACACAACACGTTGTTATTGCCGTTTCATGTTCGTATGAGTGTTCCTTGTTTTCCATGAGGCCGTCGACGATCCATCCCTGAAACCAATCGTCAGACACGTACTACCTATGACACATAAAAAAATTAAATAAATTATTATCGTGTGGTAAAAGGTGAAGAGTTGACATAATTTGTATTGAAAATATAGATTCTAGATATTCGAAATTTATATCAATTTCTTAAATTTTCGTGAAATACACCATTATGCAAAATAGTATTCAAAATCATATTTCCGAAGTCGGGACGAAAGTAATTGTAATTGTGAGAATTCGACCAAATGTCAAGGACAGAATTTTTTAGATGAGTGGCTGTCATTGTTCTAGTTATGTGTTTATACAGCTGTTAGTTTTAGTTACCTTTTGTGAGAAAAAAAGATCAAGAAGCATGTAATAATCGATCGACATCCATATTGTTGATGGTTGACTGTGAATGGATGTATCTCCTTCCACATCACTTAAATTCCGGAACAGCCATGTACAACGACCTGAAATTCGTAGGCTTTCCAGGCATCGATAATAGTTTCGGCAATATCATACCTGCGAACTCTCAGCAAAACATATTAGTAAACATTTTTACGCTCGGCTCACATGTTGCCGAGCGTAAATAAAAATAGTGACAAGTGGCATTTTGGGTAAGGGGAGAAAGTGAGCATGACTGTACATTCTTCAGCGAACAATCATCCTCTATAGTTGCCCTCTTGAGCTCCGCTTTGCATAAACTTGAAATCATGCTAAGCTTTTGCAACGCGGAGGGGCCTCTTCAGCATATAGCCACTTTGATGACCTAGATACAATGCTTCGAGATTCTCGAGTATCTAAGAAATACTAAATGATTGTTCAACAATCCAACAAAGCAAGAAAAATATTGACACTCGATATTTGGCGCTTTTTTTAAGAATCGTCATCTCGAGTGTCAATTTTAATTACGAGAATCTCAAAGCCTAGTTGTCCATAATTGGATCCGGTGAGAAAGTCACGGAAAGTACAATTCGGACAACGATCTGTCTCATTTACTGAGACAGATCGACAGATCTATTTCACCCCTGATCCTAGATCGATTTGATCTCAGACTGGCAAATAGATCTGCAGCTTAAGAAAGACAATTTCTTCGGGAGTAGAACTTTCTTCCTGGCAATACAGGCAAGTCCGCCCCCTACTGCCTACCTACTTAACTACAGCACACCAGAAACTCGACAAGCTACTTATAATCTACGCGTCCTGCCTAAATCGATGAAGCTAAGCTGAAAAACGGAAAAGCAAAGTGATTGCAAACACATTCGCGACAAATTCAGTTCACTCCACGGTTCTCATTCGCACCACCCGGGTGCAAAAACCTACTCTAGAGACAACGTCCCGGGACGCGTCCGACACCCGAGTTCAGTACCTTCAACCGCCACGAAGAAGGTACCCATTCACTCTCATTGTGTCGTGTCTCCTGTTACTCGATCAAAGATTGCGCGGCTGCCACCCAATCGTTGATCAAGCACGAAGGGAGAACACGCTGAAGGTCTCGATGATCACCTGAAAGCTGAAACATCCTATAATTCTACGGTTAAATTAGTATCTCTCCTAACGGTCTAAGCACTCGAAAATGCTGATAAAAGTAGTCATTTAATTTAACAAAAATCAAATATTCTACTCAAAAATGCAAGTAGCAAAAGGAAAAAACAGACTCTTACATTTTTTCTATACAGAATAGCATGCAAAAAAGTATTACAGCAAGTAAATAAACATTTTGTAAAATATTAAGTTGATTTAAGTATTTAAAAAATCAGCAATTATATAAATAAGTGAAGCTGAAGCTTAAGTTCCTCGGTTGGCAATTAAGTTCGAGCGAGTTATCCACTTTATTTAAGAAGAAAAACAAAAACTAGATTCAAAAATCTAGTAGAAGTAAATAACAGCATTCTCGAACTCGATGGCCATTACCGTCGCGAAAAGCTCTTCCTGCGCTTGAACAAATGTGGCATCTTCAATTTTATATCCACTCGTTAACTCTAATTATTTACTGGAATTTTCGTTAAATTATACAAATGTAAAAAATTTTTTAAAATCTGCTAGATCCGATTTTGAACATGTTAAACTTGAAATTAACTTGTAAACGAATCTACTGAACCAAAAACAAAAGACAAAATACAAAAAAAGCGAGGTTGAGCACTATCCTGAGCTAACATGTATAAATAAACATTTAAATAATATATATGGGGATGCCACGGTCACTTTTACAACATGGAAATCGTTAATTACAACCGATGCCCTGTGCCGATCCGGACCATTCATCCTACGGCATGATTAGGGCACCAGAGGGACCATTAATAGAACTTGCCGAACGATAACTGGAGCCTCGTTCAGCGTTTTTATGATTCGTTCCGTTGTGACAATTCCTCCGATTTCTCCTGACGAATGATCCATATTTCAGCATACATCCCACGTTGATCCCTCGAAGTTTTCACAAAGACGCTGTTTCGCACCCTGTAATGATAAAAAATATAATCAATTTTGTGGTTTCCCCATATAAATGAAAACTGAATTAAATAATTAATCAAACTCAACATATCAATATTGGTTCGAAAATTTGCGGTTAAAATTGAAAGATATTTTAGCCAAATTGCTTGCGTAATTTGGGGTAATTAATTTAAGATAATAATCGGTGGTTGCTTTGTGTTATTAAAATTGAATTAAATAAATAATTAAACTCAACATATCAATAATAGTTTGAAAATTTTCTGTTCAAATTGAATGATATTTTGGCCAGTTTGCTTGCATAATTTGTGGTAATTAATTTAAGATGATGATCAGTGATTACTTCTGAAATTTAGTACTTTTGTATAAAATAAATATTAGCCACATATGAAAACATTATGACAATTTCAGGTTCGAGTGGTAATAAAAAAAAAAAAGAATAAATTAATTTAACAATAATTTTATAAATTTAAAGAGATTGAATTATTTTTCAAAGTATTTTTATTAAAATGAATTAGTAATGTTTATAATTTTTAAAATCACATGAATTTTTAATGATTAATGTAATGTAATGATTGCTTTATGTCATTTTCCTGATAGCAAAATGTTGTGTATCTTGTATGAAATAAGTATTAGCCATATATGAAAACATTTTGACGACTCCAGGTTGAAGTGGTAATGAAAGGAAAACAATCAAGAAATAAACGTAACAATAATTATATAAACTGATGTAAATAATGAAACAATAATTTTATAAATTTACAGAGTTTCAATTATTTTTCAAAATATTTTTTATCAAACTGCCTTGGTAATGTTTGTAATTTTTAAAAATTATAAACTGTGAATATGTAAAATTAATTACATGAATTTTTAATAATTAATATAATGTAATGATTGCTTTATGTCATTTTCCTGATAGCAAAATTTTGTATATTTTGTATGAAATAAATATTAGCCATATATGAAAACATTTTGACAACTCCAGGTTGAAGTGGTAATGAAAGAAAAACAATCAAGAAATAAACGTAACAATAATTATATGAACTGATGTAAATAATGAAACAATAATTTTATAAATTTAAACAATTTCAATTTTTCAAGATATTTTTATCAAACTGAATTGGTAATGTTTGTAATTTTTTAAATTGTAAACTGTGAATAGGTAAAATTAATTACATGAATTTTTAATGATTAATGTAATGTAATCATTAATGATTGATTTATGTCATTTTCCTGATAGCAAAATTTTGTATATTGCATGTGAAATAAGTATTAGCCATATATGAAAACATTTTGACAACTCCAAGTTGAAGAGGTAATGAAAGAAAAACAATCAAGAAATAAACGTAACAATAATTATATAAATTTAAACAGTTTCAATTATTTTTCAAAATATTTTTATTAAACTGAATTGGTAATGTTTGTAATTTTTTAAATTGTAAACTGTGAATAGGTAAAATTAATTACATGAATTTCTAATAATTAATGTAATGTAATGATTGCTTTATGTCATTTTCCTGATAGCAAAATTTTATATATTTTGTATCAAATAAGTATTAGCCATATATGAAAACATTGTGACAACTCCTGGTTGAAGTGGTAACGAAAGAAAAACAAGCAAGAAATAATCGTAACAATAATTATATAAACTGATGTAAATAATGAAACAATAATTTTATAAATTTAAAGAGTTTCAATTATTTTTCAAAATATTTTTATCAAACTGAATTGGTAATGTTTGTAATTATTCAAATTGTAAACTGTGAATAGGTAAAATTAGTTACATGAATTTTTAATAATTAATGTAATGTAATGATTGCTTTATATCATTTTCCTGATAGCAAAATTTTGTATATTTTATATGAAATAAGTATTAGCCACATATGAAAACATTTTGACAACTCCAGGTTGAAGTGGTAATGAAAGAAAAACAATCAAGAAATAAACGTAACAATAATTATATAAACTGATGTAAATAATGAAATAATAATTTTATAAATTTAAACAGTTTCAATTATTTTTCCAAATATTTTTATCAAACTGAATTGGTAATGTTTGTAATTTTTTTAACTGTAAACTGTGAATAGATAAAATTAATTACATGAATTTTTAATGATTAATGTAATGTAATCATCAATGATTGATTTATGTCATTTTCCTGCTAGCAAAATTTTGTATATTTCTTGTGAAATAAGTATTAGCCATATATGAAAACAATTTGACAACTCCAGGTTGAAGAGGGAATGAAAGAAAAACAATCAAGAAATAAACGTAACAATAATTAGATAAACTGATGTAAATAATGAAACAATAATTTGATAAATTTAAAGAGTTTCAATTATTTTTCAAAATATTTTTATGAAACTGAATTGGTAATGTTTTTAATTTTTTAAATTGTAAACTGTGAATAGGTAAAATTAGTTACATGAATTTTTAATGATTAATGTAATGTAATCATCAATGATTGATTTATGTCATTTTCCTGCTAGCAAAATTTTGTATATTTCTTGTGAAATAAGTATTAGCCATATATGAAAACAATTTGACTACTCCAGGTTGAAGAGGTAATGAAAGAAAAACAAAGAAGAAATAAACGTAACAATAATTATATAAACTGCTCTAAATAATGGCACAGAATCAAGAATGTTGATAATCAAAAGAAATGTTGAGAAAAGTTTTAGCTGTAATGTTACGTTAAATAGTATTGTTTTTATTATATTATATTGCAATTGCCATAATTGTAGATGCATAATTGTATCACAAACTTCCAATATGCATTTTTAAACAAATTTCCTGCGTTAAGCATTGTGTAAAATCATTATGTATTATTACACAAATATGAATCTAAATTGACACAAAATAAACTTCTTTTACACAAAATGTTATTAACGTAAACTCAAAAACTTAACGAATAGAAAATGCTCTGAATCTCGCAATCATTGTAATACGAATCAACATTTTTATTATACGATTTAATATTATTAACGTGTTACTAAATAAATAAAATAAATAAAATTGAGCTCAAGTGCTAAGGAAATATTTACATAATTTTTTCTCCAAATCGCATTAGTCTCATGATGCAAAATCATAATTATTAGAAAAGTAAAATAAATGGGTAATATAAAAAAGTCTGTCAAAACAAACCTCACAAATAAACACTGAACACGAATGTGGAATCACTGGTTTTGGAAATTCTGGGCTCCTTAGCTCAATCCCAAGCTCGATTGTCACAGTCACTTCCATTTTTTTAAAATGATACAGCTTGAAGAAAAAATCTGGAAATACATAAAAACAACCATTAAAATCAATAATAATAATAATAATAAAAAAAAAAGATGAAAAAAAAATGTCACTCGATTTATAATTAATTCGAAGCTGCTATGCACAAAAAAATCTTCTCGAAGTATTCGAACACTCACGAAGAAGTATCCCGATCAAAAGAGAGTAGTATTTGTTTCTCATAATTCGATCGCGACTTCGTGTGTTTTCGAGCAGGTATAATAAAAAAAATCAATTTCTATTACTAGAAATCATTATTCGTCTAATATGTGCTAAGAATTCTATGAGTTCTTGGAATTGCGCGTTACCATATACGGTAATCTACAAAAAATATGTGCAAATACGTAAAACAATTAACTGCCATGTAAGGCATGCGCAAAAAATATGCGCAGTTCCTTGAAAAAACCGTTGGAACGTCACACGATGTTTTTCTTCGAATTCGGGTGAACAAAAGAGTTCCTAGAAAAAAACCGTTGGCACGTCACGTGATGTTTTTCTTCGAATTCGGGTGAACAAAAGAGTTCACCCAAATTCGAAGAAAAACATCGCGTGACGTTCCAACGGTTTTTTCAAGGAACTTGAACAAGGAACTTTTTCTTCGAATTCGGGTGAACTCTTTTGTTTACTCGAATTCGAAGAAAAACATCGCGCGACGTTCCAACTGTTCTTTTCAAGGAACTGCGCATATTTTTTGCGCATACCTTACATGGCAACTAATTTTTCTACGAATTTGCACATATCTTTTTGTAAATTACCGTATATGGCAACACGCAATTCCAAGAACTCATAGAATTCTTAGCACATATTAGACGAATAATGATTTCTAGTAATAGAAGTTGATTTTTTTTTATTATACCTGCTCAAAAAGACACGAAGTCGCGATCGAATTATGAGAAACAAATACTACTACCCTGCGAAGACACTTCATTTTTTCTCGATCGTAGATATCGTATTTATCGTTTTCTTTGGTACTCGAAATTGTTTCCAGGAGGTTCTTCACTATGCGAACTCATCACTCCCGGCAATATTTTGATCGATTTTGACGGATCATCTGCTTTTTTCGATGTATTTCGCGAGACTGACGTGCAGACGTAACGCGCGACCTTTACCGGCGGCGGCCATACTGGATTTTTTAACGGTTTTTTCTGCTTCAACTTCAAATTTTGCAATCACTGATATTTACCGAATAACAACATGTTCGAACCAGAAAATACACTTTATGCATAGATTTCAAGACCGCAAATCCTCGGTTATCAATTTTTCGATCGACTTTTATCATTTTACTATAATTTTTTATGAATACAATTTGCCTGACCGTACTATAGTTTTTTCCGACACTAACTCGATCTTTATTTCGATCGATATTTTTAATATTTGGACCCGACGATACGAAAAAAGGCACTGGAGTGATAGCAGAGTCGGTAAAATTACCGTATGATACGAATTTTTAAATTATTTCGAACTAATTACCTGATTTTTTTATAATTTTCTCGAGACTGACTCTCAGACGCGATGTACACTCGACGGAGGCGGCAGCCATACTGAATTTTTCAACGGTTTTTTCTACTACAATTTCAAATTTTGCTATAACCGATATTGACCGAATAATTACGTATCTGAGCCCGAAAATACACTTTACATGTAAATCTCAAGTCCCCAAATCTTCCGTTATTAATTTTTTTATCGACTTTTATAATTTTATTATCATTTTTGATAAACGCAATTTGCCGGACCGTGCGTATTTTTTTTCTACTGCCCGTGCGTGTCGCGACATGCAGCGTGAATAGACGATACCTACCCTCGTGATTTTATAACACAACGACTCGATCTTTATTTCGATCGATATTTCTAATATTTGGACCCGATGATACGAAAAAAGGCTCTCAAGAGACAGCCAAGTCGTCAAAATTACCGTACGACACGAATTTTATATTATTTCGGACGAATTACCTGCTTTTTTTGACGTACTTCACGAGACGAACTTACAGACACGATTTACACTCGCCGGAGGCGGCGGCCATACTGGATTGTAACGTTTATTTCTGCTCCACGTCAAATTTTGCTATCGGCTATATTGACCAAATAATTACGTGTACGAGCCCGAACATACACTTTACGCATAAGTCTCAAATGAGCCAACACTTCGATAATAATTTTACAATTGAATTCTGTTATCTATCTATTATTTTTCGATAAATATACTATGGGGCTGACTGCAGCTACTGTTGCACTACTAACACGTATGATCGGACGTACCGGCTAAACTCGACACTTGGCAACAACATCGATTTTTTCGATTGACGATATTTCCAATATTATTTGTCGGCGCGATCCAAAAAAGCTCTCTAACGATAGGAAAAAACCTCTCACGTACTTGTGCGATGATTTTTTAATATATATTCACGAATTACCTGCTTTTTTCGGAAGATTTCGAGCGACGGGTCGGCAGCGTAACAAATGTGACTAGGGGGCAGCAGCCATATTGAATTTTCAACGGTCACTTCAGCTTCAACTTCAAATTTTCCTATCACCGATTTTGACCGAATAATTACGTGCCCGAGCCCGAAAATACACTATATACGTAAATCTCACGTCCGCAAATCCTCCGTTAATAATTTTTTGATTGACTTTTATAATTTTATTATCATTTTTGATAAATGCAATTTGCCTGACCGTGCGTATATTTTCTTTATTGCCGGTGCGTGTCGCGACATGCAGCGTGAACAAACAATAACTACTCTCGTGTTTTTATGTCATTGACTCGATCTTTATTTTTATCGATATTTCTAATATTTGGACCCGACGATACAAAAAAAGGCACTCGAGTGATAGCCGAGTCGACAAAATTACCGTACGATACGAATTTTTTAATTATTTCGAACGAATTACCTGCTTTTTTGACAGTTTTCTCGAGACTCACTTTCAGACGTGATGTACACTCGGCGGAGACGGTGGCCATACTGGATTTTTGAACGGTTTTTTCTGCCCCTATTTCAAATTTTGCTATCACCGATATTAACCGAATAATTATGTGTCTGAGCCCGAAAATACACTTTACACGTAAATCTCACGTCCGCAAATCTTCCGTTAATCATTTTTTGATCGACTTTTATAATTTTATTATCGTTTTTGATAAATTGAATTTGCCTGAATATGCGTATTTTTTCTTTATTGCCGGTGCGTGTTGCGACATGCAGCGTGAACAAACAATAACTACTCTCGTGTTTTTATGTCAATGACTCGATCTTTATTTTGATCGATATTTCTAATATTTGGACCCGACGATACGAAAAAAGGCACTTGGGTGATAGCCTAATCGACAAAATTACCGTACAATACGAATTTTTAAATTATTTCGAACGAATTACCTGCTTTTTTGATAGTTTTCTCGAGACTCACTTGCAGACGTGATGTACACTCGACGGAGACGATGGCCATACTGGATTTTTCAACGGTTTTTTCTACTCCTATTTCAAATTTTGCTATCACCGATATTAACCGAATAATTATGTGTCTGAGCCCGAAAATACATTTTACACGTAAATCTCACGTCCGCAAATCTTCCGTTAATAATTTTTTGATCGACTTTTATAATTTTATTATCGTTTTTGATAAATGCAATTTACCTGACCGTGCGTATTTTTTCTTTATTGCCGGTGCGTGTCGCGACATGCAGCGTGAACAAACAATAACTACTCTCGTGTTTTTATGTCAATGACTCGATCTTTATTTTGATCGATATTTCTAATATTTGGACCCGACGATACGAAAAAAGGCACTCGGGTGATAGCCAAGTCGCCAAAATTGCCGTACGATACGAATTTTCGATTATTTCGGGCGAATTACCTGTTTTTTTTTACGTATTTTGCGAGACTGACTTGCAGACGCGATTTACACTCGCCAGAAGCGGTGACCATATTGGTTTTTAACGTTTATTTCTGCTGAACTTCAAATTTTGCTATCGGCGATATTCACCGAATAATTACGTGTCCGAGCCCGAAAACACACTTTACGCATAAGTCTCAAATGCGCCAACACTTCGATAATAATTTTTCAATTGGCTTTTGTTATCGATCTACTATTTTTCGATAAATACAATCTGGCTGACTGCAGCTACACTTGCACTACTAAGACGTACGATCGGACGTACCGGCTAAACTCGACACTTGGCGACAACATCGTTTTTTTCGATTGACGATATCTCCAAAATTTTTTATCTCCGCGATCCCAAAACGCTCTCTAATGATAGCAAAAAACCTCTCGGTTACTTGTGCAATGATTTTGAAATGTATAATGACGAATTACCTGCTTTTTTCGGAAAATTTCGAGCGACTGGTCGGCAGCGTAACAAAGGAGACTCACATTCTGTAGGGGCGGCGGCCATATTGAACTTTCAACGGTCACTTCTGTTTAAACTTCAGTTAGCCATCGCTGATATATAATATATATACGATATACACTTTATTCCAAGTACTATTTTCTGCCTATTTTTTACCTAGTTAGGCCGATTTCGGTAAGTCATCGATCTTTTTCGATAAATAGACGCTGTTGTGCAACGTCGTTTTCCTGCTCCGGTAGTGAAGAAATACTTGCGAGCATGCCTAAATCCATCGATGTATCGAGCAGATCATTCATTTTTCAATCGATATTCCGCGATATACCCACTGTTAAAAAAATTATTATTCTAAGGAATTATCAATTATAGATAACTAAACAATTATTTTCGTAATTACATAACATGTTTTCATCTGTTATAAGTAAACAAGAAATCGCGTTACGTCGTTGTCCGCTTTTCCAAAAAATCCCATTATAACGATTCACGCTAAAAGTTTCTCAATTTATCTGAAAAAAAGTATTTTCTAATCAATTTTGGCTTCCTCATAGAGGAAGCTTGGCGCTAAGCTACAGATAATGAGGAAGTAATGTGCAAGATTCTACTTTGCATCCTTTTTAAGTATAATCAGTATTAAATTTAAGTTATATCTGTAAAAAAAGTTCAAATTTCATAGGATTTTGAGTTTTATCAAATAATTACATTGTTTTTCAACCAGTTTAGTCAAAGTTTCACAGAACCAATCAAATATTTTGTGACAGTAGATATTAATTTTTTTGTGAGCAATTATATATATCAGGATGCAACTTAACATGCTAGGAAATTTACAAAAATTACTGTTGTAAAATGGGGAGCAAAGAAAATTTAAATAGATAACGTAATGAGATTTATTAGAGTTCTTATTTTACAATATGCAAAACAATGCAAATTTATTAACCAGTGTAAAATCAGAGTTATTGCATTCAAATGTTCTATACAAATTTAGTCGTTAAGCACTGAGTTATAAACATTATTTGAAACTGAAGAATTTCCTTGCATACACATCTATATATTTAATATATTAATTTAATATATTATATTTTCTATTGGTTATTACAACATTCCATAATTGTATATTGTGACATATTGTTATATTCATAAACTAATAGCGTTACTGAAGCATTTGTATTATTTGTATTATAAACATTATTTGAAACTGAAGAATTTCCTTGCATACACATCTATATATTTAATATATTAATTTAATATATTGTATTTTCTATTGGTCATTACAACATTCCACAATTGTATATTGTGATATATTGTTATATTATTATTGGTTTCTTCCGTATGCCTTCTTCAGGCTTTTGCGTTTCCCCTCTCCCCTTTTCCCCGTTCCTTCGTAGAGACCCCTCTAGAGTGTTGTCCGCAGCCACTCATCCTAATGCACTACTGTATGCCTTTGCACGAGGGCACAGGGAAACTGCGGAAAACCTGGAGGATACAGTCGGCTTTATTTTTACTGAGTTTCTACTGTATGAGAATACATTAGAAACTCAGAAAAACTGCCTCCCGCTCAGCAGTTGGCGCGCAAACCAGTGCAAGGCTAAGCGGTCACCCATCCAAGTTATGACCGCAAATAATGCTGCTTAACTCTGGGGACCGCCGAAGCCACACACCGACCGCGCGTCCACTGCTGTCGGTGATATATTGTTATATTCCATAGACTAATAGTCTTACTGAAGCCTTTGTATTATTCTTTCATATTTGTATGCTTATTACTTATGTTATTATTCATCTAAAAGACTTTTCTCCCTGAACTTTTCAATAAATAAACAGATAAATGAAACAATGGCCAACTCTTGATTTTAATTTTTCACAATATCAAGTTTTTTCTTTTATCTTTTTGTTACATATTATTTAAGCGCATTAATATCTTTAATTATTTATGAAAATTATTTAGCTGTGATTGGTGCTCTTCTCGACACCCTAGACGACAAAAATGATGAAGTCAGAGAGGCTGTCGTTGAATCCATCAGAAGAATATCACGGCAAAGTCCCGAGGTCGTTATTCACGCTGCCGTCTATTATTGGGAGCTACATAAAAAGGTGCCACAAATAAATATCTCAAAATAACGACCAAAAAAATTACTGTACTTTTCTATAATTTTATAACACTTCGCTTACGCTCTTTGTCGAAGATGTCGACCGCCCACGTAGCTGCGGTGCTCAGAGTAATGATGGAAACCTGCAGAGACGAGCCTCTAGTTTTGCCCAACGACTTAGCAACTTCTGTAGCTGAGTTGGCCGTTAACGAGCTCGCTAATCACAATACCGACAAGGAAGCGTCGGAATTACTCGTCGCTTTAAGCAGATCGCATTGTACCCAAGCCATGGGTGGCATATTATGCAGGCACGAAAATTTGCATTACAAAAACAATCATAAACAATTATTAGCAAAAATTCATCAAGTAGAATAAGTGAAAATCAGTTTTGGAAAAAATTGCTAATTGTCTAATGAAAAAATTATAATAATTAAAATATAGTTCATAAAAATGAAAGGACGTTTTACGACGAGTTTTTTTATCGACAGGTTCGAGCCCCAAACGGTACCAAATTGCGCTGTTATAAGAGCGATGGGAATGGTCGCATCTTGCAACCCTTTTGGCATGGTGCCCTTCATAAAGCTCACGCTGAGCGTTATGCTGCCAATGCTCAAACACATTCATGATGATGAACAGAAGCAGGCTTTTTGTTTCAGTACGTATGCATTTTTTTCCTTCGTTATTAAGCGTGAAATCGATAATATTTGAATTTATCATCGGGAAGCTGTAGAATTTTCAGTCTCAAAGATCAATTTTTGTTTCAATTATGTGATGTCATTTTTAATTTGTTTTCAATTATTTGAGGTCAGTTTTAAATTATGTTTTCAATTATTGGAAATTATTTTTTAATCAAATTCGAATTTATGTTTTAATTATTTGAGTTGAATTTGCAATTCTTGTTCCAATTATTTAAAGTCCTTTAAACAAGATTGAATTCTGTTGTTTGAAATTTATTTTTAAGACCACGTATGTTAGAAGAATACAATGTTTTTTTTTGCAGCTCTGGGTAAATTTGCTGAAGCTATAAATGACTATGTGATGAATTTGGACGAGGCACCTGATCCTGGTATCAGTAAAGAAGTTTTCGCCGAGGAGATGTCCACGATTTTCGAGACTCTCACTTACAGTTGGCTTAAAACTGGCCGTCACGAAGTGAAATTAGCTGAAAGCATACTGACGGCATTGTCGCCAATTTTACCACTTCTGCCAGCCGAGGAAAAATCTACTGAAAAAACAGTCAATCGCATATCGAAGCTAACGCCCATTCTCCTTAATCTTTGCAAATGGCCGAACGTCCGATTGGCCGCTACAAGGTTATTTTTAATTATTTACGCTCTTCTTTGTTTTTATTTTTTACAAATTTCTATCGAGCCAAACAAAAATCATGAATATTTTTTTCTTAGGTGATAAAAATTAACTGTTTTTTTTTAGAGTTTTAGCAATGCTTCTAAATTGCACTCACGAAGATGACAAGGAACATTTGCGACCTTTTCTCGAGCAAATGCATCAGAGCTTGTTCGACCTTGTAAGCGTGACACCCTTCGAAGCTTATCGTGATGCACTGCTGACTCATTACGAAGTTTTGCAATGTTCTCGCGCTATTGTGGTGCTTTATCCCGAGGAGGGACTCGACAGAATTTTACAACAATTGAAGTCACCCACGAGCACTCAAAGGGCTCGGGCACTTATCATTCTCAAACACCTGATCAACACCTTACCGACTGAAGTATACTTATTTTAATTACTGCAATATTGTTAATCAATCGATTAATAATTAATTAAAAACTAAATATGGTTAGAAAATAAGTTAATCAAAACGAGAAAAAAATTTCTTTGGAAAGTAAGAAAATTTTTAGTAAAATTTAAGATTTTCAAAGAAATTTAAGAGATTTCCAGATAACTTTTTTTTGAAAATTCTATGTTATTTCTTAAATTTCCTAAAAATTTAAGAATTTTAATTTACTAAAATGCTTTCACCACTTTACGACAAATTAGTTATTCATTTTTAACAAAAGTAATCACAACCACAGGTTTAGTTGATTTAACCAAGTCTTTGTCTCTTCAGGACATTACAAATAATCGTAAACTGTAATTGCGCTAATGATAAATGTAAATAAAAAATGATTTAAATAATTTAGGACGATGCGACACTACAGAGAATCGCTCTGAGCCTCCAAAATTCGCTGGGCGACGGAAGCGCTCGACAAATGGTTGGTGCTATAGTAGCATTAGCGGCACATCCAACTCTGCCGCTACTTCCATCTCAAAGAGCCACTTTTATTCGTTTTATGGTAATGATGTATTTTTCAAAATAATCGCGAACTTTTTATTTGTAAAAATAATAAACACTCGTGAAATATTAATAATGTATAATTAATTATGTTGTATAATTAATAAGGTGTTGCGTTGTGGTATTGCAAACGACGAGCCTCAAGCTTACGAAGAAGCTCTTTATCTTTTGGCCACGACTGTCGAGGGCGCTGAAATTTGGCTCTGGCCTTCTCTGATTCGGGCATTGCTGGATCCCGCTTACGTCACTTCAGTAAGAACGATTTACATTCACAAAAATAGAGAAAATAATAAAAATTACTAAAGTGTTATTGAGAATTTATTGAAAAATAACACTCAACAGGCAATTCCAGTTTTGAGAGCTTTGTCGGCACTGGCGGTGAAGATAATTAGAGGAGACGGTGCGTCAACGAATTTACAAAAAGAATTTGCCGGTACAAAGATATTGGCTCGGTGCATCGAACTTTTGGCTGAAGAGAAAAATCGACTGGGTGTCGTGGCTTTTTTGAGATCCTCGGCACCACTTATGGGACATAGACTGAAACCCGAATGGGACACAAAACTTCTCCTAATCACGAGAACACTCGAGGCGGAAGACGCCGTTGTGACTTGGAATGAAAGGTAAGAGAAAGAAAATTCCTACATTATTTAACCATTTAATCTCCAATTTGACACATGGTTAAAAGAAAATAGGCGTGAAGATATATTCATAATTTATAAAGAAATTTTGTGAAAGTTTCATGAACATTAATATCAACTAATGAAAAAAATTAGAATAAAACTGCATTTTTTAAATTTTTGCGTGTAAATATTTTAAAAAAAAGAAAACAGGATTCTTAAAAAATAACAATTTAAAAACATTTTGATACAGAAAAGTATCAAGACTTCGGGAAACTGATTTTTTTGTAAACCTAGCTCTGGTCTAAAAGGGTTAATATTATATCATAATCGTGGTGAAATTTTGAAAACTTAACTGAGTTCCATTATGTAAATATTTTAATAAAAGAAAACAGGATTCTTCAAAAGTAACAATTTAAAAACATTTGATACAGAAAAATATCAAGACGTCGGGAAATTGATTTTTTCTTTCAATAATAATCTAGCTGTGGTCTAAAATAGTTAATATTATATCATAATCTTGGTGAAATTTCGAAAACTTAGCTGAGTTCCATTATGTAAATATTTTAATAAAAGAAAACAGGATTCTTCAAAAATAACAATTTAAAAACATTTGATACAGAAAAATATCAAGACGTCGGGAAACTGATTTATTCTTTCAATAATAATCTAGCTCTGGTCTAAAAGGGTTAATATTATTTCATAATCTTGGTGAAATTTCGAAAACTTAACTGAGTTCCATTGTGTTTACTGATTTCGTTCAACATTCTGCTTCAGAATCATTGCGTGGGAGGAGAGTATGGTAGAATTTTTGGAGGAGAGTGTCGAACTGGAGGGAGAATCGTGGGGTCAG
Source organism: Ephialtes manifestator (assembly GCA_963970395.1). Classification (NCBI taxonomy): domain Eukaryota; kingdom Metazoa; phylum Arthropoda; class Insecta; order Hymenoptera; family Ichneumonidae; genus Ephialtes; species Ephialtes manifestator. Next base: position 24,424,199 of record OZ019972.1, read on the forward strand.
AAATTGTCAGAAGAATTAGCGAGTAGATTGGGAGCTCCAGAAGTAGCACCATTTTTGGCAGCCGTTACAACGGATCCTCGTCACTTGTCGATGCTGGTCGAGCTCGTAAAAGTGCAACATTCACGCGAAGAGTGTTCAAGAGCGTTGGGTTTTGCGGCCAAGCGAAACTTGGAAAAAATACTGAGCCTTATGGAGGAAGCATGCGCTATCGAAGAGACGAAGCGAAATCCCACGAGACTTCTTGGTCTTGTTAGAGACGCAAAAGCCGCAGCGAGCACAGAAGCTGTCAAGGCGAATCTTTTGCGAGCATACGCGGAGATCGCGCGACGCGGAGATGCCGCTCAACTATTCGGCCCCATTGAGGAACATATTTTGCCGTGGGTAATCAGACAATTAAGCGACAGTAGCAAAGATCTAAGTGGCAAAGAGGCTGGATTGATTGCACTTGAGCAGGTAAATACATTTAAGAGTATTTGAGAATATTTGTAAATGGTTGAGAATATTTTGAGAGTATTTTGAGAGTATTTTGAGAGTATTTTGAGAGTATTTTGAGAATACTTTGAGATTATTTTGAGAGTATTTTGAGAGTTTTTTGAAAATATTTGTAGAGTATTTTGAGAATATTTTGAGAGTAATTTGACAGTATTTTGAGAGTATTTTGAGAGTATTTTGAGAGTATTTTGAAAGTATTTTAAGCATATTTTGATAGTATTTTGATAGTATTTTGATAGTATTTTGATAGTATTTTGATAGTATTTTGATAGTATTTTGATAGTATTTTGATAGTATTTTGATAGTATTTTGATAGTATTTTGAGAGTATCTTGAGAGTATTTTGAGAGTATTTGATTTTTACAGCTGGGTGGTGCAGTTCATCCCAATAGATTGGCCAATTCGACGGGTTTGAGGGCCAGAGGGAGCAGTCTTGCGACTCTACTGTCACTCTTGCAAACAAATTCTGGCTACAGACCACTTCAAATTTATCCAGGAATTTTGAAAGCCATCATAGCACTTCTGTATCCTTTTTTCCATAATTTCTCAAAAAATGTCAGCTTATTGACGTGGCTTTATCAAATAGAGTGGAGCGCTTTGCATTCGAGGTATTCTTCGTCAGTTCAAGTTAAAATTTATTAATTTTTTTCCTCTCCAAATGTGGTTTGCTTGCTGTGCGATTTTTTTTTGTAGGTTAAGTGCATATCGCTTTCGATTACATGAACTTAAAAGCAACATTACAAATGTTTGGATGAGTGAAAAAAAAATTAAATAAAAAAGTGGTTGAACTGACTGAGAATGTCTCATTAGTTTCATCAGTGCCCATTTTCATTTTAATACCATGACTATAAACGTCTCTTTAAATTAATCACATATGCTTCAATGCAAAACACTGAACTAAAACATAAAAAATTGTGGCTGCTGCTTTAAAAAATTGGGTTTATAGTTTCCTGAACAAATATACAGGCGAATTCCACCACCGCTCAGTGCTGAGGAAAGGGAGATACTGCTTAGCACCGTCCTTGATAAAGTTATTGGCGCCAGTACTGATGTATGTATTAAAAAAATATATTTGATTATCATTTTTTAAAGATCACAATATTCAATATGTTTTTTCCCTCATTTCTCATTGCAGATTGATACAATACTCACTGTAGATGCTAGCCATACGGTTCTATCGAGTTTGTCTACAGTTTGCAGCGAAGTAGTTCTCGATTCAGCTGATGCTCTAGCTGAACTTGTTGACATTCTTTTACCATGGATGCAGTCAAAATCAAGCTCGGAGAGGCGAACTACTCTGCTTGTGCTTCGCGCAACTCTAAAGTAAGTATATTTTTCTTATTATAAAACAGTTTTTCCATCGAGTACATTAGGTATTCTATGAAAATGTATTTTGAGTACTTCTATGACTGAATAATTATCCATTACAACCAGTATTAAATATTTTCATTTATCTAAATTATTCATAATTATTGTAAAATTGTGGAACTTCTAAGTTTTGGATAATAATTAATTAGTTATTCGTTCCAAAAAGTATTTTCGTTGAATTTGCTCATCTTTGGTTCACATATTACGACCATGAGATGTGCTTCACAAATTTCTATTTGAATAAAAAAATGAACATATTAATTGTAATAGTTAAATATTAACAAAATATGTATGAAAAAATAACACTGGGTATGTTGAAGTTTTTTCTACTGCAAATGTTTGCATTGCATTTTTTTCTTGCTGGATATTAAGAAAAAAAACTCTTTACAGATCTTATCACGATTCCTTGAAGTATACTTATCCAGGAGGAAAGTTGGAACCAGGAAAGTTGTTGGGAAGAATATTATCGTGGTGTGCGGATCCTGAGAACTCGCTGCGACCTTTGGTGGTCGATTGTGTTGCCATAACTTTGGGAATCGGTGCTCGTCATCGTTCCACCCTGCCAGACAATAATTTGAGTCAAGACATCATTGAATCTAAAAAAATATTGATTAGTGATGATACGACCGTTCTTTATGATGGCGTCAAAAGTTTGGCTGTTGCCGCGTGCGGGCGAATCGCTTCCGGTGAAGTCATTAGCCTCGCCGAAGGTCTTATCGAGGGTCTTCTCTTTCGGGGCGAGGGTGGACTCGCCGCTGGTATCGGTTTGACCCAACTTTTTCGTATCAGAGGCGCTGATATTCCTCATGCGGATTTGTATCTTGTTGGTAAGCACTGATTCTATTTATAGCATTTTTTTATTTTATTATGTTCACTTTTATTTATTTACATTATGTTCATTATATTTCTTTAATTTTTAAAAATACAATCGTTTAATGAACAAAATAAAAATCAACATTGTTGAAGATCCTAAGGACATTGATTTGAAATTATAGTAATGCTGAAATGTAATCAATAAAATAGTTGAAAAGTATAATCATTTGGAGAGGTTATTTTTTTTTTTATTATAAAAAGTATTTGATGATTTTTTCAAGCACATAGGTACATTTTTCGTAACAATTATTTAACGGCTTTTAAATTGAATGATTCTATTATGCGATTGATTTCTTTTTGCAGACAATGTGATCTCGCAGATGCGACAGATGGAAAATACAAGTTGTAGACGAGGCGCGGCCAAGGCAATTAAATCACTAAGCATTCATCATCCGGAAGAAGTGATGGAACACTTGTTACATCAACCACTGCCACCGGATCGAGGCACCGAAGAATGCTGGAAAGAATTGGGTACCGACAACGATTTTGGTATTCGAGTGAGTAACTTATAAGTTTCAACAAACTGTAAGCTCCCATTTCTTTCTGAAATCACCATTTATAGAATAGTTAATTTAATAATAAATATAACAAATATTGAGTACAGTTCCACATTTTTTAAAGAAAATTTCCGTGTATTACATGAAAATTACATTTTTTAAAGAATGTCGACATTTGTTTATTAAAAACTGTTGATAATTGTAAAATTAAATGTATCATACGATATATATTCACCCGAGAAAAATACAGTTTTGCAATAGTCATTTTTAATCCTTCAAATAACACTAATTATTTATATTCAATTTTTCAGACACTGGACTATCTGCTGGCACGTCTCGATACCGAACACATTCTGGCCGAAAGTCCATCGGATTCTCATAATTCTGGCAAAAACAATACAGCAGCATTTCCACCGTTGTCCGCAATGGTTTCGCTACGTCATCTTCTACAATCGTCAAACTCGGAAGCCTTAATTGAAAGTCGTCTACCCGAACTCATCTCGATTTTACTAAAATATTTGGGAGGTTGGCTGCAGGTAGACGCACCCGTTTCTGTAATCAGCACAAAATTCGGCTTTGTGCCTAATCGCGAAGCTTCGAAACTCAGCCCTCATCGTGAAGTTTATTCCGTACTTACGAATATACTCACAGTCGTTAATTCCAACGTTGCATCGAGCCTCCTCAACGAATCTGTGAGTTATTTCATTTATTTCATTTTCTTTAAATGTAGTTAAAAACACAGTTGTGAGCCTGCATTATTCTGCAGATATTTTCTTTCAGTATAATTGATTCAACAGTTCTTATTTTATCAACATTTTCGCATTGTTTAACAGCCCGTTAAAAAAATTAAACTTTCATAAAATGACGATTTTTTTTAAATCTGCAGTGAAAACTATTCTTAAGGAATTTTTTTTTTTTGTGAAATTTTAGAAAATCTACTCTTCTGCAATTACGGTAAAGTTTGAATATTTTTAAATAAGCCCTGCAGGTTGTTATTAGAAAATAATAATTATGCCAATTATGACATGAATTATACCAAGTTCCTTTCAATATTTCTGAGGAAATGTGTCATTCTTATATTTTTCTATTGCTGTTCTAAAAATTCTGTATTCAAAAATTCAAACACTTTAATTGTCTTGGCCATACTTGTTCATTTAAATACCGATTGATTTTTAATGTTTAAGGTATTCGATACGGAATCCCGAGCGGAAATGAGTCTGGTTTCAACAGTGAGATCCGTAGTTCGCTGTCTATTGAACAAAAACGGAATTATGTGGAAACTCGCGAATTCTCTGGGAAAACTAGTAACGAGCGTGTTACCAGCGCAGCGTGCAGTCGCAACTGTCTTTTATGCCGAGCTGATCGGTCGTGTGGATTGCGGCGAAAGATGGCTCGACACTTTCATAAATACTCTTCACGAGGCTAAATCCGATTCCTCGCCACTAGTCAGAAAATGGGCGACTATCGGACTCACCAGGATCGCTTATCTCGAGCCAAAGCAGGTATAATGTGAAAAAAAATGATATACTTTATTCAATAGCTAATAAATTATCAATAAACCAGGGAATAGTAATTGAACAAATTATTTCCCAAATACCAATTATTTTCTGAATTAATCTTGAACCACGAATAATCCAAATTATCATTTCGTTGGTAAAAACATTGTTATTAGTAAGTAATTAACGAAAAGCCAAGGAAAAGTCAACGTAAAAATTTCGCAAAAGTATGTCAAGTGATTGTGAATTTTACAGAACGTTTAGTTCTTACTTTAATTTTTTCGTCCAATTCTGGGAATACATTTCACTAAGAAACTGAGTAGAAATGAGGCAAGGCCCTGCTTTGCATCCTTTTAAAAAATAACGTATTGGACATAATTATTCGCTGCTAATTGATACAAAGTTCTTGTGCAGTGATGACTAATCATATTGTTATTTTTTTAAGATTGACGAATATTTCGACAATTGTATGGCAGCACTATTGGAGGGTTTAGAAGAGCCACCGAATTCCGAAGGAGGTTGCGAAGTAGTTATAGAATCTCTTCAAGGATTGTCTATACTCTTGTCGATAAAGACTGAGCGTCCGATAAGTCCACGTGTAGTGCTGGCATTGAAGCCTTTTGTCGAAAAGGAAAATTGGGAGATGAGACTGGCGGCTATTAGTGCACTAGGTGCAATATCCACCGGTTGGATGAAAAGTTTTACGGAGCCGGACGACGACGTTACCGATCATCTGCTTGGTTGCCTTCCGTGCCTCACGATCAAAATCGGAGATCCCAATTATTTGGTTGCCAAAGCCGCAAAGGAGACTCTCTGCGAAGCTGTTAATCTAATGCAGTGCGAGCAACTTGGAAAGGTGATTAAAAGTCATCTATCCCCGAACAACGACACAAATATCGAAAATTTCTTCAGGGAGTTGATTGAGTGCCTAAACACAGAACTGCCAAGAAGGGCTGAGGAACTTAGGTAAGAGAATTCGATAAATTTTATGTTTATTACACCGATTTTTTTTTTTTTTAACTAAATTGCATCCCATGTTTTGATTATTTCCAATCATTTTCAATTTTTAAATCAAGGAGCCAATTGAAAAAAAAAATCAAGTTTGAAAATGTGAAAAAGATTAAGCAGGTTCAGAATACTAAAAACAAACAACATATTCTAAAGTTACAATCCGATCGGAGACTATATCAGACTTACATTTTTTTAAAGCAGGTTGTGTATCAGATGATTTTAAAACAATTAGGGTGAATGCACCAGTAATTGACTAGTCACCAGTGAATGACTAACAGCTTTTTGAGAGTTCATGAAAAATTTTGACGTCTTGGCTGAACGTTAGATTTTTAATGTGTCTATTTTTTAAACTTCTACTGTGATTATTTTGTTGCGGAAGCCTATTTGACTCTACCCTAGTGACTCTACCCTATATACTGGTTTTTCAGGAACGCAGTTGTACGTGGATATTCGAGATCAGAGAACACCTCAACTCGCGCAACTTCGGTGCTGATCCTCGGCCTGTTTGGTACTCCGAGGCCGGAGGACGTTCAACGCATGCTTCAGCTTTTGCGTGATCAAGAAAGCGTCGTAAAAGTTGGCGCTGCCAGAGCACTGGCCCTCGGATTTACAATATAGTTTTATGAAAAAAGTTTGTCGCCAGACACATGAAAAGTTACCAAAGAAATCCACAATGATTCCTTTGGTCTCGGAGTGATAACGTGCGACCGGATTCCCGGGGGATATTCGTTGTTATTTTTTTTTTGTTCGTTGATTAGATGTTAGCTGTTAATCATTGTACAGATTTTTGCAATTATTTCTTCCACCTATTTGGAAGTATTTTATCCATTGATACCGAAATCATCGGATTTGTTTTTATATTAATCGATTTATGGACTGAGCGTTGTTTTGCATCGATTCAGAAGATATAAACATATTCCCTACAATAAGTGCGCTTATATTTTTACGATATTGATAATGATGATAAATAAAATTAATATATTCTTGAGACTATCATGGATAGATTTGTTAGAGTGGTGATGAAAAGTTTATGGGCAATTTACCGAATATATATATTTCACTTTATATCAGTTTTGACATAACATAACATAAATAAATAAAAAATTTCAATGCATGAATTTGGTTCCGATCCCAGTGGTGTCTGACAACACCGCCGACCAATCAGAGCACGAACAGATCGCTAATAATGAATTTCATATTTGTTACTCATGAACTTATTGGGGGAGGAATATCGAATTCATATTTATAAAAATTGATTAACTATTTCAATGAGTTATGGGTATTTCGACTGATGACTGAGGTTTAAGAAATAAATCGGTATCGCAAATTTGCGCTTCTTCATTTTTATATCTCAATCATTTCGCCTGCAATACATGTAATTGTTAGCAAAAAAGTAATAAAGTAAAGTTTGAGCACTCACTATGTTACGTAAAAACATCGATCAAAGTAGTGTCGAAGTAGCAAGTAATCGCGGTACCATTTTACAAATTTTCCAGACGGGCCGTCACAGTTTCGTTAGCGAATATATCGAATCCATATTTTTAAATATTGGTAAATCATTTTTATGCGTTATGTGTATTTCAGTTGACGACTGAAGATTAACAAATAAATCGGTATCGCAAAATGGCTTCTTCAGTTTTGAATCTCAATCATTTCGCCTGCAATAAATGTAATTATTAGCACCAAAAAAAGATTAACTCGTCTACTCACTATGTTATGTGAAAGTATCTACCAAAGTTGTGACGAAGTAGTAAGATAGTCGCGGTACCATTTTACATATTTAACAACAGGACTATTTCGCTTTTTGATGACATTTTGGTCCATTTAAAGAATTTTTCAGAAAAGCCGTTGCACTTTTTGAAAGTACTTTACAACATAAATTCAGAAGGAGTACAACGGTTTTTGAGTAAATTTTGCTCCCTTTTACAAATGTTACAAAAGGGTCATTATGCATTTTGAGCGCACTTCGTTTAATTTACAAATTTTTTCAGTTATGGTTTTTGCGAACACTTTTGTTCTGCATTTATACATTTTTTAGAGGATCAGTTGAGCATTTTAAGGACACTTTTGTCTGGAAAAGTGCAGCTCAAGATGTTGCACGTAAGAGATGACATTAATGGACTATAGAAATTTACGAATTACTCACGAAGCTAACGCCTGCGAGACGGTGAGATCTGGATGGTAGGGTGAAAGTTTTTTCTTCACTACAAGAACACCCAAAGCTATGGAAGTTCTATGACCTCCATAGGCCAAGGGAAGTTTTTCGTACGGAAGTCTCAATTTTTTGTTGCCTTCTATCAATTCACTGATTACTTTCCGATGTTCGGATTTTTCAATCAAATTTATGCTCGTTTCAACCGGTCTAATACCAAATTTAACAATGAATTTTCATCGAAAACTATATACTTATATATTTTTAATTCTAGACTTACTGCAAAGGACAGGTATTTTCTGTTCGATCTATGAGTTGTCGACTTTGCAAAAAATCCCACTTTTTCGCCACATTTTTAAATGTTGTCGGTATGGGCTTAATTTGTACAGGCACCTGAATTAAATTGATTACTTTTGAAAACTTTCAAGTTTCGTAATCTTTCAAAACTAAACGTGGGTAATTTTACTGAATCTCCAGGCGCTTCGAAATTTATTTCGTGCTTGCATTTATCATTATTTATGTCAAAATCACGCCAGACTTCATCGGCCGCTTGCGCCACGGTACTTTTGTATACATAGTTGGCGATAAGTCTACGGGTTTCCGGGTCTTTCACATCATCGAGATTCACCGCCGGGCTCACCAATTCCATTGGTTTTGTTCTTTCGCACCATAATGAAATGTCGCCAATAATAATAATAATAATATATACATCTCGGAAACATCGTTCACTTATGTTTGATAACATTTAAATACATTTTCGGAACGAAATGTTAAACAATAAATAAACAAAATTTGTATTAAATTAATTTATGGCATAAACAAATATAATGAATTTATCGATATCGAGTTGTTTAGAACTCTGCCTAAAAGCATGTTTTGTATCGTTTTTAACCCTTTGATGCACACATTTTTATTTTTAAAAAGTTACTTTTATTTAAAATCGAGAAAGAAAACGTTGAAATATTTAAAAAATGATAATAATCTAGGTGGGATGTTAAACATCCCGCTGTGCATCAAAGGGTTAATACAATTACTTATATAATTCAGTAAAAAAGTGTTTTTGTCATAATATTCGGCAATTTACCTACCGCGAAAAATCAAGAGTTTGATTATTTTTACATTGACATTTTCTATGAATAGGAGTTCGAGGATCTGTGCCAACGATTTCCTTGGGTTGCCAGAGAGCGTCGAAAGGCAGTCGAGTGACATAATCCAATTTTTGAAAGGTATCATGACTCTCCGCAAAAATCGGAAATGTAATTTTCTTCTGCTTAATATTTTTTAATTGTTGCCGGACATTTTTCTCGGTTTTTTTCAACTCATAACGGCGAAAATCATCGCGATAAGTGGTAGGTTCGCTACAGATGCCGATCAAATTTTCGGGCGACGCCATTTTTTCCTTCTGCAATGTCATAAATAATTGGGCAGTCCTTCTTTTGTTTGTTTTCATTTATTTCATAAAAATCTTTCACTACCTTACGGAATTTCGGTGAAATTCGTTGTAGAATTTGTGCTTTGACGCCTCTTAAGGTACAATTATCATAATGTAGGTATTAATATTGACTAAAGTTATAACAATTTTATACATCCATTTGTCTCAGTCTTGGCAGAATCCTGCCCAACGGTACGTTGACCTTGTTAGTTTCATATTTATTTGCTGTGTAATTTTTCTATGCAGACGCTGAGTTGCTGAAGACGATGCAACAAGTGTCTCATGTTTGCGCTCGACTGACGTAGACCAGCCTGCTCACCACCGACTCCGAAATCCTGACGTTGTCCCAACTCGAAATGGAGACGAGCGAGACGCTCCTGTTGTTCTCTTATCTCCGTCATTTGTTCCATGCTGCAGTCTTTGCCTGAAAATTTTTCTTTCTCAATACTCGCTACGCTTTAATTTAATTCTCATGACCCTTTGAAGCACAGATTTAATCGCAAACATTCTTTTCCTGTTTTCGTTTTATAATGACTAAAAAATAATGGATAAGCTTCTTGTATTCGTTATATTATGTGAAACATATTTTGAAGTAATCTTTAATGTAGTACACTGAGAGAAATGTATATTACGCTTTTTTAGGACACTTGATTCATTTTACAAATGATCTCAAAGGGCCGTTGCGATTTCTAATAAGACTTTGCATCGTTTACATTTTTTTTAAAGGCCCGTTACGCGTCTTGAGCGGGTCTTTGCTCCATTTTTTACATGTTTTAAAAGGGCCGTTAAGTTCCTTCAGGACATTTGGTTTCATTTTACAAATGTTTCTATTTCTAAAAATTCGTGAGGTTATAATTTCTTTTTTACAATAATTTTCATAATAAACAATCGAAACTGTGCTACTTTAGGTTCAATTTTACTTTTATCTCAAATGACCACATTCACGCTGGAGGGATTTTTCTTATATACAATTGAGCAATTTTCAGAAATTTTTGGGTTACCTGTTGTCTCAGAAAAGTGTGAGCAAATTTAAAAATCCATAAATTTCTTGTAGCTCATTTGGTAGATGCTTTTGCCATACCAAGAAATCTTGGTTCCAGGGTTTAAAAAAAAAACATTTATTTTAATAAAATCAGCAGATAAATAAGTGATATATCTGTCAACGAATATCAATTTGAGTTTGGCTCCTTCCCGTTAACAAACTTTCCAGAAAAGCCGATATACTTTTTGAGGAAAATATCGCCTTATTTTTTTCAATATTTCGGAGCAGCCGTTACGGTTGTTGAGACTATTTTTTACGAAAAAGCTGCCCCTCAAGATGGTTTTAGATTTTTAAATATACAAAACTTGGATATTTCTTAGAATTTCTGCGAGGTGTGTATACAGTTTTTTTTATTATAATAATCTATGCTTCAAAGAATCGATCTATCGTATATTGCAATTACTTTCGATGACTCACCGAAAGCTCGAAGATTACCGCTGTGAAAGTCCTCGAGCAATGTAAGAAGCGCCTGTTCCATACGACGTACATCGGGTACCTCTGACATAAAGCAGTGATGCTTGCACGACGATGCTGCTTCTCGAGCCGCAGCTGTAGCTGCTGTACCTACTTGAGTGCCGTGCATCGTGCCAACGTCGAAAAATAACCAAAAGAAACGAAAAGAAAACATTTTTTGTCTACTCAACGAAAATAAAAATTAGCGTACTAAGACAACGAAAAAAAATGTAGTGAGTACAACTGAGCATAATCACTAATATTGCATGTGAAAACATCTCTGGTAGTTTTAGGAGATTATTCACCGCCGCTTGCGAAACAAACAAATATGCGTCAACGTGGGAATGACTTTTAATATTTAATACAGTACAAGTTTATTGACAGTCAACTCTGATTATTTTATGTCCCATAACTAATCAATTTGCCAACAATTATTAGTTGAAAGTTCCACCAAAGATGATTTCACATTATTTTAAGCCCAGGCAAAACAGCAACAATAATATAATGTAAAAAAATAATAACATTAATGCAGAACGAAGCTTCAATTAAGTAAATTAATTCGAATGACTTTTTTAAACATAATTCTTGTAGATTTCGTCTAAATAAATTTATCAACCGATTATCAGTGCAAAATTGCGAGAAAATAATAAATACGTGGGCATTTTGAAAATAATAAATACGTGAGAAAGAAACTGAAACAACGAAAATAAACGTAGTGAGTACAACTGAGCATAATCACTAATATTGCATGTGAAAACATCTCTGGTAGTTTTAGGAGATTATTCACCGCCGCTTGCGAAACAAACAAATATGCGTCAACGTGGGAATGACTTTTAATATTTAATACAGTACAAGTTTATTGACAGTCAACTTTGATTATTTTATGTCCCATAACTAATCCCTTTGCCAACAATTATTAGTTGAAAGTTCCACCAAAGATGATTTCACATTATTTTAAGCCCAGGCAAAACAGCAACAATATAATTTAAAAAAATAATAACATTAATGCAGAACGAAGCTTCAATTAAGTAAATAAATTCGAATGACTTTTAAACATAATTCTTGTAGATTTCGTCTAAATAAATTTAACAACCGATTATCAGTGCTGAATTGCGAGAGAAAGTAATAAATACGTGGGCATTTTGAAAATAATAAATACGTGAGAAAGAAACTGAAACAACGAAAATAAACAAGTGCCCAACATGCAGATATTCGCGGTTTATTTGCCGTCACCACTAGGTGTGTAGTAGCATTACTACTACCTCTGTGTTGTCTGCTGGACCTCGGCGGCTCAGGCCTGCTCGGTCTCTGCTGCTGCTTCTCCTGTTTCTCATTCAAATAGCTGATGCGCGACTGATTTCCAGGACCACCAGCTCCTTGGGAGGACGAATTGACCGCCTTTCCTGAAGTCATGGAACCCTGGCTTGTCGTTGCCTGGCCAGAGCTTCCACCTTTGCTGGCTGTTGCGGATATCTGTGTATTGCTTTCCCACAACACCTGTTGCTAAAAACAAAAAAAATCGTTACCTTATTAATAAGTCGTGTTCTCTCTGATCTGAAAAAATTCACCACTATTGGTGACCCAATAAATAACAGAATTAATGCTTTTTCACGATGAGGAAGTTTTGCTTTCATTTTTTAAATAGCTTTGGAAATTTTTGTGTCAGAATAGTTCAAATGGTCTAAAACGTGGAGAGGAAAGAGATGAGTATGTGCATGTGCAGATTTCGTTGTTAAGACTGCAGATCTGACAATATTTTGTATATCTGCTTCAAATTTTAAACACATGTGAATTACCATTAAGCATGATTTAACAATTTATTTGGGGTGGATTGGTTAAACGGTTCCAGTTTTATAACATATTTAATTATTTTTAATATCTTTGTACCCAATAACCGTGTAAATGACGACATTCCGGTCTGAAATGTTATACCCAACTGGACTAACAATGAACCATGATTTGTTTTAAGTTTTATGATAATGAATTAAATTTTTTTTAAATGTGACCAAACATTCTAACTCTTGTAAATTCTAAGCCATCCGGATGCAATATTTCACATAAATTCACGATAAATAATTATCGATGATTATTTTGGTCTACAGAATGTCCACTGTGCTGATAAATTAGATATTGTTTTAAAAAACGAAAACATTGGTTCTGTGAATTATTCATTTATTTGTTTCACAAATATGGCTAAAATTTGATTCACATGTGGATTATCATGTAATAAAGTTTCTGTTCAAACTTAACAGTTCAAACTAATCATTAAAGACATTAAAATCTAATGACTTTTGAATTTTTTGAAAATTAAGACTTTTGCTTACCAGCTTGAGCAATTTATGAGATATTGGACCAATATTCTAACATACACAGATAACCATTTAATGAGGATTATTATGAAATTTGGCAAGGATCAATTCAGAAGTTCCAATTTTATAAAATCATGAATCTTTTGAATTCCATTTCAAACAAGGCTACAAAGTAGAACATGTCAAATTGATTGCTCATTATTATTTAACACTATTCAACGAGTTTGCTCTATAAGGGAGTCCAAATTAATTTATGGATTTTCTGATAGTTTTTTTTTTTTTTAAGCAACTTGTAAAGTTCTACTTTGCAGCCTATGTAAAAAAAATTTCTTCTAGATGACCTTTAAAGAGTTAATTTCACTAAATAATTACATATAATTTCTAAATCATATTTGGGGTCTAAAGTCAACGGAACTATTTATATACAGTAGAAGTCAAAAAGACTAATTGAACTGTATGAAAGATGAGTTTCTTTTTTTTACTCATTCTGTTGGATTTCCTATTAATAAACAGAACAAAGCAAAAAGACTAACAGAATTGTGTGTAGCATTAGTTTCTATTTTACTCATTCTTTTAGATTTTGCAAAAGTAGAAGTAGACATTGTTTCAAGAACTATTTGTATGCAATAGAAAGCAAGAAAACTTACCAAATTGTGTGAAGCATAAATTTGTATTTTGCACATTCTGTTAGATTTTGCAGGGGTAAAAGTAGACATAGCTTCAAGAATTATTTGCATGCAATAGAAAGCAAGAAAACTTACCAAATTGTGTGAAGCATAAATTTATATTTTGCACATTCTGTTAGATTTTGTAGGGGTAGATATAGGGGTATCTTCAAAAACTATTTATATGCAGTAGAAAGCAAAAAAAAACTTATCGAATCATGAGAGGCATAAATTCCTATTTTACTCATTCTGTTAGATTTTTCAGGGGTAGAAGTAGACATAGCTTTAAGAATTATTTGCATGTAATAGAAAGCAAGAAAACTTACTGAATTGTGTGAAGCATGAGTCTCTATTTTACTCGTTCTATTAGATCTTGCAGGAGTCGATGGAGGCGTAGCTTCACCTCCGCGGCTCATGGGTTCCTCGCCCTCCTCCTCCTGCACCAGCTGCTGCAACTCTCCGCATCCTGAGCTCTCGTTCATCTCGTAGCACAATTAAATTCCTTTCATTCGCACAAGCTATTCGCAAGATCTTGTCAATTAGTAATTCAACGATTTCTGGGTTAGGTCATAAAAAATGTAATTCACGATCTTGTTTGCAATGTACCACTCTAAATAAATAAACTGAAGTCCTTTATATTCCAATGTATGTATTCTCGAAACCTTGTAAATTACTAATTCGTTGATTTTGAGGTTAGGACATGAAAAATTGGTTTTAAAAACTTGTCTGATATGATTAACGATCGTGAAATGTGTCTAAACAAAGAGAATATTTACACGTCTCATGTATAAAAACGTCTCTCTTTAAATTCAATAAATATCGATTAGATTTATCGTTTCAATCATGAAAAATGATTAATCAACACTGAGATAAACACTATGTCGCGACACATGCGCAGTTTAATGCGCAGAAAAGATTATCTAAGTTTGAATCTTACACAGCAGAAATTTACTGATGGAAAAGGAATTTGCAGGAATTACAGCATTATATATTTTTTAAATAAATTTTCCATCGAATGTATTACCAATACTTTAGCATTTTTTAAATACAAAATCAATATTCTAAATGTCTTGAATGTCGCAGATTTTTTTGTTAGATTTTTCGCTTCTCTCTAAGAAATTCTAATCTAATCAACTTTTGATTCCGAATAAAAGCGTCTTTAAAAATGGTCGTTTAATTTACATGTAAATAAAATTTACCACAGTTTCCCGGAAATTACGAAACCAAAAATGCATATAACAATCTATACCATAATGTATAAAGGAATTCGTAGGAATGAATATATATATAAAAGGATGAATCAGCCGTTTAGATATGAAAAATAAACGATTACTAGCTAAGTTGACTTTTCCTTGCACATTACGATAAATTAACGATGCTATTTTAAAATGTAATTTTTGTTTTTAGAGCAAAAATTCTCTTTACGTTTATAAGTAATGTGTCAAATGACAAATGTTGTCAGCAGGTAAATTATGAACAATAGTACCAGTGTAGTGTTCGACGGGATCGTTTACCGCCTGACGCTGAAAAAACATCTGCTCAGCTGGCTCATGGCGGGGGTCAATTGATCAATTGAGCCCGGCAAAACGATTCTGAATTACATTGACACCGTGGTGCGTGTGCGCGTGCTTGAGTGTCCCGCATCGTTCACGTGACACCCACGTAACGGATTCGAGTGACTTTAATTCATATTACTGCAGTATTTTATATAGAAAAATCCAGAAAGTTAGCTGTTCTTCAATCTATGTATACGAATTTCTTGCCAAATTAGTCGCTTAATTTTTCGTAAATTAACACACGTTGTCCTCGTGGATAACATCGGACATAACAATTAAAGAATGTCCAACGCAGAGCATTTTTATATGGTACAATCAAAACAATCGAGGGTCGCTCATAACGAAGATGTTGATGCGACCTTAAAAACAAATTTGAAAAAAAAAACAATTGTGTTAGTCCTAGCAAGATTAATTTTTATTCCATGCAACTATCTAAATATATAAATAATCGCATGGACTTCCAATTATTAGTTTTTAAATAATAACTGTCAAGATTAGCACTTTTTATTTTTTAAATTATTCAGTTAAATCCCTGTAAAAATAAATTTCGAATATGGACTTTGATTTGCGAATTTACGGAATTCTATCATAAATTTACGATCGAAATCCTATATGTTTCTTCCATATCCTATATTATTATAAATAATATAATTTTTGTATTATATTTAGTAATAAAAATATACGATCGTAGGAGTAATATTAATATTGCATTTTTCATTAAAAAAAAAGTTTCATCCACAAATCTTTGGATTCAAATATTTATCTAATTCAAGATTCATTACGATAGACTTCCTACAGCTGTGAAACGATGAGAAGAGGAGAACAAGTCAATTAGCATGAAAATATTGTATGAATGATAGAAAACGGTTTCATTTATATCAGAGCTTTACGATAAATTATGATAATTCTTTCAGCCTAAACACATACGATTCATTCCGATACACTTACTATAATTGTAAGACGATAGAAAATGATAGGATCACTCTATTGTTGCCTCTTTGATTGAGGTTAATGTTGAATCATATATTTACGATATAACACGATACACCACAAAGGGATAAAAATTCACAAGAGACGAAACGTAAATTCGATATAAAATATTATAAATCCGTTTGTGCGCCATAGATACCAATAATGTATCTATCGTATTCAACCCATAGAAAACGCAAACTATAGGAAACTAATAGCAACTATAGGAAACTAATAGCAACAATCAATTTGTATAAATCCTATTCAAATTCTATCGATCTGTTTCAGTTTCAATAATTTATTTTTAACGGAGAATCACATGAAGTTTCAATTAGTAGTTTTTAAATAATACCTGTCAAGACCAGCACTTTTTTAATTTTCAATTGTTCAGTCAGAAATTGTAACGCCAATAGAAAAAAAAGTGCAGTTGAAAATGAAAATAAATAACAATCAACAAAAAACCACAATGCACAGGAGAACCTCGCATATTGATTCCTACACTGTTAGAAAAGATTGGAAGTTTTTATTCATAAACTCATCATCAAAATTTAATACCCAATTGTGTTATAAAATTAAAGCAAATTATTAAAATTCAAGTACTTTTGCTATAAAATTAAAGTAAATTATTGAATGTGCTGTACCATACATTAATTTTACATTACACTGTATACTAAATTTAATATACTAGTTTATGAATAAAAACTTCCAGTAAAAGTACACTAAATTTCAAGTAGATTTTTTTACAGTCTAATTATCTCTATGAGAAAGTATGTTTATTAATTTTCAGGCTCTCCCATTGAGGAAGTTTCGTAAAAAGTTTAAAATAATGAGGAAGGAATATACGAGGTTCAACTTTGCATCCTTATTTTAAATAAATTTACAAAAAATGGAATTTAGCGAAATTTTTGCTGTCAAGAAATAACAACCAAAAATTTATATTCTTTTCGAATCGTACTTGGTGTTGTGTAATTCTAATGCTCGTAGCATGCAAACCACAATATCCTGATGATCATCTATGTCTATAGTGAAGAGATTAGAATAATTCTGCGAAGAATTAATTAGTCACACTGTACAACGTGGTACAACGAACCTGCGACTTGAATGACATAACCCTGTGATAGGTACTTATACGTAAGTATTGCGACACACTTATGGAGCTCTCAAGCACGTGCTACGGGACAAGCGCGGCCATGTATCCATTATAATTTTCTCTCACTCTCGGTAGCAAGTCTCTTTTAACCCATCGTAATTTTAATCGGAATCATATAATCTGACAACATTACATTACAGATAAACGTATGTAAAGTTGAGTCCAATTACAAAAAAGTGTTTTAGATAAAAATATGAAATTAAGGAGCTCGAGTGCTTCACAATAGCCAAATCAGTGCAAAATTTTTACAAGCTTTTCTAACAAGTTTTATACATTAAGTAACAATAATGAAAGGCTCTTTTTGTTATAGCACATGCAAGTCCTTATCCCAAACAGGAATTGGCACTATTTAAATGAAAAAGCATTGGAAATACTTTTTCAAATAAATAATTATGACTAATTATAGTACGGAATTAAAGATTTTTGTAATTATTGCTAAGAACTTAGACAACTTGTTTTTTCATCGCCGGTTTTGTATTTTTTTTTAAACACTAATATTTCGTTTATGTGCATTTTCTGCACTTTTTGAAAACATGAATTCTACAAATAAAGTTCTGTTTTTTTTACTAATTTGGCGAAAAACGTACTTCTTTAACCTTATAAAAATTTCTTCATTGTAATGGTAAAAAGTACATACGTTTGCATATAATACTACAGCAAAACAAAAGCGATGTTTAACGATGATTTTCAGGCAAATATTTTCACCAGGTGTTTTTAAACTTGTTTTTTTTTGTAAGACTCAGTTATTAAATTATTATGACTTTTCCATTTCACACATATTTGATGGCCTCTTAAGAAAAAATTATTTCCGATTCGGAAATCTATCGTATTGTATATTAAATTTACTTGCATTTTTAACAGTGTATGTTTTCATAACAAATTTTTTTTTTTTTCAATATTTTCGAGAAAGGTATTCTAGAAAATATGTCCGTATATATGTGTGTGAATACACAAATTTCGATTTTATGACTTTTTGAATTAAAAAAAAGGCCGTGGAACGCTCTAACTTTCGTAAAATTTAGTCTATTTTGCTAAATAGTTTTTAATAAGAGCAGGTGCCCTCAATGTTTTTTTTGTATTGAATTTGGCTCAAATTGGTAGATCAAATTAGATTTTATGGAATTTGGTGTTTTTCAAAAAATTAACATTATCGCTCTAACTTTTTCAAAACTTGAGATAGCCAGCTCAAATTTAGTAAGTAAACGAATCAATATTCAGCCATTATATATATATACATAATTAAGTGACGAACGGTATGAAACCTTTGATTTCCAATTATTAAAAAAATGTATGTTATCACATTTACTTTCGGAAACGCCCTAATAATAACGAAATAGAAAAAACGAATTCACAACATGTTTATTTATCTATTTAAAACAAGGATGCAAAGTCGAACCTTGCATATTGCTCACTCATTATTTTTCGCTTTTTACAAAGTTTCCTCTTTGAGGAAGCCAAAATTATGAACATACTTCCTCACAGAAGTAGCAGATTGTAAAAAGCGAAAAATCATGAGGAAGCAATGTGCAAAGTTCTACTTTGCATCCATGTTTATTAGTGAGAGATGAAAAAAAAAAATGTTTTAACGAAACGAAAAAAAAAGTGGTGGTGGGGTCAAAGCTCGGAGTTTGGTGGTTAAACACGTGCCAGGCGCCAGCAGACAATTTTGTAGCGTAGTATGTAGAAGGTGAACGGGGCCAGTCGCCCCGTCGTTGAGCTTATCGATCTGTGGCTGCTGGGTTGGCGTCGCGACGCCTTTCCTCCTTGCTGTGTACGTACTATGCGTAGGCGATTCAAGCTGGACAAACGAATAGTAAGAAAAAAAACGAGGAAAAAAAATTGTTGGTTAAGACAGGAAAGGATGAAAAAAAAGAACCAACGAGAAAGAAGACTCTGGTCGTGAGCGTTTGTGAAAATCACGTGTAAACGTCATGACGAAGACTGATTCTTACCAACCAGGGTCTTCATAACCTTCTGTTAGCCATTTCCTTTCAAAGCCATCCGCAAAAACTGACGAAAAAGAATCATCTCTTATTTACAATTCAGATATATATCTACGTATATATTATTTAGATATATATATGTGTTTACTAACTTGCGGACAGGTTTCAACGGTATTTACACATACACTCCTAAATATCATTTTTATTCCATCAGAATTTTAGAAGTTTTCGAAGAGATAAATAATGTTAAAAAAGTGACGACATTGAAGACACTAAAAATATCAATTTAGTATATTAATTATTATTATTGGTCGTCAATAACTAGTAGTTATTAATAAAGTAATCAAAAAGCCATTGATTAACAAATTCAGGAGTAGACTTAATTATTTTTCTGATGAAATTAATTCTCTGATTTTTTGGAACTCGTTTGATTTTTTTTTTAGCATTTCCTTACAATTTTGAAATTTTATTTTTTATTTTGTTTTTATAAGATATTATAATTAACATAATTAAAATGCTCGAAAAACAAAAGTTCAGAATTGATAGAAAATCCTGTAAAAAAATCATATATGTATACTTCGAAAAATCGCTAATTTATAAAAAAAACTTTTATTCACTATTTTAAGTATTTGCCATTATTATTATTATACAAAATCGCCTTAGTATTTTCAAGGTCATTTATTTTTTCAGATTTCTTTCCTCCCGCAAAATATTGTAATTCTGACAAAATAAAAGAAAATTGGAATTCAGACTCTATCGAGTCCGAAAATTTACATCTGGTTGCAATTATCTGTTTTCAATTGACCGCAAACAAGGATGAGCATTTATTTGATGAATATGTATGTGGAATACTTTAATAACTAAATGATTAAGGGTTATTAAGCCGATTCAATATTAGGATTCATCGTAAAAGAAATTTCACAAAATGGCGGCCATTATTGTGTATTCTGTAACTCACTTCGCAGCGTTTATGGTGAATTGTTAAAATAACTTGAAAAACGGTGAAATAAAAATAACTTTATAAAAATTTCAAAAACCCCCGATTGAAAAAATGCGCGTAATTAATGAACAAATTATGCAATAATATTCACTCGCATATTAGAATCAGGAGGTTAACGAGTGATTATTAATTCACAATTTTTTTTATTTATCCAATTTGTTTGTTAATGACAACCATTTATTTGTTGGGCTATGTTTCGTGAAGCAAACATGTTTGGCGACATGTTGTTTTCGAGTGCTCTTTGCTGAGAGAGATGCGACGATTACCAGTGGGTCGATCGATGACCTACGACAACGAGCAATCGGCCGGGAACCTTTCACCAGTCCCATATACCCCTCCGGCTTGCAGTTCTCGCTTCTCGACATCCGAGCTCCTCTCTGCTGTCTATTTGTCTCGTTCGACAGCTCGTAAGTCTCCAAGACAATCGGCAGGCCACATTTCAAGACAATTATACAATCATTCGCCATTACGACAGTCGATAAATCGTTATTCACGCGTTAACTCGAACTTTTGAGTAATTCATTTCACCCATGAAATTTTGATTAATAACCATGTATCAAATAAAAAATTATTGCAATTATTATTAACAGAATATGATAACATCTGTTTCCTTTATTTTGTATAAAATCTAACATCCGTCTTTCGGTATGTACAAAAGTGATAAGCTCGAGAAAAGCTCTATTGACTTACACACGATTTTAGTTAATGTAATTTGACGTTTCTTGGCAATGTTTCAGTAAATTTCCCTGCTTCCCTGTTACTATATAAAATGTATTTGAACTCATTAAAATTCTTCAAACACACAAAATGAAATTAGTAGAGATAATGGGAATTAAAAAAAAAATATTACAATAGAAAATGTTGACTTTCTTTTAATGGTACGAAAAAATGCAGAGAATCAGAGAAAATCTGAATTAATCAAATCCATTGTCGTTTATATATAGAAATAATTTCTTTTTTAACTTGGCGTCGAGTCGCTATCGCGACTCTTGATACGTAGAGAGCATGGTCAATGTTCATAAATTTCAAGAGTACTCAGCTGAAGAGATAATATAATTTTAGACAAATTCGGGATTTCTATAAATTCAGAGAAATTATTTACTCCCTCCAAAAAGTACAAAAATGTTTTCGTACTTTTTTCGCGTACGCAGTTTTTGTGCGCAGAACAAGCGTATTTTTTAACTTATATCTTCAGATAAATTTCACCAATGTCGAAGACAATATTTTCACAACTTTTTTAAAACTTGATATTTGTCTTTTGAAAAAAATAAAAAAATGTCGTTTAGCTTAGTGAGTTATGATTTTTTAAATTTTATAGTAATTTGAACGTTCTTGAATTTAAAAAAAATCAGGCTGAAAAATGTATGAAGTGCGGTTCAGGTTCTTTGTCTCGAGAATGAGAAATGTTTATAAATTCGAAAATGGAAATGTTCTTATATTTTCGGATAAATTCAGAATCTCTATAGTTCAGAGAAATCTTCTATTTCCTCTAAAGAGTGCGAAAGAATATTTATATAAATAAATATGACCAATTTTTCAGACAATATTTCCCCAACTGTTTTTAAATTCGATTTTTATCTTATGAAAAAAAATATCATCAAGCTTAGTGAGTTATGATTTTTTTATTTTGTATTAATTTCATCGCGCTTGAATAAAAAAATTCAGGCTGGAAAATGCATAAAGTACGGTTCAGATTCTTTGTCTCGAGAATAAGAAATGTTTATAAATTCGAAAATCCAAATGTTCATTTATTTTCGGATAAATCCAGAATCTCTATAGTTCAGAGAAATCTTCTACTTCCTCTAAAGAGTGCGAAAGAATATTTATATAAATAAATATCACCAATTTTTCAGACAATATTTCCACAATTGTTTTTAAATTCGATTTTTATCTTATGAAAAAAATATCATCAAGCTTAGTGAGTTATGATTTTTTTATTTTGTATTCATTTCATCGCGCTTGAATAAAAAAAATTCAGGCTGGGAAATGCATAAAGTGCGGTTCAGGTTCTTTGTCTCGAGAATAAGAAATGTTTATAAATTCGAAAATCCAAATGTTCATTTATTTTCGGATAAATCCAGAATCTCTATAGTTCAGAGAAATCTTCTACTTCCTCCAAAGAGTGCGAAGGAATATTTATATAAATAAATATCACCAATTTTTCAGACAATATTTCCACAACTGTTTTTAAATTCGATTTTTATCTTATGAAAAAAAATATCATCAAGCTTAGTGAGTTATGATTTTTTTATTTTGTATTAATATCATCGCGCTTGAATAAAAAAATTCAGGCTGAAAAATGCATAAAGTGCGTTTCAGGTTCTTTGTCTCGAGAATAAAAAATGTTTATAAATTCGAAAATCTAAATGATCATTTATTTTCGGATAAATCTAGAATCTCTATAGTTCAGAGAAATCTTCTACTTCCTCTTAAGACTGCGAAAGAATATTTATATAAATAAATATCACCAATTTTTCAGACAATATTTCCACAATTGTTTTTAAATTCGATTTTTATCTTATGAAAAAAAATATCATCAAGCTTAGTGAGTTATGATTTTTTTTATTTTGTATTAATTTCATCGCGCTTGAATAAAAAAAATTCAGGCTGGAAAATGCATAAAGTGCGGTTCAGATTCTTTGTCTCGAGAATAAGAAATGTTTATAAATTCGAAAATCCAAATGTTCATTTATTTTCGGATAAATCCAGAATCTCTATAGTTCAGAGAAATCTTCTACTTCCTTCAAAGAGTGCGAAAGAATATTTATATAAATAAATATCACCAATTTTTCAGACAATATTTCCACAACTGTTTTTAAATTCGATTTTTATCTTATGAAAAAAAATATCATCAAGCTTAGTGAGTTATGATTTTTTTATTTTGTATTAATTTCATCGCGCTTGAATAAAAAAAATTCAGGCTGGAAAATGCATAAAGTGCGGTTCAGATTCTTTGTCTCGAGAATAAGAAATGTTTATAAATTCGAAAATCCAAATGTTCATTTATTTTCGAATAAATCCAGAATCTCTATACCCAAGTAGCACAAAGACAAAGGATATCTATTTGGTATACGAAAAGGTATGTTAATTTCCGTCCAAATGATATCTTTTGGATTTGGATATCTTTTAGACGTACTTAAGATATCCAAATCCAAAAAGATATCATTTGGATGGAAATTAATATACCTTTTCGTATACCAAATAGATATCCTTTGTCATTGTGCTACTTGGGATAGTTCAGAGAAATCTTCTACTTCCTCCAAAGAGTGCGAAGGAATATTTATATAAATAAATATCACCAATTTTTTGGGCAATGTTTTCACAACTGTTTTTAAACTTGATTTTTGTCTTCTGAAAAAAAGCCACGCTTAGTGAGTTGTGATTTTCTTTATTTTGTAGTAATTTGAACGTTCGTGAATAAAAAAAAAAATCAGGTTGAAAAATGCATGAAGTGCGGTTCAGGTTCTTTGTCTCGAGCGTTCTCTTGCGCTTCCTTGGCGCACATCGAAGGATATACGTATAGTTATATAGGATGTGTAGGCCTCCGCCCCTGAAGAGCCGGACCGTTTGGCGATCGGCGCAGCCGCCGTCAGAGCGGCAAACCAGCAGCGACAGCAACAGTCCCGTAGAGTATACTTACTAGTTGACGACGTTGAAACTGCTGTTCAGTGCGGCTCGTGGTCAGTCGCGGCCCGATCATCGTGCCGTTGACACGTTAAAGTTGTTATTTTCTTTCCGCGTTGTCGGGTCGCGAAATTTTCTACTTATTTAAAACTCAACAGTGTAGAACCTTAAGCGGGTATCCCGAAGCGTCTCGGACCCGAACGCGCTTCCACTTCGACTTAAAAAAAATTAATAACAAGTGTTTTACGGTTTGTGCGAATATTTCCTAGCGGTATATTCGTCAGAGAGAAATAGGTGAGACAATCTTTTTTTTTAGCGTAATATTTTCAGAATTTGGATTTAACGAAATAGCTCGTGATTTTTCGCACGATCATTTTTTTTTCTTCGTATTTTGGATCACAAAATATTGGCATTGTCATGAGAATCAACAGTTTTCATCGTATTTACATTAAATTATTGAGTTTTGACTTTGTCTCGTCTTTTATTCAATTTTCAGGCGTTGTAAATATTGCGATGTTTTCATTTACATAAAATGTTTTTTTTGTCGTATTTAAAAATTTTCGAAGCATTTGGACTAAAATATTGAAGAAAAGCACGGCCGCAAAAAGGCGTTCGAGTTTGCTTCGCTTTTTTCATTATTTATTCACACTACACGTTGTTTTTAATTCGTATTTTAAATTACAAATTTTTATGTTTGTAAAAAGAAGATTGCAATCTGCTGTATATAAAATAAAATGAATAAATAAATAATAAAAGAATAAAAGTTTTTCTGGGAATCTTATCATGTGCTGGAAATCAAATGTTTCATTCGTTTAAATATTAAAAATTGTTAACTTTCATTCGTGATTGCAAAACAGATTTAGCATTTTTGGTGTTATTTAGAACAAAATATTCGCGAAATTGTCATCGATTTATCCTCATTCTTCTGAATTTTCATTCTCATCAAATATTTTTTCTTTTCTGTATTTTAAATTACAGTTTTGCAAAAATTTTAATGAAATAAAGGTTCGTGAAATTACATCGATTAATTCTCGCTAATATTGAAAAAAAAAACAATCATCGTTATTTTTTTTGTATTTTAAATTATCAGATTGATAAATTCGATTTTTTTAAATTTTATAATTCGCTAATTACACCAATCTCTATCTTTCGTATTTTACACAATAAATTTTGAAGATCGTAAAGAAAGTTTGAATTTTTTGTGGTATTTTGAGTGAATTCTTGTGGACATTGACGTACGCTAAGTTCTGGTCGATGCTTTTTTTTTGTTTTTATAATAACAATTTCTCATTAAATTGAACCATTAATTACACTAATTATTTTTCTGTCGTATTTTTTATTATAAATTCTGAAGATCTTTGCACATGAAAGTTTGCATTTTTCGTGGTATTTGGAGTAAATTGTTGAGGAAATAGACGTTCGCGGAATTGCTATCGAGTTTGCCTCGTTGCTCCAGGGTTCGCTTGGCTAGGGCGAACTCGCTACGAGCTCTTGAATTACTATCCTCGCCGAGGGCTCGGCAGTAAACTTCTCGACTGCCGAGTCGAGTATATTTCTTCGTGCAAACCTACTCACACTTCCGTACTCACATATACATACAATGCAAAGCTTGGTGTACGGTGCGAGTTCGCAAGTGTTTCAAAACATTTCACGACTACTTACGAAGAAGAGACCATAACAAAGCTCCAAGGATTTCAAACGAGAATTTTCGTTGATTCGTGTACAATTTAATAATCAATTAAAATTGATTAAATTCGCGTATTTAGTCAATCAAAAATCATATTTTTATTATGGAATTTACGAAATTATTATCATTGTCGTTATTAATAAATTTGTAATTTGTAGAAATTTACGTATTTAATATTGATTAATCTGTGTTTTGCATAAAAATTAGATTTTTATATACATCCTAATTTTTCTTCACAGATTTAGCAAATTATTATTGTAAATATTTAATTTATAATTTATACAAATTGATGCACAGAGAATTCGTTAATTTTTAGTTTGCATAAAAATAAATTTTCCAATAAAAATTCACCGAAATTATTATTCGATATTTTTTTAAATATTCAAAATTTTTTTTCATCGTGAATTTTGCGATTATTATTATTTATGCCAAATTTATATTGTGTAGAAATGTAATAGCAAAATGGATTGGATTGAATTTTGAATTAAATTGAACTTTTCGTATAAACACCGAAATAAATATATTTGAAAATTTTGATTTTTTTTTCGAGGACAAAAACTTCTGATTCTTATTCTGGTAGCGACTTCGTCTATGCACACCTGCAAGGTCTCTTATACCCCGAGTATCAATCGTCTAGTGACACACAAAGGCATGGAGCCCCTCAATGTTCGTTCATCCGACCTTTACACCCATCTTTTTTTACCTGAGTGCAGAGTTTACATTCCCTCAAGCCTGAGCTCTTATTTCATTGATCGGTTTCAATCGACCCAAGTCCAAAGAATTCTCACAATCATGAATGGAACAAAGAAAATTGAAAAAAAAACAATTATTCATCCCGAAAATAAATAAAAATTTTTGTAAGAATCGCCTGCAAAAAGATATATTTTCATACAGTTTGAAACCTTTGTAATATATTTATGCAAACCATAACAAATTAATTGACGTTTAAAAAAAAATTGTACAAATTGAAGTAGGATGAAAAAAAATAATTTTTTGTTCTACAATTTGTTTAATCAAAATAATGGAAAACAGAATTTTTAAAAATATACTTTTTCAATTTGCATGTTTATATTTCGTTTTTCTTTCGCAATAGTAAAATGTAGGACGTGTTTCTAAAAAAAATCGACGGTTTTGCAAGCATATCGAAAAATGTTTGATTATAATTAAAAACGATTTTTTTTAAATATCTAACACCCGGATGTAGCATATTTGCTTCTCCTGAGAAAGGCTTAATGATATAAAAAATACTTTTATGATGAGCATGTTTTATATCAGGTAACCATAAATAATAGCTGAGGGGATTGTTTTACTGCTCATCCAACTGCGACAGACACTCAATGCGCAATGCTTATCATTGCACGTGTTTGAAAATAATAAATTACGATAGTAATATCGATCATTTAAATTTTTCATTAATAAATAAAAATTGAAAAAACAATTATTCAAAAATTGTCTTTTTGCAACTTGGAATATTCACAATATATTTATGCAAACCAATAAAAATTTCATTGAAACAAAATATTTTGTAAAAAATAGAAAGAGAGTGGAGCTAATACTTTTTTCGTGAATGTTGGACTCTGCTAAATCAAAATGGCAAAGAGATTAATTTTCAAAAATTTATTTACACATACTTTTTTTATATTAATTAAAATGTTGAATATATTTCTAATAAAATTTCGCTTTTTCGCAAAGGATGTATTAGAAAAAAACTATTTCCCTAATATAGCAAATATGCCACATTTGGCAAAGGGTTAATAATGTGAAAAGATGATTTTCTGATAAACACTCGACCGGTACACGACGCACAATGCTTATCATCGCGCTTGTTTAGAAACAATAAATTACGATAGTATATAGATAGTTGAGATTTTTTTTATTGACTCGATAGTTATTTTTCTGCTTGTTCCGTATACGCAATCATGTGGAAAATTGTAGTAGCGATTTTCATTCTCGTTGGCTCGAGCAGAGCGAGTGAAAGTTGCATTGGCGACACGAAAAAAATATTGCCGACTTAATTTAAATTTTTTTTCATTGCACAATTTGCATCTGTAAAATATTGCGTATTTATTTTTTTTCGTGTCTTTTATTATATTGCAGTTCCTAAAATGGTGGCTGGCAGCGAGTCCCGAGAGAGAAGTTGACGAGAAAGTGGCTTGGTACGTGAAGAGAAGGAAGAAAACAAGGACAATAACAACAGGAGTGAAGAAGATTTTTTTTCTCTAATTTTTAGTGGAGTGAAGAAGAAGAAGAAGAAGAAGAGATATATTAAGTATCAGTATTGTTTATTCTGGCTGTGAAGAATTCTAGAAGAAGATGGATCCATACTCATTGAGGTGAGTTAATGTCTCGAGTGACTTGATCTAGTGTGTGCCGTACGTATAAAATGAGTGAGCACAGTTTAGAAAGGAAAGGTTGCAAAAATCAATGGCTGTCTTTCTACCTGCTCGTGCGAAACACGAATGAGCTCTCACTGTCTATCAAATCTCATCCTCAAACTGGTTGTGCGGCTACAAATCCATTATTTGCTTGTCATGGCTTCAAACACACCAATGAAATATCTTCGTGGAATAAAATTAACAGTATTTTGTCGTTGAGACTTTAATCTGTCTCATACAAACATTAATAAAAACCCAAAAATGTTTTCTCAAAACAAAAATTGTACGCCAAGTGAAAAAAGCCATACAAAAAAATACCTTAAACAAAATTGCTCACAAACAAAATCTCTTGCAAAAATATTAAGCCAAATCCCATATATTAGCCAAGTAAAACTCGCTACAAAAAAAAACTTGGCGTGCCAGCGACTAGCTCCCGTACATAGTCCATTGAAGTAAGTGCGGAAGAAAACAATTCCTATTGATATTTCGAGTTTCGTAATATCGAAACTGCAGCGTGAGCTCGAGTTGCATATCGTACCTTACTTATTACTTTTGTCTAATTTATCAGTCAGTACCTCTACTTTCTTTTCACCTTATTCAATCTAATATAAATATATATAAATATTTAAAAATATATATATATAAATCTTTGAAATATTGTTGCTGGTACTATCGGGGACCTCGGCCCCCGAACGCCTCATTTGTCGTTGAGACTTTAATCTGTCTCATACAAACATTAATAATGTGCCAAATAAAATTTAGTCTATGGGATCGAAATTAAATTTCCTGAAAAAATGTATTATATCAGTTTGCACATTGAAACCTACTTCGTAAATTCTAAAAATTATTTCGTAACATTTTTTTCCATGTGAAATATATTTTTTCCAAATCACCTGATTTTTCAAATATTATTTTTAC
Source organism: Ephialtes manifestator (assembly GCA_963970395.1). Lineage (NCBI taxonomy): Eukaryota > Metazoa > Arthropoda > Insecta > Hymenoptera > Ichneumonidae > Ephialtes > Ephialtes manifestator. The sequence continues at coordinate 24,453,210 of OZ019972.1, forward strand.
TATTCAAAAAATACCGTTGAGTAATCCTCAAACTTAGACTGTAAAACATGGAAACTGTTTACGAAAATATATAAAAAATACGCGAATGTTTAATTATATCTCCATAAGAAAAATGGAAAATTACAGCAATGTGACATAATTATTGAAAAATGTATTTCATATAAAAAGGAAAGTTTGAAACTTTTTGGAATTATTGTTCTTTACAAAATTGAAAAAAAAACGATGGCTGTATTTCTACCTGCTCGTGCGAAACACGAATGATTTCTCCCTGTCTATCAAATCTCATCCTCAAACTGGTTGTGCGGCTACAAATCCATTATTTGCTTGTCATGGCTTCAAACACACCAATGAAATATCTTCGTGGAATAAAATTAACAGTATTTTGTCGTTGAGACTTTAATCTGTCTCATACAAATATTAATAAAGTGCCAAATAAAATTTAGTCTGGTATCGAAATTAAATTTCTTGACAAAATGTATTATGTCAGTTTGCACATTGAAACCTACTTAGTACATTCTAAAAATTATTTCGTAACATTTTTTTTCCATGTGAAATATATTTTTTCCAAATCACCTGATTTTTCAAATATTATTTTTACTATTCAAAAAATACCGTTGAGTGATCCTCAAACTTAGACTGTAAAACATGGAAACTGTTTACGAAAATATATAAAAAATTCGCGAATGTTTAATTATATCTCCATAAGAAAAATGGAAAATTTCAACAATGTGACATAATTATTGAAAAATGTATTTCATATAAAAAGGAAAGTTTGAAACTTTTTGCAATTATTGTTCTTTAAAAAATTGAAAAAAATTGATGGCTGTCTTTCTACCTGTTTGTCCAAAACACAAATAAACTCTCCCAGCCCATCTAATCTCATCCTCAAACTGGTTGTCCACCTGGGGTTCCATTATTTACTTATCGAGGCTTCAGCACACAAATGCCTATTCCACCTTAGTGGAATAGGCCTATCTAACCGTATAGCGACATTGAAATTTCAATCTGACTCCTAAAAATCAATATTGTCCTAAATAAAATGTTATTTCTGTCTGCGGTAACGAAATGAAATTACATCTAAAAATGTATTATGTCATTTTACAAATTGCAATCAAGATACAACAAAATAACTCAACAATTTATTTTCAACAATATTAATACCAAAAATTTATTGATTAATTCATTTACTAAAAATTGTTGATCAAAATTTTATACTTTTTTTATTATGCAATACATTCGGATCTTTCTAAGAAAATATATTGGAAATGCTTTTCAAGCATTTCTCAAAAATGAATCTGAAAATTTTCATAATCATAATACAATTCAGTTCAATATCATATTTCGAAAAATTCGAGAATTTATTTCATAATAAAAAGGACTTTCTTATTAGTGTTCTTTCAAAACATTGTTGATTATTTTTCTTTACATTTTGCTTCTACTAAAATTAAAAATCTACGTTTACACAGGCGACCGTATTTTATAAGACATTGAATTTTCCTATACGTGGTTAAAAAGATTCATAAACCTTCTTTTGGAATAATCGAAAATGATGTTCAAAAGTTATAAAATTTATTATTTAAAAAACAAAGGTGCAAAGTGTTGCACATTCCTTTCTGATTATCCACTTTTCACAAAGCTTCATTATGAGTAAGCCAAAATTGATCAACATAAATATGTTTTTGTTTTTATGCATCATCTCTACGAGGAAATCCTCGTAAGATGATGCATAAAAGATGGAATCTTGTCACGCATATATCGTTTGTCAAGAAGTACTTAAATTAAAGCAATCTCATCAAAGTATAAGTTATCAAACTGTCCCCGAAGAAAGTAATTATCGATCGATTGCAATTACGGCTAATCTCGTGATGAAATTCTGGGAGATTAAAAAATAATATTTCCTTAATAACTTTTTGTCATTAAATATTCTGCAAAATCAACAATGATTTTTTATTACTTTTTTCATTAGACATTGCTTTCTCATAGAGAAAGCTTTGCGTCCATATAAAAAAAAATCTGCGTTAATAACGGCATTCGAATGATATTGAAAAGTGAATCTTCATATTCATGATAATAAAGTTGAAAAGTTATGCAATGTATTATTTAAAATCAAAGTCGTGCAAATTGCTTTCTCATTTTCCTTTCACAAAGCTTTCTTCAAGAGTTAGCCAAGATGATCGATCGATTATGGCTAATTTCATGATCAAATTATGCGAAATTGAAAATAATGAATTTTTAATCATTTTTTGTCATTAATATTGTTCAATACGAAGATTAATTTTAAAAAAATTAGATATTGTTTCCTCATCCAGAAACTTTGAGACGAATTTGTTATAAAATTCGAGACACTCAAATTTTATAGAAAATCGAAAAAAGGTTGAAATTTATGAAATTGACGATTTCAAACTAAAGGTGCAAAGTCTTCCTCGGTATTTTCTCATTTTCCATCGTTCACAAAGCTTTCTTCATGAGTAAGCCAAAATTGATCAATATACACGTAGAGGTAACTTTATAAAAAATCGAATCTTTGCGTCCATTTTATTCTCTCGTGACGAAGTACTATAATATTAAAGCTGTCTCATCCAACTATAGATAAGTAAACTCTCTCCGAAGAAAGTAATTATCGATCGATTGCAATTATGGCTAATCACATGAAGAAATTATGCGAGATTGGAAATAATAATTCCTTAATAACTTTTTGTCATCAATATTCTTCAATATGAATATTGATTTTTTAAAAATTAGATATATTTCCCTCATACAGAAAGTTCTGTTTTGAAAATTTGAAGAAAAAAAAATCTACGTTGACAGAGTCACTCGAATTTTATAAAAAATCGACAATAAGGTTCAAAAGTTATTTACTATTTAAAACTAAACATACAAAGTCTTAAAATAATAATTCCTTAATAAATTTTAGTAATTATTATTTTTCAGTATAAAAATTGATTTAAAAAAAATTCGATATTGGTTCCTCATACAGAAACTTTCGTTTTGAAAAAATATAAATAAAAAATACGCTAACAGAGGCACTTGAATTTTATAGAAAATCGACAATAAGATTCAAACGTTATGAAATTTACTATTTAAAACTGAAGGTGCAAACGCTTGCCCGTTATTTTCTCATTCGTAGTGGTAATTTTATAAAAGACGGAATGGAGAGAAGAGAAAAATTGTTGTGCGGAGGCCACATTAATTTTCTTTTAATACTTGGCGTCCAGAACTACAACGTCTCTTGATCTTTGCATCCCTTTTATTCTTTTGTCACGAAGTACTATAATATTAAAGCTGTCTCATTCGAGTATAGGTAAATAAACTCTCTCCGAAGAAAGCAATTATCGATCGATCGCAATTACGCATTATTTCATTCCGTGATAAAATAATACGATAGACAATGTATGTGAGACCCACGATCACGAATATCCTTTGTCATTGGAGTAAGCAACGATGCTCAGCAAATTGCGTAACGGACGTTCCCAGACAGAGTAGCAGGGGGTTAGGGGGGTAGGGGGCTATATACTCTGCATCGGCTAATATTCAACGACATCCCGGAGCGACGTCGCGATATCGCTCGCTCATTTGCTGCATAACGTTACGAGTTGTATCTAACACCACAAACATTGTGACAACACAAGTAAGCACGAACGTGAGATTGACTCACAAACGTGTCATTAACGTTATCTGCATTTACGTGCAACAGACCGGATTACGTTCATCATGTCCGGCATATTATTTACGGCTTTACCGTGAATATATGCACGATTTTTTAACGAGAAAAATATTAAAAAATGATATGGCAAATATTTCTTTCAATGTCAGACTTAAACTTCCTGAAACATTGTAGACGCAATTAGCATTTTTTCATTGCATTTTTGTTGTCAATGACACGACGCAAATTATTGGACGGGAAAATAATAACTATTTTCTTAAGTTCAAGTAATAAATTAGGTCGGCTATTGTGAAAGACTAGCGTATTGATTATTTATTAGGACGGTTAAAAAATTATTTTCTTAATTTTTAGTTCAGATGCTCATCGAGTTTTTTGTTTGTTGTTACGAAAAACAAATTTCTGCGAAGAAAAATCAGACACAAATAATTTTTCACACTGTTTTTGGGCAAATTCTGGTTTTGATACGGACAATATATTTATTAAAAAATTTCGGCCTTGAGTGCTTGAAAAAATTTGCGCGGCAGGAATAACCATTTTTTTTACGTCATGGCTAAGACTATTTTTATATATATATTCGGTTGGATCCTCTCTAATATACGAGCGAATTATTTTCTTGTTTTTTCATACGTTTCAATCGAAAAGATGTTTTTTCGAGCACTTTTTGGAGAATCCACGACAATGCAGAAAATTATAGAAAATCGACAAAATAAAAAAGAAAAAAATAATTTTTTAATTTAAGATATCTCTCGATAAGGGTTGCAATGAATTCGTGTTAAATTAAACAGTACCAAAAAAAAAAAACAGTCCACAATTCTTACAATAATTTAAAAAAAGCTAAAAAATGAACTATAAATATAAAAACAGTTTTTGAGAATTCAGTAAAAAAAAAAAGCATCGTGGTTTAAATAATTTTTACAGCAACATTAACTATTTCATTACTTTGGTAACTAATTTTCATGAATTAATTAAATAAAAATTAATCGATCTATAAAATAGGACAATCTATTAATTGTTGTGACTATAACAATAATTACATGTACCACTAATTAATAATCCTTATCTAAATAGTTGTCAGGACTATCACGATTTCTTCAAGGGAAATGATCAATTTTCTCGGTGTTTTGCTGAGTGTTGACTAAAAAAATGTTAACGGTCACATACACAAATCTCACTAATAAAACATTCGAAATAAATTATGGTAAATCTTGAAGCTTTCGATGTCGCATTGAATGATGTCTCGATACGCTTTGCAACTGTTTTATGACGAGTCTCAATCTGAATAGTCTGCGCAAGGAGCAGCTGGTGACCTCCCAGGCAAACGATCGGCTTATACTCGTTATAAATAGTACGTACAGTTAGACGGTGCGTGCAAATACGAAGAAGAAAGTAATAATGTTGACATCCGGTGGAGGTTTTCGACCCAAAATTAAGGGAATAGAATAAAATATTTATTTAAACTCTGGGACAACTCTCTTAATAATGGATTACACGTCAATTTGAAGATACACACGAAAAAATAAAAATAAAACAACGTCAATTCCGATGCTTTGAACATTTGGTTTGGATAACGACGATGAAACAAAATTGTTAATAAATATTAAATTTGGTCACAAAGATGAAGAGAACTTTTTTTTTGTTAATTTCGATAAATTCGTTGATTTTTTTCCAAAAAGGGGAAATTACAAATAAAATGTTCTAGCGGGTTTGATTTTTTAAAATAAATATTTATAAAGTTTCGAATTTTTATATAAATTTTTATAAAAAGATTTTGTATTATACGTAAGAATGTTCAGAATGATTAAAAATGAAGTTTCATAATAACAAGAGTTTAAGAGGACAGAAGAGAAATCGGGGAGAAATTAACGTTGATGATAATACTGAGGACATTTTGAATAATAATAACGCCAATACCACATTGGTAAATCGAAAATAAAAAAACAGTTACACACATTTTTCGAAACTTTACATCTATTTAAAAATAAATTCATTAATATTTACAACACATGAGATTTTATTAAAAACTTTCTAGTCATGAATTTTAATTTTATTATTTTCGAGAAATTTTTTTAAAGTCGCGGAATAAGATCCATTTTTCTAGAATCGTTTCATATCATATGTGTAACAAGTTTCAAAAAAATTGAGAGTACAGTTTTATAAACACATCTTTGAAAAGTGATCAATGTCCCAAATTCAAAAATTGTTTATAAAAATATAGGCAAAAACATTTCATATATATGTGAAAAATTAAGAGAATTTATTTGTCGACGGAAGATAAAGTTTTTGGCATTATTTTAGTTATTCAAAATAAATACAAAAATATCTTTTTTGCATTGATTTTACATACATCATTTTCTCCGAGGTTGAATTACCTTGGATAGAATAAAATATTTGCGATAGTAATAGAATGTCATTTATCGAAAGGAATGTCGTGTTGAAGTTTCCAAAGGAATCGAAACTTCCGGCTCGCTATACGATTAAACTCCCAGGGTCATGATAACATCGGTCGTATATACGACACGAAAATGCTGCCAAGCTCACGAGCGTAACGCGACACATGAGAGCTCGCGAATTCGATCGATTACGCAGTCACGATAACGATTGATAACAATGTCGATCTTTGCCAATGATGCATTTACTCGGAAGAGAACACTGGGTGTAAAATATATAACGCGCATCGTGACAACGCGAACAAGTATCTAAAAAGTATTCCCTGTAATTGAGACATAAAAAAAAGAAAAAAAAGCACTAGTAGCTTCTCTGATGACTCAACAATTTCGCAAGTCGAACGTTGGCCAATCGACGTGCTGTTCTGGCTTGGCTGGTGATGCTAACGAGGTTGTTTAGTTGGAATTTAATCTCAACGAAACTGAGCACTGCAAATTTTGAAATATAAATTGTCATACTGATTCGGGTTAAATCAACAAAATTGATGGTATTGAATATCCGGGATGGACATTAATTCAATGAAAATGTATTTTAAATACTTTTTATATAAGATAACTATGATTAATTGTTATGCAAAACTTAAAATGTTCACATTTCTGCAATAATTCTGAATAATTAAGCTTCAATATTATATTATTTTTAATTATATTATCTATATTATTATACTCTATATTATTTTTATTGTTAACAATGAATTCTAATATTTAACAGGTTTAGACTTAATCATTTAGTCATGTATTTCGAATACATTTTCATTGAATAAATGCCCATCCGTTAATTCGCATTTATTATTGGTAAGTCATATGATTTTATGTATCAATGGCTTGAAGATGATAAACTTGAATGATTAAAAATTAATCTATCGATAATCGGTCTCGGGAACATAGACTATTCCTGCTGTATCGATAAAATGCAGAGATCAGCCGATTATTGATCATTAATCATCATTGCGTTTTAGTAATATTCAATTTTGTGGGGAATTTCTTTTATTTAAAAACAAGGGTCAGATATAAATAATTTTAAAATAGGTTTGTAGGAACTTTTAACATTTGGAGTAGAGTTTTATTAAATATTACTTTATTTTAAGTTTTATGGGATTGAAACAGAGTTGTAAATCCCCATTAATTCATGAGATATAGTTTACAGTACAATTTGTTGTAATTATGATTTCATAATAATAATATGTAGTAATTATAAAATAGAGTGTAAACATTTGAATAGCTGTAAAAAATAATAATTTTCGCTTTAATATTGCAAGATATAGTGGAAAAAATGGAAGAAATAAGTAATGCATTACTTATTTTTTTTCATTTGTCCAAAAGCATTACCGTGATTTTTTATTGAGAAATAATAATTCTTGCAGCCATTCCAAAGTTTAATCATCGTATTACAATCGCTACATGTTATTATTATAAAATCATAATTATAGAGCTGATCGTATCATCATCATTATTTCTATAAGTATTAGGCATTTACAACCCTGGATTGAAAATGATAAACGTTTCTGATCGATAATTAATCTTATGACTAAGGAAAAATTTAAATATCAAGCTCAATAACGAAAATACAATACCAAAACATGTGATTTGTTCATGAATTTATCTACGATATTAATTTTTTTAACTTGAAGAAATTGTTATTCGCTAATTTGGTTTACGTTTTCGGATAAAGATCGAATTTAATTACACGTATAACGTTTCATGATGTCTGAAAGAGCAGTTTGGTAAAATAAACATTGAGAAATTCTTGAAAACAGAAATTTTGTTACTTTTGTTTCTTTTTTGGTGAAGATATGGCAAAGGTTTTCATTTTTCGCACAACTGAGAATTAATTGAGAATATTCGCCCGATTGAAATATTTCCAGGTAAAATATTTGTTAATGAATATCCCTAATTTTGCATTGTAAAAGTAAAAAAAAAAGTTGTACTGTGCAACAATTATTTAAAAATATCAACTTTTTGTTTATTTTTCGAAAATGTTTTTTATTGGCTTCTAGTTTTACAATAAAAGTACAAAAATAATTTGTCAATAAGATTGCTTAAATCAGCCGTTTGTCCATTTCACAAATTATTTTGTCGCTTCTGATATCATGTAAACAAAATATCTTCTTTCGACGTATAAGTAATTTTCGAATTATAATACCACCGAATAAGGAAAATGTTGCTGAATATCACTAATTTTTTTCTGACCCTCTCTCCTTAATTAATGCCAGCCCCAACTGCGCAACTCCACCACCATTAATCACTACCATATTTATCGAAAAGAAAATCCCAATAATATTTTCAAGCTCTCTTGTACACAAAAAGATTGCATTTTTCGATGCAATATGTTTTTGGTCGAGAGTAGGAACAAAGAAATTAGACGAGACTCAATAAAAAAAACGGTATCTTCACGCTGCATTACAGCTTATCGAACGAAATGACGTTTACTGTAAATACGTTAGTTCTCATTAAGTTGAGTACTATTAACAAATGTTGTGTAATTAACAGAAAGTTTTTGTCGACGTTGTTAGACAAAACATATTTTTTAAATTTAACGACAAGGATGTCCATTTTTTTTCTGTCCACAATCAATAATATTCACTAACTAATAATTGACTTGGTGGAACATTTTTAAAAATTCTTTGTTCAGCGAAGATGCGTATAATTGCATCTTCCGATGCAATATGTTTTCATTCAAAGTAGCAACAAACACATATAATGAAGCTCGTAAAAAAGTGATATCTTTATATAGCGAACTTCGTCGGTCTCATCGTCGAGTTTAATTTACAAAATTTTGTGAAATTAACAATAATTTTCTAAGCACGTTTGTGGAAAACATTTGCTTGTTTAATATACAAAAATACCAATTTTGTTTTTGTTGTGAAAAATTAAAGATATTCATTGACAAATATTTTAATTGATTGGCTTTTTTAGGGAAAAAAATGTATAAACCATATTTTATGAAAACAATGAGTCCGTTTAAACGGTGAAACAAATCATTTTTTAGATGTGGAAAATTAACTGGCTATTATACGTCAATCAGTATAATTTTTTTAATTCTGCATATTTTCATAACGAAATCAGTGGGTCAAATATTTGTAAATAATTCTCAGTTGCGAGGAAGATTAATCTTCTTGACACGAGTTTACTGGTTTTACATTGAAGTAAAATTAGAAGAATACCAGATTTGAGAGAATAGTTTCTTAAATAAATTCTAAACTCACCAACTAAAAAAAATAAAAATAAAAAAGCTATGCTCGTCTGACGCATTTTATGCACAGCAGGATTGTTCAGAAATATGTGCCGGTTTTTTTTCTTAAAGTGCAGAGTACAGACTTAAAAAAAGAATTGTCGATGACTCAGAAAAATCAGACGATTTTGCTATTTTTAAAGAAATTTACTCGTCAAAATGATCTATTTCTGAATAGAATATCAACATGGATAAATTATTAACACATTTGCAGAAAAGAGAATTAGAATTTAAAAATCAATTTCTTATTTTGCACCAAAAGTGCATCTTTCGATGGAACATGTCGCCATTAAATGCAGCAACGAAGAAATTAGATGAAGCTCATAAAAAAGCGGCTTCATCACGCTGCTTTATGGCTTATCGAATGGTATGGCCTTCATTGCAAATTTGTTTGGTCTCGTGGTCGAGTTTTCTTATCGATCTTTATCGTCTGTAATAACGCGTTCCCCGAGACTTTGCCCTTTGCGAATGACATGATTGAAGCTTCGTGACGCAGCTCGGGAATTCCTAGGTAACAAACAAGCCCGTCACAATGATAATTCTTGAATAAATAACAAATCGATAAATAATGCAAAATTTCGAAGGACTGCGTTCGCTGAATTTCCAGTTTGTTTCCATTGCCCGACTTGAGTGAATATTTTTCTTGTTCCGTAAGTTTCTCCTGCTTCCGCGTAACTTTTGCAATATTTTCCTAAGCTAAAATAGAGCAGTCTATTTTTACGCGCTCTTCATTGACACTTGAAAAGAATGAAAGGACGAAAAAAAAAGAGTCGAGAAAATATTGAAACTCGAGGTAAAACTCAACGCATGATGGTGTGACATAAGCGCTAAGCAATTTGCCCCGAGCGTTAGTAAATTGCTAGCAATTATCGAAGGACAATTATCCCGGTCGTATAAAATATTAGAAGTTACGTACTTTTATTTTTGTAGAGCATTGTGATAATTATGTAATTTTTTCGCTCAAACTTAGGCACTTGCTTAAATAAAACACAGAATATTTTAAGTATTTCGTGAAGGGTGTAAATTTTTTAATTACGCTAATGATCGTAACACCATGCAAAATGTTTCGTACTCAATAAACATTTTTTTTTAATTCTGTTATATTATTTATTTCCACGCATAATAATTCTGTATGAATAATAGAATAATAGTAATAATTATATTATTTCGGCTAAGTAATTAATTTAAAAATCAAGAAGAGGGTGTCAGCTTCCATATGTAAAAAACTATTCCACTTTTGTTGTATTTTACTAACTGCGTTGTAAAATTTGAAAAAAATGAAATTTTCTTGAAATTCTGAAGAAAAAAAAATTATATTTGGTAATTAACAAAAAGTATTTCGTAATTTGAAAATCCAAAATGATGAGTAAATTTATCGATGAAGATTACGGCGATTTCCGAGATTCCCTCAACTTAATTAGTCATTAAACATCGAACTGGTTGACAAACACTTTTATACACGTGCACATGCATGTCGCTTAGTGAGATTAAGATTAAGGCGATTATTGAATATCAGAGGGATAACCAAGCTGTCTAGACTGGCTTGTTTCCCTCACCCCGTACTTTTCAAATATGACACGATTTGCTCAGTAATTTTAAAGCAATATATGATAAACAGCGAGAGGTAAACGATCGTTCGTCTAGAGATTAGCATCAAGACACTATCGCATCTCTGGAATTGAAAGTGGATGTAATGGAGTAAATACAGACAATCAGAGTGCTTACCAATGGTTGTTGATCAAATATTTATTCCACGCCTCTGATTAAGTCTACGTACAATATATTTTCAATGTTTCACTCTCACTCTGTTGCAAATGCCATTAAGGATCTATCACACACACATATTTCTGATCAAAATTTTAATTAATTTATAATTTTTTAAATTTGGGTCAATGAAAAATCCTTTAAAACTATAGTAATTAGAAATACCAAAATCATTCATATTTATAATAATAATTTTTTTAAGTTTGTAATAAATTAATAGAAAAATCAAATAAATTAACAAGCGTTTGGAAAACTTTGTTTCTTGCTCTCACGAAATAAATCAGTGATTTTTTCCGAATCGTATGAGTTTTATATAAATTTTCTTACGATTCAGAATTTTTTAAATTTTATTGTGAGAAATTTTTGAATATGTGTAAATCTTACATATGATTCTGTAAAAAGGTTCCATATAATACACAAAAAGTTTCAGGATATTAGAATTGTAGTTTCATTTAGAAAGCCTCAAATATTATCGAAAAAAAAGTATTGAAAAATCGTTAATGAATTTCTAAAAAAAACATTCTTTGTATTTTTTAAAATCAACGAGTTCATTTAAAAAAAATTGTATTCTGACCATTTCTAAAGAATTTTAAAAGTTATTTACTAATAACTTCGCCTCATTATTATTATTCTTATTACAGAGTCTTAAAATTCTAATAAAATTGAACTTTTGATTGGGGATGTATGTGTGAAGCATCCTTAAAGAAGTCGTGACACACAACTCGATTGAAATGACATCTCGCTCATTGGGACAATGATAAATCCCTCGGGTGATTCAATTGCCTATGCGAGTTGTATCTTGCGTTAAATTTGCGAAAACAATGTCGTTGGGAATTTCCAACATAATCTGCATTACGCCTTAGTTTTTTTCCTAACACATCCTGAGCATTATTGAATTTACAGTTAGAGTCAGAATTCGGGATCGAATTTTCAGTCATAAATTTGAACTTGATTTCTTATCTAAACTTCATACATTACTTTATTTCATTTATAACACAACTGTAGATTCAAGGTGAAACTGAAATTTTAACTAACGCCCTTAAGGATAGTATTTGAAATTACTTTTTTCTTTTTAGATTAAAAAAAATGTATAGGGTATTTTAAAAATTGTTTGTGTTCTGGAAATGAAAAATCACATATGAAAAATACAATGCAACAAAATGTGTATTTTTGATGAACGTTTTAATGCACATTTAACGTTACATATATACTAAAACAAAATTAGTTTGTTAAGCAAAATAATGAAAATAATTTTCTGTGGCGGAATATTTAATTTTACTTGAAATTTCATTATATTTGCAGAGGCATGTGGGAATTTCGTAGAAACCTCTTGCATTGTTGGCAAAAAATAATAATAATTTGATTATTCCACAAACAAAAATTATTTAACACTGAGAGAAAATTGTGGTATTAGTAACTGTAAAGTGACAACTATTCATTTTTAGTTCGTGCGACCAATTTTTTAATCGTTGCCATAACTATCAAATAGTTACTATAACTACCAAATAGTTACCATAACTATTTTCATAGTTACTGTAACTACCAAATAGTTACCATAACTATTTTCATAGTTACTTTAACTACCGAAGAGTTACCATAACTATGTTCATAGTTACTGTAACTATGAAATTAGTTGCATGGAATAAAAATTAATAATTGTCATTTTATAGTTGACTACGACTACGATTTCTCTGAGTGAAGTTACGATACAAAATTAAGCTTTTATTTTGCTTGTTACATTTTTCAGGATCTTTTTTCACAGGCAACCTGGTGTTTTGCATTTACGATGCTTTGCAAATAAGAATAAAATATTATACAATCAATAAATCAGCGTTTTTTTCTTACAGTGTCGAGCGTGAAGCTTCGAAGAATATCGAGGAAAACGAGAGAGAATGTTTCAAGGATGCGATAGTGTCGAGTCGAAGTCTCAACAAGGGATTCGTCGAGCCTACGCAACTTAAAAATGCTATACCCGAGGTAAAAAATCAACGAAACTGATAAATAAAAATATAACCATGTTCAACGAGTTATAAATTAAATACAATTTATTTCCTAGATTGGTGCTTGCGTGCTCACGGCGAGTTTTCACATAGCTGTGGGTCTCAGCATGGCTTATTCGGCCATCCTCATTCCCCACTTGGAAAAAAAGGATTCTGAGATTCCGGCTACAAAAGACCAAACATCATGGATAGGTAATTTATTAATTTTTCTCCATTTTATTTTTAGTTCATTTTCCATTAAAAAAACTTACAAATACTATGGAAAATCAAAAAGTTGTACTACTGTCAAAATACACTGAGAGAAATTGAGATGGTCCTGGTAACTATTCAGTGATAATTACATTTTATTAGTCCAGGTGACTATTTTCATCGTTACATTAACTCTCTTTACTGTTAATGTAACTGCGTTACTGTTAATGTAACTACGAAAATAGTCACCTGGACTAATAAAATATAATTATCACTGAATAGTTACCAGGACCATCTTAATTTCTCTCAGTGTATATACGTTATAGTGGTCCAAAAATTTCTAACCTTTCAGCGAAAACATGTCGTTATAATTAAATAACAAAAATAATGATTCTGTCAAGAAATTGATTTTTCTATCAAACTTAAAGGGAGTTTTTAGGAAAAATATGAGGGCATTGTAAAATTTATGAATATCCATATTCCTCCACTTTTCTCACATATTTCCAAAAAGTGTTATGAAAAATAATCTTCCCTAGCATTTGTTAATTAAAATATTTGTATAAGCACTGCAGATTATTCACATGAAACAATTAAGACAATAATTTTACGATAGATATTTATTCTTTAAAGTATTGGGAACCTTTAAACCCTGCCGAAATTTGCGCTGATTTTTTAAAATGCTATTTCTTTTCTCGTGCAAGTAAGAAATTGTTTAAAAACTCATATTGAAATTTTTCTGTTCCTGTTAAAAACCAGCACAGATTTTTAAAAATCCTCGTTCCTTTCTCGTACAAATGAAGAATTAAATAAGGAATTTAAAAACTAATATTGATATTTTTCTATTTCTGTTCAAAACCAGCTGAGATTTTAAAAAATCCTATTTCTTTTCTCGTGCAATTCAGGAATTGTTGAATAATTAATATTGATATTCTTTTTATTTTTCAGCGAGTATAATTGTCGTTGCGGCTCCTTTGGGTTCGCTGCTCGGCGGTTTTCTGATGGAAACAGTTGGTCGTTTAAGAACTCTCCAGATCGGCGCCATACCTTGCGTCGCAGGTTGGATTCTAATAGCTCTAGCAACAAATATCCCTATGATATTAGTGGGCAGAGTGTTGTCAGGCCTGGCAACAGCGATGGCAACATCACCGGCCATAGTTTACATAACCGAAGTTGCCAGACCCGAACTCCGGGGTTCCCTTATGTCGTTTGGTCCAACGCTTGCCTCCTTCGGTATGGTACTTACCTACGCCAAAGGTACACTCCTCCCCTGGCGATTGGTTGCCTGGCTCAGCATTATTTACGCCGTTGTACCAGTAGTTTTGGTTCAATTTTTGGTCCCGGAATCCCCCGTTTGGCTGGTCTCCAAGGGGCGAACTGCAGAGGCCAAAAAATCCCTAGAATGGTAAGTTACTTACATTTAAAAAAATATATCTATACTAAATAATTTAATTATTCTGAGTAGGGATTTCTTTTTTTGTTTTGGTGCAAAGATTTTGAAAGAAGTTGTTACACCGATTGAAATTTTTCGTTGAAAATCTCTGAAAATTCTCCCGATTTTTTATTTTAATATACTTTATAGAAAAGTAAAAGTTTCCTTTGCATCTTCTATTCAACTTTATACTTTATCGAAACTGGAGATTTTCGTACGTTTAACTTAAAATTATGAAACAATATCAAGTTCAATTAAGTTTTGCTGAAGAACTGAAATCAATTCTGACTTAGTCAAATATGTTTTCCATAACTTTAGGGAGAGTTAGAAGATTTTTTGAAACTTTGATTTTCTTAATATTTTTACGTTTATATTTTGTAATAACTTTGTTTAAAAACTCTGAGTCTTCCAAATAAACTGCTTAAATATCCAGGGCTTCATAGTTTTATCTAAGAGAAGAAAAGTAGTGTTTATAGATTAAAATAATTGTATTTACACTGAAAAAGTCTGCAAATAATGAGGGAAATACGCTTTCAGAGAAATTGTTAAAGAAATATTTTTATCTGCGATACTAGAAAATATTTTTAAAAAGATGTTTCATAAAAATGTCATTCTCAGGTTGTACAAATCAGATGTGAAGCAGGGCAAAATATCGGCAGCGGAATATCACTTCACGACGATTATGAAGGAGAATGAGATTAAATTGAGCGAACAGAGAAGAAGCAAACACGGTGGATTATCAACGAAGATCCGAGCGTTCCTCAAGCCCACGGGATGGAAACCCATGACGATACTCTTTCTGTTTTTCCTGTTTCAACAATTTTCCGGCATCTATATCACCCTTTTCTACGCGGTCACGTGGTTCGAGGTCGAATATCTATATATATAATTAACTATAATTCTAATAATTTCCAAAAAACATCGTCTTTGAATATACTGAGAACATTGAATTTGAATTCTTAAGAAATTAGTAAAGACTATGTCTGTTGACATTTTTTTTTGTTACGAAAAGAAATTCGATAAAAAAGAACGATTGTTTCAAAATGTTTTTTACGATTTAGAATGTTATACATTATTTTGAAAAATCGTGGAAAAGTCACCAATTTTAAAAACATTTTCGTACATTCCGTGTTTGTACATAGAAAATTTGAGGATCATCAAACGAGCAATTTCTGAAAACACACATTAAGTTAGAAAAATCAGAGGACTCATAATAAAAAATCAAAGATTTTCATCAAGAATCAAAGATTATAATAACTGTTATTCAAAATAAACGTTCTTAGTATCTTCAATAAAGTTGTTTTTTTTTCGATTTTTCTTTTATTGCAAAATACTCGATATTTTTATTGAATCAAACTTCTGTTCGACGTTTGCTTAAGTATTTTTTGGTGGAGTTCACTGAAACTGATGTTATTTTATATTTCAGGAAGTTGGTGCTGGCGTGAATCCGTACATGGCTTCGATTTTTGTGGGTCTCACGCGATTCTTTTGCTCCATGGTCAATACGTGGCTACTTCGAAGATACAAGAGGCGACCGCTTTGCATAATTTCTTCGCTAGGAATGGCTGTGTGCATGATAATCTCCGGTTACTTTACAATGAGGATAAAACAGGGCGATCCGAGTGGCAATTGGGTGCCCGTATTTTGTCTCTTACTCTACGTGTGCACGTCCATGATTGGTATGCTGACTATACCGTGGACCATGACTGCTGAATTATTCCCGACAGAAATACGCGGAATTGCACAATCGTTCAGCTACGCAATGGCCAATATTCTTATGTTCGCTGCCGTACAGAGCTACAGAGGACTCACGGACTTTCTTGGGGGTCAGTTAAAAATTTATTATAACAATATAAGATAACAATATTTTTATATAGATTTATAATATTTTGAACTTAACTAGAATCCATTTTTTTGTTCACTTGGAATTCACCTCTCAAAAGCTTACGTAGGTAAAAAATATTTAGTTGTGTCTCAAAATCGTCTAGATTGTCATTAATTAAAAACCAATTGCTATTTTTGTAAGTTATACGGTCTCGTCCCATATTTATTTATCTACATTAAATAACTAGTAGCTTGTAAAACCTCGGGAATGGAAGATTAATTTTTAATAGCTTCTCAAGAACTTTATATATTTAATTTTTGGTAATCTGCAGATAAGTGATCCTTTATATTCTCCGTTTTTTTCTGCAAAACAATACTTTTTTTCTTTTAGTTATAGAATCATTAAGAATTAGGATGACCATGATGTTATTTTTTTTTTTACAAGTACCGGTGAATTTTACGAATTTTATATTTTATCAAAAATATAAAATTTCGGAAAGTTTGTCAAATTTTATAAAAAAATTATTTTCACTAGAGATATTTTGAGCTTATATCAATTATTAATAATTTACTCGATTCTTATCTCAGAGAATTCTCCCATATTTTGAGTAGAAGGATGAAAAAAATGATAAGAACGTCCCAATTATATAATCTCTTAAAATATATCTACTGATATAAAAGTTTTTAAAACATATTTTTGTGAGGATAGTAATTATAATGCCTGTATAGCACTAATTTGAATTATTGTTACAAAACTTCGATCTTTTTTCTGCAGGTTCCCATGCAATTCAGTGGTTTTTCGCGGGTGTCTCTCTCGGATCGGCGGTATTCGTGTATCTCTTGCTTCCCGAGACTCACGGAAAGAAACTCTCGGAGATCGAGGAATATTTCCACAACAATTTTGTGGCCTGTGGTGCAGAAGCAAAAGCCCGAAAGCGAAAAGCTAAGAGACGAGCGCAACAAAAAGCTCAGGCAGCTGTAACGGCACCCTTAAATCCCAAGGGTCCCGCTAATGTCTAAAAATTGAGAGTTGGACCAAAAAACAAAGTAAAACCTCAATTAATTAAATTAAACGTGATTAGTCTGATTAGATCGTTCGCAGTTGCCGAATAAACCCGAGCCGTCATCTTTTTAACTGCTTTTGCCATACTTAGATATAATGTAGAAAAATGAAAAAAAATGGCAGTAACGAAAAAGAAGAAGAAGGTAGATAAAGGTGTGCTAAAGTCTTTCATTATTTGGCCTTCGTTTTATACTATCGTCCGAAAGTGGCCTTTCCCCGTGCATTACAAAAACGCCCGGGACAATACGAAAATTGAGCAACCACCATTTTGTAATTACATCGCCATTTTGCGGTTTAAAACATAACCAACAGAATTTGTACATTTGTATCTCTCTATCGCTGTATCGATACACCAAAATACCATAACGATTATTATTGACCAACGCACAAACTGAATATTCACCGAAGTACGAGCGAAAGAGCGTTCATATTTTCTTTTTTCATTGGGGAGCCACGCAAATCGTTTTAGTATGGAGATTCCAAAGGTAAATTGACTTTACATGATTGCAAAAAAGTACTTAAGATCACAGTCGTTACTTAATGTTTCAAAAGAAGTAAATGAAAATTGCGAAATAATTATTTTCGTGGATTGGCGTTAAAATCGTAATTTGCGAATAACTAAACGCATCGGCTTTTGGCAATTGACGATCTTTATTTACTACAGATATAAACTCTCACTTTTGAATGGCAATAATACAGGATATTAAACTCAGTTGAACCAAATAATATATAAGATATTCTTTTCAACGTTAAGTTTACTTTTGTTCTGCTGGATGGAAAAAGTCATGTAAAAACGTCAATTGCTGCGAGCCGTATTTATAAGTGAAGGCAAAAAGATCAAACTTGTACTTACTGAAATACTCAGCGAGGTCCAAATGAGTAATTATCTTAATCAGATTTTGCAGAAACTTGATCTCCAATACTTTGCGAAGCGAGGCCAGACACCCCATTAAGCAATTTTCTAGGTAAAAAGTAATAATCGTTCATAACTAGCAGAATTTGTAAATTTGTATGTTCATCGGTGTATCGATACACCGAAATTCAATAGCGATTATTATTGACGAACGCACAAACAAAACATTCACCAAGTACGAGCGAAAGTGCGCGTGGTTTTGTTTTTTTCTTTCTTTTTCTTTCTTAAATCAGCACTTGTGAAATACACAAAGCAACAGTGAAACACAATAAAAAATAAAGGAAACGAAGTAAAAGTACTTACGGCCCCGGTGTTTACTTAATGCATGAATGAAGTGAGAAAATACTTGAATAACGAACTAAAGTAATGATGAAATGAAAAAAAAATAAGACACGGACTACTTACAATTAGAGCTGCGCTTTCATGACTCTTCGGTGAATTGACGTTAGCGTGTCAGAATCTAGAGGAAAATAATTTATGAACGTTGAAACAAAACAGTATATGTAATACGTTTATAGGATACACTTACGATTATTATTATTATTATTATTATGATTGATAATATTTTCGGCTATGAATGTCGAGTTCGCCGTTTAAATTACATGAAAGAAAAAGCGAATGAAATTTCTCAATAATTTATGAGTATACGAGAGTAATATTTATATTGCTATATTTTCTAACGTTATACACTCGTCCGCGCAACATACATGATAAAATAAAAAAAATATATATATGTATGTATTTTACGTCTTGTAATCCAAAGTATGTAATGTAATTGTAAAATTTTCTCTTACCTGATGTTTGAAGAAAAAAATCTAAATAAAGGAAGCGTTTGTGATAAAAAGTGTGCTCGTCATTTTTTTGTCCTAGATAAAAATGTTGGCTTCTGAAAAATCGTCGATATGATGTGTTTATTATTTATTTATTGATTTCAATACTTTATCGCAATACTTTAATTTATTATGTTGGCAATTACAATAACAATACAGTAAATATTACAGTAAGAGTTACGATATATTAAATTATCAGCGTGAAAAAAATTGCCCATGTTACGAATATTATGCCTTCCTTTATTTATCTGTTCGTTTAGTGTGATTATGCTTCTTCGTTCTCTCGATCCGCTTAAGTGATTTTTAATCGTCGACTTCTTTTCGTCTGTTTCTTTTTTTTCATTCGTTCGTTAATGTCGAACTCGTGTGCAATTTAATACGTGTAATTTGGCGGTTACATATTTTTTTCCTCTTTCAATATCGTTGCCCCCTCGCTGTTACGACTGGCGATAAAATGGGTAGCAAAATGGCGGCAGAAGAAATTCGTTCTCACGAAATGGCGGCTGCTTTATAAGTTGCGTCACTTGGCGACTTTGACGATTTGCTGCTGCCAAACGGATGTCATTTTTTTTACGTTTCTTGAGTCATAAGTGGAGAAAAACGTGAATAATACTGTTGCCATCGTGTAAAAGTCGCCAAGTGAAATGAAAAAAAAAAAGCCATTGTCGTGGCGCCCTCTAGAGTTAATTGATCGGTAGCCAATAGGGCGGTTTTATTAATTTTTTTTTATTGAAGTGTTTATTGTGATTTTCCACACAACCGCCCAAGTAGCCAATGATACTGTGATCCAATCAAGTCATTATTTTCTTTCCATTCGCGATAAAATTATCATTTACAAATAGTTCAACGTATCGGTTTGTCGCCCCTGACTCTTTTTCATCACTTAAAATAAAAAAATGTTCTATTTTTTAAACGTCAATAATACAGGACATTAAACTTTATTTAAACAAAATATCAGAAATTCGTTTTATCTTTAATCTTTCGGTTTTCCGAATGAAAAAGGCGATGTAAAAGCGTCAAGTGCTACAAGCCGTTGATAAGCGAAATTGAAAAGAAAACCTCGAACGTCACAGTGTGCACGTATTAATGAATAAATTCGTTAATTAATAATACATAATAATTTGATATCGATATATAATAATAGTGCTCGAAAAACTTAACGGAACAAGCTTTCAATTGTTTTTTTTCTTCTTCTCATTACGCTTCATTTCCTTCGTTTATTAGTATTATTTTTATAATTTTTTGTTGACAATTCATTAATTAATGAACGAACGGCGTTATGCGACGGCTCGTCAAGCACCGAAACGCGTATTTGGTTCAGGCACGTGACGAAACCCGCGCCCGTGACGAGAACTTTGTTTCCTACCTCGTTCCTAACCTCGATCCATTTCTCTCACTCATCATTCTTTTCTCCAATCGTTAACCATTAATCATCATCGTAATTATTATTCACTTAAGTATTAAACATATTATAAGACGTATATATACAATTGTTACACACTTAAGAGACCGTCAGCATCTCGACGTTTTACAAAAGAAGAAACAAAAATAATGTAAACTCGATGCAGAGAAAAAAAAAAGAGTTATTTTGCAACTCACCGAATCGTACGTCGAACTTCCGGTTTTTTGGCGTCCGTTATAGCGTATATATTATTCTCGTCGAATCACGAAAAGCGGCAAATCCTTGGCTTTACTTTTTGCAACTGCTGTGCGGAACAAACAAAGCGTAGGCGGCGAGTGTGCGAAGGAGAGGTCGTTTTTTTAAATCGCGATTACTGTTCATTATCATCTATCTTTTAATCATTTTTTCCCTTGCGTATCTTTGGCACGAAGCGGCCATTTTGTTGTTGCATTGTAAATTAGCTGGGATGGCGCTTGTAGCGGTGGCGTCGTCAACTAACGACCCACCCATTATTTAAAAAAAAACAAAAAACAATATACTGCCCGTAACTACAAAATATGTATACGTATATTACAGGGGAACAAAAAAGTGTATGAAAGAGATTCGTCATCAATGGCACGAAAATGGGATGAAGAGTAAAGAGAGAGAGATAGAGAGACAACAAAAAAATAAAATAAAGAATACACGTGTGAAAACATCGATTATATACAATGTAGAAACCAGTTTTATTACGTCTGTTCCGTTTTCTTTCCTTTCGGTTCCTCTATGAATGTAATTTTGTTAATGTGTTTTTTTTGTCGTTTTTTAAATCTTTTTTATTTATTTTTTTATTTTCAGGGCAACTATAAGCGAGTCGCTGTTGTCACGGGCTCGATCTTCTAGTGAGAAAATTGAAGAGCATAAGCTCGTGCTTCGCACCGAGCCTCGCGAATCTTTTGAGTATCGAGATTCTGAGGGTCGCCGCAGCGGTCGCGGCGCTCGTAGCGCTTATGCTGCCGTTCTCTAGCAGTTAGTTATTACGTGGACTCGCCGACGGACTTGACACCTGTCGCGCTCGCTGTATATATATGTTTAACAATTTACGTTTACTGCCGTTTAGCGACGCGAGATGCGGCTCTATCGCCTCCTCTCCAACAACGTTGTAAATCGCTACCATACAGAATACTGCGGTTTTCCTCATTTTGCTCTCCTGATCGTCGTAGGCCTGCAAAATTAATTTACTTTTTAAACATCAATACTTTCGGTATATTGTCAGCTTAATTCTGGTAGTACACATATTTTTTTTGCTACTTAACAACAAACTACACACTGGGTCTGTCAGACCCGGCCAACTTTCGAATCTTGCATTTTCCACAAAACTACGTTTATTCGGATACTTTTTTTTATTGAAGAAGAGACTTTTATTGAAGAGAATCTGCAAAAACAAAATATTTTTATGGTCCATTTTATTGGATTTTTTTTTTCTAAGTCTATACAATTTTTTGGGCGACAGGAAATCACGCAAGTCTGTTTATTTTTTAATTCCCCATTTTTAACGAGCTTGCAAGATTCAATATTTCTTGCGAATTTTGAAAGAGCGAATGTAAAATTTCAAGGAAAAACATAAAGCTATACGATGTTTCATAGGTGGCAAAAAAATCTCGGTAATCAAATAGGCCAATGCCACTTACAGAATCGCGTTGTTCCATAGTTAACAGATTACTGAACGTCTCTTGGCGAAAAATTGTAGGGCAAGGATTAAAGACTTTTTATGTCGCCAGTCGGTTTTATAATGTCAAGAAATTCACGATATCATGTCCTCTAAAATTTTGCCGGGTCTCTCAGACCCATGTGTGCATTCCTAGTGTTAAGGTTGATTATAAAATTTTATAAAATATGACTTTTCAATGAATATATCATATATATTATCAGCCACATTTTACTATCACTTAAAAGTATTTTTCGTGAATTTTTTCTCTCGAATGTAAGGGAAGTATTTTTTTATGCTTTCTGTTTATATCGTGGAAGAGAAAAATGATACACAAAAAAATCCAGTTAAAACATTTTTACCTCTTTTTTATAACGATCAAAATGTATTATTCAATGAAAATAATCAAATTAGTTGATATTTTGTCGAACCGAACATCTTTATTTCCTAAAAGAAAATTTCAACAGTTAATTCTGTCAATTTTTTGTAAAAATCGACAGCGTGGGCTTCGAATCTTTATGCAGTAAAGAAATTACAAATTTCTTAATTCGAAATTTCACGATTTCATCATACATTTTTTGGCGACTTTAATATTCGATGACTGCGCTGACGATTTAGCCGTGGTTTTAACACACGTTGCTCTACATTCTGTAATATATAAAGTTAAACAGAAATCTCATTGGCGAAAATCTGATAATTTCTTAAATAAAATTTTTTATTTCCTGTTTTAAAAAAATGTAACTGCTATTGCATTCAAAAGATTATAAAAACAATTATATTTAACTTTCGTATTTTGTTTCCCAAATACAATAAATATATTTGAAAAAATATAACTCCTAAACTCGCGAGTTCAAAATCGGAAAAGATGTAAAGAACGGACTCTTAAGTAATTTTTAAATCTCGTATAATGGTGAGAAAGGTCTGAGAAGGCCGGGAAGAAAAGTGGCGTTATATTTACGTTTAATTATTCATCTATTTGCTATTTTCATAAATTGTGAAAATGGCAATAATTTTTATCCCATTATTTGAAAAGTTTTTCTTACCGTTATCAGACCAGGCATAATTGTCGAGAGATTCGGCTCGATAGCTTCTCGCCCCCGGTGCTCAACAGCTGCATGGAGCATCTTAATTGCGCCCATGTTTTTTGGATACGGTTCCGTTGTCATACAACTCGACGCGAGAGGAATAACCTGCTCGGCTGGAAGTACGACGGCTATCATTGCTGCACATTTTTCTGCCACCTTAAGACCTTGCATCTGTTTAGCGGCTCTTAACGCTGGGCTTGCCTCTCCGCTGCCGTCAGTCCCACTTGGTTTTTGGGGCTCGTCGGTACTTTTGTGAGCGTCTAAAACCTTTAATATTAAAAGCTCGGCGTACTTGCTGAAGTACTCAACGAGTTCCGGCCTCTTCGTCATCATCTCGATGAGCGTCTGCAGAACCTGCATTTCTAAGTCTTTGTGGTTCGAGGCCAGACACTCCAGCAAAGCCTTGAGCAATTTTCTAAGTAAAAAAAAAAATAATCGTTCTATTAGATCTGGCCAAAATGCTCGAAAAAACCAAAAGTTTCTCTTCCAAATGTAATTAAAACAGGTAAAAGCGCTAGAGAAGTTAAGCCGAATTTTTACTAATATTTTTTTTACCGAATTATTACCGAATTTTCGTACTTTTATTTTTTTTAAATAAGTTAAAAGTCGTGACAAGATTGACCGCTTGATGTTAATTATTCGAAAAATGATTTTTGTGTACTAACCTGAAATTTTGTTTGATATAATCGGCGTCGCCCTCGGCTACGTAGAGCTGAAAATCTTGAAGAGCTTGAACTTTGGCCAAATTGTTGGCGGATGTCGATTGAAGCATTTTTATCGTGTTGTCGAGAACCTCGGGCCCTCTGGGCATTTCCGGTGACGAGCCTTTAGGATTTACACGATATATCAAATATTCTAATTTTTATGATTTGAATAAATACGATTATTAAAAAGTTCTTACTGTGGGTGTCGTAGCCGTTGTTCTCCTTCGGCAGGTCTCCGGGTATCGAGTCGCTCGAACCGTTAACTCCCATATTCATCCCCGTTCTGCCACGTTGAGTAGGCGAAGATACGGACGATGATCGTCCCTTAGATTTACCAATAAAAAATCGTAAATTATAAACAATTGTATTTATACTTTATTGTAGTCAAATAAATGCCTATTACAAGTAATAGATTATCATTAATCTATTTAAATTATATCTTAAGTAACTTATTGTAACATCTGCCTTCCGGAATAAGTACAGCTTGTTGTCTTAGGTATTTTTTAACAAGTTATAATAAAAATATAGAAAACGTTTTATTCCGTAACTCTAATTTCCGCTGATTTTATTCTCTTGACCCTTTCTGCTATACATACGAAAAGCCCCTGATTAATAAATTAGTAAGAAACTATACTCTTACCGAACTCGTCATGGTAAGGCTTTCAAACTTTTCCTCCACATCCGCCATATTATGGATGCCGCTGTCTTTACTTGTTGTCGCTCTCTCGAAGCCGTAATTTTGAATTTCAGCTGTGGTGCGTCTCAAAGATCTGCAAAGAAAGGCGAATAAAATAACAGACAATCATTGATTGTAAATCCTCAAATTTACTGCTCGCGTTCAATAGCGTTTCTGTTAAGATTTTGTTCTCGTTTTGTTGTTTTGAAAATAATGTTTGTCGTTTATTATTGGCTATAGAATCACTTGCGATATGGTGAAAAGTTATATCGGACGATCTTACAGAAATATGTTTAGGTGGACTTAGCAATTTTAGTACTTCGAGCGAGAATTGATAAAAATGATAATAAAAGAACAGAAAAATCTTAAAGCAATTAATACACGAGTCAATTGTATTTTCTTATCAAATGAACCATTGTTTTCCCCTTTAATCACTGGTTCTGTTTCCAGTTTGCATTTTCAATGAGTTTTTCTAATAACTGTATTTGCATGTTTGAAAAAAGTATTCTGAACGTAAGTAAACGCACTTGTAGACTTCCTCCGGATTAAGATTATCGGCATCGGTCATATCTGTGTCCATTTTCGTTCTCGTTCGAGCTGGCGAATGCGGCGAACGTCCATGTTGAGTTCCCGGTGACGCTGGATTTGAGCCCGAAGATCTCCGCAGATGATTTTGCACGAGAGGCATAGCGGCGTCCTTGAAAAGAAAATTAAATTGCGTTTTGTAAAAATTTAATTTGATTTTGAATAGCTAAAGAAATATTTTCGCATAAGACTAAACGGCATGCTTAAAAAAAAATTAAATGACATTTTGTCAAAATTTAATTTGATTTTTAATCGCTAAAAAAATGTTTTCGCATAAAAGACAAAACGGCGTTCTTGAGACAATAAATAAATAACGTTAATTTGATTTTTAATCACTAAAAAATATTCTTGCACTTCAATTTTTTCAAACCTGATAAAATTTCGGCAGCTCGCTCAGTAACATGGGAAACTGCGGTGGATTTAGATTGTAGAGCGCTATAACAGCTTCCTGAGCATGTCGTCTGACATCCTGACTTTTGACGTCATTCGTCCAGTCAAGCAAACGCGCCAGCGCCGATTTACACGTTGAGTTCAGCGCCGATGGCTCGGAACTTTCCGCAACGTGTGTTAAGAACGTCAAAGTTGACACTTTAACGCGAGAGTTTGGCGTTTGCGTCGGATCCGTCAGAAACCTCATTACCGCCGGCAGCAAAAGATCCCCCGGAAAATATTCCCTGCGCAAACATATACCCAATATTTTTTTATTTCCTCTCCCTTCAGTCGAATGGAACGTTAATCTGTTTTGCTTCTTGGCAATAAATCAGCAGAAGTGAGATTATTTACATGGTCATTACGATTCTATATTCTTTATAGAGTAAAGGATATATTTCTATATGTATATTTTTATCTTTATAAATTAGGTATCAAATTTGCAGTGTTATTTGTATGTCGTTTTTGTACTTTGAGGCTCTGTGCTCTTAAGTAATTTATTCCAGAGCCTAAATAAATATTCTATTCAAACACATATTATCAACAATTGCAGAAATTACTTAATTTTAGCACAAACTTTTTTCCTTTTATAGTATTTGAAAGACTCACCTAACGACGTCGAGGGTCTTGTGAATTTTGGTTTGTACCGAGCCTAAAAGATCGGTACCTAATTTGTTGAGTAGCCTCGCGCACAGTACGTACAGCCAATCGCCCAAATCCTCATTGTGCGTTGTAATCAACTCGTTCAGAGTATCAAGAAACAAACTGAACACTTTTGTGTGAGAATCCATAAACATTTTCGCAAAAATGTCAGTTATCTTTCGAAGTTCCGTGGCCGTGAGGGTGTTGCCATTCGCCAGAAAATATTGCAGACAAACGAGGCCCTCCTTCCGGTCGACCCATGATTTTCGACCGCAATTCTCAATTATTTCCTTTATATCCTGTTGAAAATTTCATTCTCTCGCGTTATCCCATTTTATTTATTCGCCGAATAAACAAATCAAGCATTTGCAAGGTGCACCATGTCAATACATTTAATTAGCCAAGTATTACCCGTAACAATGGTTTTTATTTTAGTTCTGGAGCATAACAAAAATAAATAAGGTAGGTTTTCTTTTTAAGAACAAACTTCCATGAAAAAATCCAGGAATAACTAATAATGGAGTTCTTAAGGAAGGGTTACACCTATTTCTGGCAAGAAGAATGGGTTTTATTTATTCTATCCGAATATATTTTATTATTGTAAAAGGAGACGAATTAATTTTAGATAGAAAATAAAGCAGGAAAAAAACAATGTTGAAAAAATCCATCATTTCCTACAATCTTTTATATAAGGTCCTCGAGATTTATCCACGTGATCAACACCACTACGCACAATCATTTTATGGGCACTTTTATATTTTTGTACAATTTTTTAAATCGTTGCAAGAAAAAAATTCCAGGCCCGAATATAATTAATTGTAGAACGGAAGTTTTGAAAAAATAAAACATGATACTGAAGAAAATGAATCTCCTAAATTTTTGTTATATTCAGATCTGCAGACCTTCTTTTATTTAATCAAACGCCGTTACAAGTAATCAAGCGCATGGATTTTTTCGATACAATTTTTCCAACGGATGATCAAAATAAACAATGATTCTTGGCCTGAAATGAGTTTAGCCCCTAATTAAAGGTACAAACACCATAGAAATCTGGAAAAGCGTGCGGACATAACGACCAAAAAAGGGGGAGCATTAAAATACACATGGTAATTAAAATTCAAAGAGTGTGATTGAGTGGATGATTGTGAGATAGCAAAGAAGTTTGTTAAATTAAAAAATGATGGTGAACAAACCTTGGGATTTGACTGCTCCCAAACGTCGCGGGAATAAAGTCTCTGTTGCGAGCCGCTCCACGAATACGACTATCGGATGCGAACGGGGCGACCACGTAAAAGGGAAAACGATTTAAGGTCGAGGAACGGGGAATGAGAAAAATTCAACGATAAGTTCATATAGATCCTTACGTGTATATGTATATATGTATGTGATAACGAAACGAAGGAGACGGGAAGTATCGATAACAAAATTAATTACAAATAAACCACTTTTTGAAAAGAAGAAAAAAAGGGAAAGAATGAAAGAGAAAAATTGTAATAAAAAAACATCACTCACATCGCTGTGTCTTCTGACGCCGTCCATACTTCGCTCTGAGCACATACTGCTCGTCTCGCTGTCGTCGCTATGATCTCCCTTGCCTCTCGGCGTTCTCGCATAAGAATCTATCGTATCGAAGGTCAATGCGTCGGCAAGCGCTGATTCTGCCTCCAACGACTGTTGCAACATTTTTTGTGCCATAACCGGCCTAGACGAGGGTGGCCGATCGCTTGGCGTCATGTACAAATTTCTCCCTCTGTTTAACGACAAAATTGACAACGATATTAAGGTAGTTCTGTCGGTACGCCGGAGTCATAAATCTCAGAGTCTATATGACATTAAAAAATAATCATATGCATCACTTTGACTGCCTCAATAATAATATAAAAAATAATCGAGAATCCTTCGAAATTGTCGTCATCAAATTAAAACGATTATTTGTAAATAGTTGATATGTTTAGTTGCGAATTTGACTTCATTTTTACGATAATTAGGTTAGGAAACGTCATTTGGCCCGGTATCGTGCACTTTGACCTTGGTACAATTAAACATTATTCCGGAGACTTCCCCTTTTTTCATGATGCATCAATTCCTGAATGATTTGCGAATCGTAGTACTTTTTATTTTTTCTCTATCTTTGATCTAAATATGTTAATTTTCGATTTAAAGATCAATTTTTCCAGCCCTCCCGTAAGCGCCGTGTAAAAAGATCGATTTTCAAATTTTAATTGTTCATTCAAATACTCGGTAAAAGCCTTCAAGGTTTTGTACAAGTAAAATTGAATAGCTAAATTACAACATGTCAAAAATTCATGCATATGAGTTTGGATTGCCTTCACGACAGAACTACCTTAAGGTCAGTATTTTTGTACGGTCGATCTTAAATTCAATCTCAAGATAAAAATAACGTTAGAAAATTCGACCCCATGTAACTTTATTGTTGAATCCAATTTCTATAGTTATTTACTGTTTTGTCAATTAATAATATAATTATATTGAAAATTACCGTATTTTTGTGGCGGAACTCATGCCAAATCGTTGTGGACTTGGCTCCCGACTGTTGCTTGTGCTACGAATTCCCTGACCTGACAATCGACGCGGTCGAGGAACGAGGGACTCACTTTCGCGATTGTAAGTCGCATAGCTCAGCCTCGAGGCCGGAGAGCCTGAACGACTACTCGCTAATTTCAAGAAAAACAAAATAAAGTTTTCGATATTTATATCCATTCGCGTCTTAAGGTGCTACGTTTTAAATTAGTCATTAAAGATGATAGAGCTTTCGCTAAAATCAGCATAGATCGAAATCATAATATTAATTATGTATAAACTTAGAAGGAAAGCAATAATTCACGGCAAGTTTGTGGGTTCTTCGGGGATACTAAGCAGCCATAAAAAATTATGAAGATCTTGCAGAAATTTGCATTGAAATTGGAATTACATGAATCTAGCGCAGTAGCTTATGTATTATTATTGTTGTTTTTTTTAAAACTTACGCTGAGATTGTGACACACCGGCCACCCTTGTGCGCGTTCTCGGCGTTCTTTCGGTATTTGCTCCCGATCCGATATCCGGCGACCTGTTTAGTCGCGCTGTGCCGATAAATGAGATGTTAATTAAAAACTATGTCACCAAAGATTAGTTAATTAATTGAATAACGGAATAAATTAATTAATGGGTTTATTTTAATGATGATATTTTTTCCACGATGATGTACCTTGTCTACTCTGTTCAGTCCCGTGATCGTTATCTTTCCAAGCAGCGAGAAAATTCGTTTTCGATCGATCAAAATATTTCGATTTTAATTAACAATTTTTAAAAATAAATGTCTACATTTTTTTTTTTTGCTTTTATTTACTTACGGGGTGTCGCTCTCAGGCGATTCATGTTAGCGTAGATCGTTCGTGCCTGCGCCCGTTTGGCCGCTTGAAGATCTATCGCGCTCGTGGATCTCGGCGCAGGAGTTACTCGACCTGTTTTTCGTTATTTTTTAATGAATTAATTAATTTCGATAATTTGAATATACGAAGCTTTTTGTTTTTCATGCTCTAATTAAATCGAAGCAGCGATTTTTGTTGTTTTTAAGGATTTTGCAGACATCGATCGGGGCAGGCGGGTGATGATTTCTAGAGTGCATCGACCGGGACAAAATCGACAAGGAAAGTGAAAGCAATGTGCCGGGAATAAATACACAATTGGTCGTCAAACGACTTATTTTTTTTTCTTCATATTTACGACTTAATGCAATGTTTTGTCTTTTTGAATTACAGTGATTGTCAGTCGTCTGTCTCTGAAGTATAGGTATTCCAGACTGACGGTAAGAGCGTGGCAGAGACGGTGTCCGTCTGAGGGGCCCGTGGGGCGGGCTCTGATTCGGTTGTAAATTTTCCGTGCTGCCTGTATCATAGTAGTTTTTTGTTTTTGCGATTTCGATTGGTTTCGATTTTTTTTTCGTGCAGCATGGAAATAGAAAAAGAAACGAGAAGGAGGATATTTTTTTTCTTTCTCGAAAAACATGGCGATTTGTGGGAATTGATCCCAAATATCATTCCAAATTTGAAAAATAAAATCGAAATTTCATTAATTGACGAGACACGAATTCCAATTTACAAAATATTTTAGCCAATTAATTCAAATAAATAAATTATTAATTGACTAAATAATATTAACTAATTAGTGGAGTTTTAATATTTTCATTAGTAATTAGTGATTCGAGCAATTATTATTTGAGAATGAAAACAATGAGACGCAATTTATTGGCGGTGAATTATTAATTACTGATTCGTTACTTAATTGTAATTTTTTTCAATTAGTTCGTTATGTTCGAAGTAATTTAGTTAGATGTACGATTAAATTTGGAATGATATTTAGTACGATTACTTATGAGGTCATTAAATATTCATAAAATTATTTCTAAATTATCACAAGCATTTATCAATATTTTGTCACTTTTATTTTTTCAGTCATATCTGAAATTGAAGCTTGGAGGCTTTAAACGAATATCGAAGAGATCAAAACCAACCTGCTCCACTAATTCCAGGTCTCGAGGCACGTGGACTTGTAGACGAAACTTTGGCGACGACGTTTAGGCTATTCATACTTCCACTGTTGCTCAGCGCCATTAACGAACGTTTATACGTAGCGTCTAGACTATTGAGCAGAACTTCAGCTTGTTCCGGAAAATGGTCCTTGAATGCCCAATAAGATCTGTTCACGTCGAACAAATTTCATTTAAAAATTATTTTTAACAGCTAATTAAGAGAAAAAATCATTATTCTCGCTGAGACTGTGGATTGTACACGAAGATGGGCATCAATTCAATGGAATGGAATTCAATGGAAAATGTATGTAAAGTACTTTGGGAAAAGCAAAGGGAGATGAACTATTTCTCAATTTAAAAAATGTCATATTTCCGTAACAATTATAAATAGTTTAGATTAATTATTATGTAATCAAGAGACGCGGTAGGGTTTCGACGCCAAGTGTTATTGTAATATTTAATAAGTATAATAATACATAATATTTTAGTCATGAAAGTACTTTTTAACCACTTTCATTTCTAATCGGCTCCTTTAATGTATTTTTTGTTTTTTGGAATTCTAGTAGGCGTCGAGTTATTTATTTCTTAATGGAACTTTAATTCATGTAAAAACTATGAATCCTCTTTTAACCTTTAAGTTATAAAATACAAATGAGCAAAAAATTATGCAGAAAACTAATTTTTTACCACTGTAATATTCAACTATTTTGTTTTTACATAAAAAAAAGCAAATTAGTGGCGGTAATTAATAAATATACGTCGCTGACTTTAAAAGTGATATTCCAACGATTTGCCGAACTCTAATGCGTCAGTAAAATTCAAAAAGATTTTGGTATTAGTTTAAGGCATTATTGCTTTGGCAAAGAAAAAGGAACTAATCATTCTTAGAATTAACCAACGGTATGGAGTTTTTTTGCTTACTTTCGTGCGAAGACACGAGCTTCCGAATCCGAATCAGCAACACCTTTCTTTATCGCTCCCTGAAGTACGGTGACGTATTTTTGAAGTATCAAAGTTGGCCACGATTGCAATATTAGATTCAGATACTCGCAACTGGCTCGACGTATGTCTTTGCTCTTGTTGCTCAAACTGTCAGCAATTATTGGTATGAAACGACCGCTATGAGTGTTTTGGAATATGAAACGCAGCGCCACAGCTCCTGCTGATGCGACAACCTAGAATTGTGAATCACCTTTGAATTTTCGAAAACGAATAAAACTTAATAATAAAAAAAAAAAACATCGACGATCTTGGAAAGGGAAATAAAAAATGAAAAATGACTTTTTCTTATTTTTTTTACATTCTTTTACATGATCAAAACGCCGTTACGGAGAATAGCATAAAACTTTGATATAAATATTTCTTGTTCCGAATTATGAATTTACTTTCCGTTCCATCTATCTATCGGCAATTTATTTTATTTTGTACTTTCTGAAAAGATCTTTCTCATTGGCACATAAAAATAAATAATGACAAAGATTCCTTGATGAGGAGGTAAAAGAAGCATATTTAGTTATTAAAGTCATGATAGCAATTCTGAGGACCTCACTTGCTAATCTTTTTTATATTGCAGAGCAAAGAATGAACGATTTTTTTTAGATTTTTTTCAAAATATTCTTACTAATATCAGATACTGACAATTGATGTTCTATCTAACTCTAAAGAATCAAGCCGTTCAATTTTTATCGCGAAATGATTTTTTCAGCCTCCCTGGAGATGACAGCAAGTTTAGTTGTCCTATGATTACTATTTTTCAATGTTGCATGTTCAAGTGTAAAATGTATTTGCAGCATGCGACTAAGGACTACATTTAAGTTAAAAAATGTTGAGATTAAGTTTACGACCAGAAATTTGGCCCCAATACCCTTAATCGACAGATTGTGAATAAATCTGGGCATAAGTAGTTTTCAAGTATGCGAATAGTGACGAAAATGGTATATTTCTAAGTTGACAAATCGTTTGATCTGCCGTCGATCTGATGGACCGTTAAAATCACTGCATCATGAATCACAGGAGCGAGAATCTGGTTTCCTACATGGCTAAATCGGTTCGACGCGAAAATAGACACAAATTATTTTGGTCTAGTTTGGAATTGTCGAGGTTTTCCGGAAGGTCGAGAAACTCGAGAAGGATTAAGGCAACGACAACAAACTTGTGATACACATCTCCATTTAAGTAAAACCCGTCGGTTGTCTATCTTACCTTGGCACTGTTCTGTATCAGGTTCATTAACGGAAGCAAAATAGCCTCCACGAAGCTAGCAAATCTGTTCTTGAGATTTTGACTTAGATATGCGAGGGTTATGCACGCTTCTCTCACGACTTGTGACCTCAGCTCCGTGCACGCACCCTCAAAAGGCCGCTGAATGCTCTTCAACAATTCCATAAAGTTTTCGTAGTTCATCCCGCCGGCGATAATTATGCCGCGAATTTTCTTTAACTGTCGAAATAAATTGCAATTAATAAATTGTGCAATCAACTTAATTTTCTTCGGGCCTGTCGTCTTCTTCTTTTACTTACACTCTCAGTTCGCTGCTTCCAGTCTTTTTGGTCGTCACCTATCGTCTCTCTTATCTGTTTCATTTGATCCTCGAGATCTTTCGCCGAAAATAATTTCACCGCGGGAACATCCTCAAATGCTGTCACAAACGATTCCTCGTCCACTGCCCCAGCTTGACCTAAATTTTGTTGTTTCAATTACAATCTTAACGTCCATTTTTTACACACAGAGTAAAGGCCCTTGGAAAAATTACCAAAGAAATATTTTGGTAATATTTAACCAAAATAAAATTACCAATTATTGGTTAAAATTTCTAGGAAATTTGCTGAACATCGATTGGTATTTTACTACAAAAAAAAGGTAGTTTTTTCCAGATATTTAACTCTGCATCAGTAACCAAAATGAAATTTCTTGTGCTTAAAAAATGTACAACGTTGAAAATACGAGATAATTATTAAATTGTGCCAAAGCTGTGACGAGCATTAATACGATTGTGGGAAATAAATAAATAGGTGAATTATGTGCTGCAGTTTCGTACAAAGGGAACGGGCTTTCATTTCTAATTGTTGTGAGATTTTTTTTTTACAATTCAATGCTCGCTGGCTAATTCGATTCAGTGACTTCATCGAGTTGACGATAAGGAGGCGAGCCTAATCGTTCGCTCGTGTAGTAATTAGCGTGACTAACGGATCCATTGAAGCGTTTATTTGCCGTTAAAGCTCGCATATTCGAATTAATTCGATTATTCAACCGAATTATCTGATTCTGACTTGTATATTTTACTTTTTTTTTTCTTTTTATGTACCTGATTTGTTTCTCATGGAAGGAATTCTGTCGACGCCTCTGCTGATCGCCGAGGATGAGTTACTGCGGTGCGCTGTCATGCAAGCGGTTTAATGTGATTAAGAAATGAAAAAAAAAGAAAAGAAAATCTAAATTATTGATGAAAATGCTAAAAATAAGCATTGCAAAAATATGTCTTGTTGTAAAAATGATAGCATATAAATAATTATAAATGTAACGCGTTATTGGACAATATCGATGATTAATTATATTAAAATATTTTTTTTATTTACATTTATTTACATCATAAATCAAAAGAAAAGAGCATCTTTTTAAATATTATATTTTTCACTCTTGCCGTCATGAAAGCAATTGGAACATAAACTAATCATACATAAAAAAATTTACTGTCGCTAAAATAAATAATTCAATAAATATTAACGATAATATGATAGATGAGTGCAAGCAGCCCAAAATAAGACGTTTTTTTAGCCTCACTCTGGTGCAAGCGATTAAAAATACTGTGGATTATGTGTAAATTATTATACATGCAGATGTGAAAATAAAAATAGTTTAGTAAATGCCGATGAAAGCTGATTTTTATCTTTATGTATATATTTATGCTTGGAGAGAAATGAATGGCAATCAGCCCTCGAAAAATAATTTCTCAACGTCCTTTATCAAAATAAATACCTGCAGGAATCGGAACCGTTTTCGCCGGTCCAAACTGCCCTCTCTTTTGCTGAACACTTGAAGTTGCTCTTTTAACTGGTGCGGACTTAATCTACAATAATGATCATTTTGACATATATTAATACGACCATAAACAAAACCGTCGTGTACAATTTCGCAGCGACTTGAGTACCACTCCAACAGAAAAATATTTTAAATAATTTCTTGACAAATGATTATGCAGTATCACGACTGTGAAATATTATCAATATTAGTTCGCGCTTTTGCAATAAAATATAAATGATTCTTACTAAGACGTCAAAACTTTATCACACCAATAAGTCATAATTTTTAATTATTCATTGTTTAAATTATTCGGTTTAAAAATATTGGTTAGGAAAAGAAATGATTGATTTTTTATTTTTTATTTAGTATTTCTTTTTTTTTACTCACCGCCCTGTCTGGTTCGTCGGCATCTTTGCCAACTGTAACAGAAAAAAAATGAAAATGTATTAGACAAATATGTTGACATAATTTTTGAGTAGATTGTTTTCTTATGTGGGTTTTTTTATGCTTGTACCTAAATCGGGGTACAACCAAGGAGGCTTGTGAACGTCGCAATGACATCCACGAGCCCGAGCACCCGGATGCTTAACGATGTTGTCCCACTGGAGTATCCAGGTGCTGCTCGGATCCCATAATTTTTTGTCGACGCTCGGATACTTGACGAGCCCGCGATGGGAACATCGGTGACCGTTAGTCACGAGTACACCCGAATCGTTCATCACGGTGCACTTTCACTCAATTACTTTTGTCGCGAGCTACATTGATAAACCCCATTCGATTCAGTAAATTACAAAAAAAAATTATGTCAAAAAATATAAGACATCTTAATATTACGGATATGGAAAAACCGAAAAGTTATCAGTTTGAATAGAAGAAAAGGAAAATCTGGTCGAAATATATTGTCATACACTTTGTTTTCTAAATAATTGTTACACAAATCGTTGTAGTATTTACTGCACAATATTTAAAAATCAAGAACATTCAAAATCGGATATTTTGGCAATTTGAGTGAAGTAGAAATCTTTTTTGATTTCATTATCGAATACATTTTCTGGTATATTTTTATAAACATCTTTTTTTATTTATTACCAAGATAAAAAAAATCGCTTTATTTAAATTCAAATTTCATCGCGAAGTACTTTTTTATATATTTAATAAAAAATTGAATACCGATGAAGTCGAAAAAATAGTGATTAGAATGAAATTTCAGTGATATTACTTAAGTGAAACTCTGGATGATTTTTTTTTTGCTGTGTTACGCGTGATAGGTTCACGAGTTTGTTAAATGAATGAAGAAAGTGTGAAATTCCCATTGTGCCGGTGATTCCACGATGATAAAAGCCTACGTACGTGGGGTTCGATGTACAGTAGAGAAAATGTGGACTAGTGCTATTCACAACGTACACGCATAAATATATCAACGTCTCTCATGTTTTTACAGCGCATTATACAACTTTACTGCAATGTGAAAGAACAGAGGGTGAAAGTGCGTTCCATCGTAAAACCATTGTGTGAGAATATTTTTTTTAACGTCGTCGTTTATTCAAAATTGGGGTGCTAATGATTGTTTTACGGAGAAAATTACGCTATAATTTGCATTTTGCCACGATATTTAAAGCAGGTGATTAGGGAGATAAAATTAGTGATATTGAGCGACAATTTGACAAAAAATAAGTAGTTATATTTACACTTTTTTTTAAAACACAATACAAAATATTTTATGTGAAAAAAGGAACTTAAATTTTCGATACATTATTGTTTAAACTAGATATTGACCAAAATTATATCACAAAATTGACAACAAGTTTTTGTGGACGTTTAAGAACAACACTTTTTTGTTTAAAACACAAAAATTTCAATTTTGTCAGTGACATTCAGTGAAAAATGTTTTTTATTTGATGATACCAATCAAACACGTAAGATATTCTTCAATGAATATCACCTATTATTCTCACAGAACATTAGTTTAAATCAAATTAAATAACTCGCATAAAAAGGTTTACCGAACTTTTACATCATT
Source organism: Ephialtes manifestator (assembly GCA_963970395.1). NCBI lineage: Eukaryota > Metazoa > Arthropoda > Insecta > Hymenoptera > Ichneumonidae > Ephialtes > Ephialtes manifestator. Next base: position 24,490,343 of record OZ019972.1, read on the forward strand.
TGATTTCAATTTTATGAAATAATTTCTAAAATTTGTCCTAATCATGAGATTTCTTATGGCGTTTTTTTTCCCACAAAGTCATTAATATTTATACGAAAATTATGGTTTAAAATAATTGAATGGCAGATTGAAAAAAAACTGAATGAAGACTGCAAAAAAAAAAAATTGTATTTACAGTTAATGGAATAACTTTGTATCGAAGGCTATAGCGCATATTTCTTTACATTCTTTAAAAAAAAATTAATTAATTAAATAAACATATTGTACGAATTAATTTTTCTTTGCGTAATCAAAAAAGGGGTACCTAGTAATTATGGTCTGAGATCGTGAGTACATAGATTATAAAGACGCCGCAACGTCTGTCAGTGTACCGTGTAATTAAAAAAAAATCTGGCAAGACATACAGCGCTCTGGGGAACCTGGGATGCCCCCAGGGGGCCATCTCACTGTAATCAAAGCTACTTTGCATTCCCACTCTGTCGTCGTATCATTAAACATTGCTTGGTCGACTCCTCCATCGCGTCTATGTACGCATATGAATACGCACACGACCCTGCACATGTATACCAAACAAAACAACAAAAAAAGGAAGTGGAATATCAAGTTCGCTCACACCGCGATCGTGATTAAAATCTCGAGTCAACAGAGCGAGTAATTGGTGTTTGTTTGACAAACACAGCAGAAGCGCCACAGGTGTCCAACATTTCATTCGCTAATTTTTTTTCAAAGAAGCACTTAATGAGATTGGCTTATTTAGAAAAATCTGAATAAATTATTTAAGACAGTTTTTGCACCACCATCAAATCAAGTTTTGTCGGTAAAAATACTGAGAATGGAAAGATTAATATTACTGGAAAATGTCTCTAAAGTTTGAAATAGTTTACTCGTACAGTGAGAGAAAAGCATATCGTTGATTTAACGATTTCACATGATAAAACGATTATAGGAAGGCTTGCAATGTTTTATGTGCTGAAGCGATGATAATATGGTTCAATAAACGATACTTGCAAGGTTAGTGGAAACAAACGTTGAAATCGCATATGCAACGAAACGGCATATTTGAAACTATTAGAATAGTTTTTGAAACTATTATCATTTTGATGATTGCTACTATAATTATATTTGCTATAACCATAAAATATAGACGTTCCTCCTTGGAATTATTTAATGGTTCATCCAACTATTTTCTTATATTTGCTATAACCATAAAATATGGACGTTCCTCCTGGGAATTATATTTTATAGTTAGATTATCGTCGGTCTAACTATATTATTTTTTTAATTATTAGACTTTTCTCTCAGTCTAATCACTTTCGGAAATACATTGTAGTAAACGTTGCTTCTTTAATATGGCAGATATTGGAAATGTAAATTTCCAATATCTTCCATCTATAATTTTAAATTAGATAAACGAATACTCTGCGTTCGAGGGGTGAGGGTCAAAATAACGAATGACGAAAATAGCGAATAGCTAAAATATCGAATTTCAAAATAACGGCCATTCTAGATTGAAACGTTCATTATATTTAAATTCGCTGTTTCAGCCATTCGCTATTTTGATCATTCGCTACTTTGGCCCTCCATCATATATTAAAATGCAATCAAAATAACGAATGGCTAAAATAGCCAATTTCAAATTAATGGCTATCCTAGATTAAGACGTTAATTATTTTGAAATTCGCTATTTTCGTCATTCGTTATTTTGGTCATTCCCTAATTTAAACCCAACCCGTTCGAGGTAATGACATTTTTTAAAGATATTCTGTCGAAAATTGAGGCTGATTCACCATACAGTATTGCAATAAGATAGCATCGTAAGCCATAATCCAAACAACACGTATGCAATATGCATAACCTGGCAAAAAATGTACAGTGATGAAATATCAAGCGAGCGACTAAATTCGGATATTTTCATCATTTATAAATAACGGACAAATATGGAAAAGAGTACATGCCATTCGATCAGTTTGAAGTATCTGTAACTTTGAATAACGGCAAAATAAATTTTCGTCCATTTGTTCGTAAAGAAGGTGAAATTATACTGGCATATGACTCATACGTAATGCAAGAATGGCCTTAACATCAAAGCTTCTTTCCTGTCGAAATGCAGAAGACACTTGAAATATTCATTTTTTCAATTTCTATGAAGAAATGCTTTTTTCTTTCATGATTCGAAAATGTGGAATGCATTCCTAATACAATTCCACCTCACTTCCACTTCTTTATTTATTCCACTTCGTTACCTCAAATCATTGAAGATGTTTTGTAACATAACTATTCTTAAAGGCTGTATCTCTTTTTAAATATTTCAAATATCATAATAATAAAAAATGTTTCAACAATAACAATAAAAAGTTTCTGTGGACATTTGTGAGCAATTTCTTTTTTGTGAAAACTAGAAAATTTCAAATAGTTTTTTCTATGTAGGTTTTTTGTAAATGACTGCTTTTACTTCATGGTAAGTGAATGGACATTTTATTTTAGTCACATTTTTTAAGGCGAACCCTCAGACCTACCAGTCAAAATATGCATAATGGTTAATTCATTTTTTCTTCAGTCTAGGATATTTACGTTCTGTTCTCTAATTTGCATTCCATATTTCAGAGTTTGGCCCTATCGTTTCGAAATTTCGACATTAGAATGGGCCGAGAATTTTTTTTGTTAAGCTAAAATTCCACGAATCCGAATGTAATGTGCAACACGTAATGTTTCAACGGGTTTACGTCGTTGGTATTCCTGTTGGTTGCTTTTGTGTCGTCGATTTTATGTGCCTGTTGCACGTGGCGATAAATACTCGACGGATTCTCTCGAGGCCACATAAACCTTTTCTTTCATTATTTCATTCGACAATGGTCTTTGAAATTTTCGCAAAGATTTTCAGGTTTATTATTCTTTTATAAAAGAAGCTCTCTTTATTAAGGTCTTCGTCAATGCGATAGTCGTTCAGAGTTCCAAACATGAGTGTAGCTTTAAGGATGCTTCATACGTACATCCCCAATAAAAATGTGATTCGACTAGAATTCAAGTACTTTGCGACATGAAAAAAGAAAAAAAACAGTGTCATGAAGCATTGATTTTAGACAATAACAATGGTAACATATTATTAAGAAAATTGAAATATACATTTTTTTTCTATGGAGTTATTTTTTTTTCGAGTACATGTTTTTATTAAATTTATTAATAATTCTGAAGTTGAATTCTTGTATTGTGAGAAATGCTTAAATAAACGCAAATTTTTATGGTTGTTTCCTATAAAGATTACATGTTAAATATAAAAAGTTTCAGTACCATTCAACATTTTATTTAAAAAAAAAAAAACAGCTTTAAAAAATTGCTCGAAAAAAAATTTCTAAATTGTTCGAAAATTCTCACATGTAATACCACAAGAGCTTTGAAATTATCGGATATTTCCTGACAGGTTCGTTGCAAACAAATGAACGAGTCAAGTTTTCCAGGTTAAAAAATCACGAGCGCGTAGCGCGAGTGATTTTTCTGGAAAACTTGACGAGTTTATTTGTTTGCAGGGAACCTGGAGGGAAATATCAGATTAATTTCGAAGCTCGAGTGGTATTCGGGGGATTATTTTTTCTATTCAAATTGCGACAAATGGAATTGCACCATGAGACAAAAATTATCATTCCGACAAGGAAATTTCATAATCAGAACAAAAACCTTTTAATTCATGTTTAAAGGATTGCAGTTAAATACACAATTGTTATAGACATTTGTATATTGATTCCAGACTGAGGTTATCGATCTAATCGTATTAACAGGGACATTTCCCTTTACTTTTTCATCAATAGTTTGCAAGGATTCAACTCCAAACCTACTCATATCAAATAAAAATCCTTTGACTGCCACAATAAAATTCAATCTGTCAGTTTGACAGATGGTTGACGCGGCTAAATGATTTTTTGTTTTATATATATAACCAACACGCAAAATTATCAAAAAATTATCACTTGTAATACCACAAGAGCTTTGAAATTATCGGATATTTCCTGACAGGTTCGTTGCAAACAAATGAACGAGTCAAGTTTTCCAGGTTAAAAAATCACGAGCGCGTAGCGCGAGTGATTTTTCTGGAAAACTTGACGAGTTTATTTGTTTGCAGGGAACCTGGAGGGAAATATCAGATTAATTTCGAAGCTCGAGTGGTATTCGGGGGATTATTTTTTCTATTCAAATTGCGACAAATGGAATTGCACCATGAGACAAAAATTATCATTCTGACAAGGAAATTTCATAATCAGAACAAAAACCTATGTTGCATCCAACACATATTTTCTCTCTGCACAAAATGCAGTGAATTGCGCCCAAATCGATTTTTTACTCTTTTCTGTATTTGCCGGGACATTTTGTTTTATTTTTTTAGCGATGTTCTGAAGCGATTCATCACCAAATCGCTTTTTTGACTCACTCATATTGACGACCGTTAATAGTACCTTGACGTTTTAAAGATTCGCAGAGGTTACAAGTGTCAAAAAAATTATTGTTTATCGCTTAGCAACCGAGCCGGGAAATTTTCGAAAAATTATCGATATAATTTTACCCTAGCTGTACCACGTGATGTTGAATACCGCGCTCTGATTGGTCGAAATTGGAGTTGAAAAAATAATCAGTATAATACTGTGTAGCTTGCCCCACGTGACGTCGAATGGTGCAATTCCATTGGTCGAAATTTGGATGGGAAAAATAATCAATAAAATTATACCTATAGAGAAAAATCTGAGAATTCATTTCAAATAAAAAAATCGCGTTCTGTCGGGATTGTTAGATTTGTTTTCTAATTTCTTGATTATCTTTCAGTATTATTATTTATTAATTCAATGTTCTTAGTATCTGTAATAATGTTGATTTTTCTCAGAATTTTTCCTTGTCGCGACGTACTGAAATTCCGATCGCATCTTACGTTTAATTGGGAATTTATGTGCAAGGCATTCTGCATTTTCTTATTCATCGATAGGAAATAATTGACGATTAAATCCGGTGCACTGTTCGAGTCGGTGTCGCGTGGATCTCGAGAGTAGCTTGACCCATTTCACGCGGATACGCGACACAACCGAGCGGTAGTACTTAGTACTCTCGTCGGCCACACACGCCGTCAATCCCCTCAGTAACTCGCGCGGTACTCTTGTACCTCTGCAGTACATAGCATTAAGGAGGTAAAAACAGCAAAGTTTAACAACGCGACTGCAAAAAAAAAAAAAACATTTTTTTTTTTCGTATGTTTACGTGAGTCTGACGCTGATTGTTGAGCCTTTATTTAGTTCGTCCAATATTGCCTACCTGGCAAAAAAAATTAAAAACACCGAATAAAGTACAACATTTCTGCACTTTTTCTGATACAAAATCTGTTAAAATAATCGAAAATTTAATTTTAATATGTCATTTTCTTCGTCGGAAAAATCCTGACAAATCGGTAGTACAATATTTTCGGTAAGTATAGTCGGTCAGAAGTTAGAGTTATTTATTTGTGAATTAACATTAAATTGACAAAATTGACTTTTATTTTTTACTGTAAAAAGGGGTGGGAGAATTTGTAGCTCATAAAATTCATAAGACATCTTTTGACAATTCAGATGAGTCATGATGTAACAAAACCGGCCGAACAGTACGGATTTTATGTTTAAAAAACTACCGAAGTTATTGCTTAGTAATTATAATAATAAAATTACTATATAATCTTCGGTAGTTTAAAAAAGATCTTTGTTACTTCAAAGCTATATGCAGTACAACAGAAATGGGCACTATTCGTTAATTTTAAACACACACTTTTTGTTTATTCATTTTGCAAATTATTATTTAACATATTTATAGGTTTATAATTTATATGCAACAAACAATTGGATAAACTCAAAATACGTATTTATATGCCGATTATGCTAATCAAATATTGAATAATAAAACTAAATTATAGAATGAATAACGAAAAAGTGTGTTTTCAATGATTTCAAAAGTTTTTAACTTGCGCAATGAAGGTTCTAACGCGAATAATGTTTTCAATTCAAGAAGATTTTGACCTTCAACGTCTTATTATTGTGACAAAATGATCTTATTCTTTTTCGCCATAACACATTTTCAATGCCACTCGTAGGTCGAAAGTTAGACATTGACTTACAAAAACTACTAAAGAAAATCGATAAAACTGTATTTATCTACAAATAGACAATCGCCATGAAAAATATATTCCGGCAACTTAGTAAAGTCGCCGGAAATCCGTCAACGAAGAAAATAAGCCAGAGAGCCTAAAAATCGGTATAAGCATTACATATTTTCATTACAAAAAATCGTAAAATACTTTGTATTGAAATTAGCAAAAACGCCTTTTAGTCAGCACTTTATATTTTTCCTCCTTTAATATCCATCCCAAGACATTATTCGTGAATAACGTATTCGATTCCCAACTGCGCAAACATCCCTGTCACTTGAAAACCTCGTGAAAGCAATTTGTTTTTTTTTCTTTCGATATTAGTTCCTCCTTAACTCGCGCGGCTTCTTCCAGATTTTCTCTTTCTCCACTCAACGGACACACTGTGGCTTACAATTCACCTTCATAACAACTCGCGACAGAAGATCGTCGCGATTTATCCTGAGTTGGAAGTTACAAACGGCAAAAACACAGCTCGTTACTCGTTCAACTACAATACACACACTGTGCGCGCCCCGATGCTCGCTCCTGCTACACTCGCTGCAGCGGTAATACTATAGAACGTTGAGCCGAGTCGCACGCTCACGATTCACCGTGGCTCTCGCACGATTCTCTAGCGTCCCGAAAGTTCGCAAGAGCGCGAGAGAGACGGAATACAAACACGGAGAGAGAGAGAAAGAGAATGAGAGGAAAAGGTACGAAATATCGGTAGTGGGAGAGACTCGGAGGGGTCGGCCTTACCCTATCGATGCAGAGTTGGAGGGGTCGGGAATTCAACACCACACATTTAACACACTGTACAGATGAATCGTAGGGGCAAATTTTGTATCGCCCAGCTGACAATCGAGAGTGAGGATTAAAACGATGCTTCGAACATACAGTCACAACTAAAAGTTTAATACCAAATCAGAATTTTGGTAGTTTGCGACTAGGAAAAAAATAAGAAAGATATCATCAACGTCGTTAAAGCAGATTATGGCAGTTATTTTAGAAATTAAGTCGGTTGTACAATTGGGTTTGTAATTATGATTTCATAACAATAATTAGCAGCTATTATAACATAATTTGTGAAACTTTTTAATAGGTGCAAAAAATGTTTTTTTAAATAAAATTTTATGGTTTTTTAACAAATGGAGAAATACAGTTTTTTTTCTGCATTTCTCCTTAAATTTTATTAAAAATTAGGTATTTTTCGCAGATATTGCGATAAAATCATAACTATGAAATGATATGTTCTTTCAACTTTCTTTTTAGGTAATGGAGATTTATAACGCTGATGATTTGATTGTAAATTCTGCTACAATCGAAGCACACACTACCAATTACTGGCACCTGGACTGGGACATCAACCTTGTACACCATTTTTGTAATAGGATTTGTCAACAACGTTGAAAATTTCGTTTTCAAGATCTTTTCAACGATATATTCTGAAAAGAAATCACCGTCAATGAAGATACTGTGAACATTGATTTCGTATAAGAAGAATGCTGACAAATTAGCGATAAATTATTTCATACAACTTTTACAAATATTCGAAAATATACTGATGATAAAGGATTGTCGCCTTACATCAGTGTAAACATCGAATATAAGGTAACCTACAATAGTGAGCAGAAAACACGGGCCAGAGAGCCAGGTGACCAGAGTCACAAGAATGTACCACGTCACAAACAAAACAACACTAACACTCGACTCCATAATTAAAAAATAAAATAAAATGAGTGAACAGGACCCAAACCAGGGTCGAAACGTATCAAAAATTAAATAAAGGATTCAATTCTTTAACCGGGCCGCCAGAAGCCGACAATCCTTTATCATCATTATCATTCCGGCCACAGCAACAAACAACAAATGTTCGAAAATATACTTTTTTCCATTTATTTGTTTTCCCGAAAGATTTGTTTCTTCGAAGATTTGTTAAGACTATTTTTATGAAACGAGGATTCTAATGATTAGTAATTCAATAAAGTTAATTAATAATCCTTGTTGAACCTAACTACAAAAAAAAAAATATTATAAAAAATTCCTAATTTTAATACGATTTGTCAAAACATACAGTCACAACTAAAAGTTTAATACCAAATCAGAATTTTGGTAGTTTGCGACTAGGAAAAAAATAAGAAAGATATCAACGTCGTTAAAGCAGATTATGGCAGTTATTTTAGAAATTAAGTCGATTGTACAATTGGGTTTGTAATCATGATTTCATAACAATAATTAGCAGCTATTGTAACATAATTTGTGAAACTTTTTAATAGGTGCAAAAAATGTTTTTTTAAATAAAATTTCATGGTTTTTTAACAAATGGAGAAATACAGTTTTTTTCTGCATTTCTCCTTAAATGTTATTAATAATTAGGTATTTTTCGCAGATATTACGATAAAATCATAATTATGAAATGATATGTTCTTTCAACTTTTTTTTAGGTAATGGAGATTTATAACGCTGATGATTTGATTGTAAATTCTGCTACAATCGAAGCACACACTACCAATTACTGGCACCTGGACTGGGACATCAACCTTGTACACCATTTTTGTAATAGGATTTGTCAACAACGTTGAAAATTTCGTTTTCAAGATCTTTTCAACGATATATTCTGAAAAGAAATCAACGTCAATGAAGATACTGTGAACATTGATTTCGTATAAGAAGAATGCTGACAAATTATCGATAAATTATTTCATACAACTTTTACAAATATTCGAAAATATACTGATGATAAAGGATTGTCGGCTTCTGGCGGCCCGGTTAAAGAATTGAATTCTTTATATAATGTTTGATACGTTTCGACCCATGTCTCTGCCCAGCTCTGGCCCATGTCATAAGAAAAATGTAGTGTTGCCTTACATCAGTGTAAACATCAAATATAAGGTAACCTACAATAGTGAGCAGAAAACACGGGCCAGAGAGCCAGGTGACCAGAGTCACAAGAATGTACCACGTCACAAACAAAACAACACTAACACTCGACTCCATAATTAAAAAATAAAATAAAATGAGTGAACAGGACCCAAACCAGGGTCGAAACGTATCAAACATTAAATAAAGAATTCAATTCTTTAACCGGGCCGCCAGAAGCCGACAATCCTTTATCATCATTATCATTCCGGCCACAGCAACAAACAACAAAAGTTCGAAAATATACTTTTTTCCATTTATTTGTTTTCCCGAAAGATTTGTTTCTTCGAAGATTTGTTAAGACTATTTTTATGAAACGAGGACTCTAATGATTAGTAATTCAATAAAGTTAATTAATAATCCTTGTTGAACCTAACTACAAAAAAAATATTATAAAAAATTCCTAATTTTAATACGATTTCTCAAAACAAAAGAAAAATCGAGTTTCAAAGAAAATTAATGAATTAATATTGATTTCCAAAATGTAAAGGTTTTGAATTTATCGAACAGTTTTTTTAAAAATCATATATTAGTAACTTATCTGCATTATTCTTATTCAAAATAAATGTACCTTCAACACGTTGATTTTCATTTTAGTCACGAAGTACTAATATTCAAAACGAAATGAACTTTTGTTTGGGAATGTTTGACGGACAGGATTGAGAAATCAATAATCATATCACTCGGATATATTCTAACAATTTGATACCATTTGATCGTTATCATGATAATCGCTGTTATTATTGCAATAAAACAAATTATATGCTATTTGAAAGTGAAAATAACGAGTGAAATCTTCATCGCCACGCTTCGCGAAGCAAGCGTAATATACCACGTACTAAAGTCGTTAATTTACGATTTATAGTAAAACCGGTAATTCGTCAGAGGACGATTAACGGCTCTCTTACAAGTGGAAGAACATTTCGGTAAGAATCGTGGATGTCCCGGCGCCACGACGCGGCACGGTGAATGTTTACCAGAGTATCGTCGAGTATTCACGCTTTTTTGCTTTCCTAGCCCGGTTCTGTTATGTTCTTTAGCACAGCGAATGGAGAGAAGCTGATGTTGGGAATTCACGTCGTGTTCGTCCCGGTCAATCAGGTGATTCGTAAGCGAAATGGTTTTTTTAAACCTGTCCTCTAGGACTTTTGATGTTCTTACAATTATTCAGGATTCTGTTATTGAGTTTCCCGTTTGTTATTTTTCATGTTGATAAATAGCAAAAACAAAAATTTAAGAATAATCATGAGAAATGTATTTATAAGTATAACGCAATTATCATTAGTATTATTTTTTTAAATATCTTTTATGACGATAATAAAATTGTAAATAGCGACATCAATAATTCAAGGAAAATATAAGAATATTTAATTTTCTAACTACTGTTATAATTATTATTAGTAGTATTGTTTTTTTATCACGTAAAATTCTGATTTCGTGAAAATAAATTTCGCAATATTCACGATGACAATGAATTTGTGTGTAATATTTTATGTAGATCATGAAATGTGTAAAAACTAATAGCAATTTTTAACAATTGTGTAATGTTTTGCATATGTTATTATAATTAGTATTGGTATTAATTGTTTTCCTCTAACTTCATGACTTTTCTTAAAAGTTTATCTTTGTGAAGATAAATATCGTCGCACATCCGTCAATCATGTACACGACGTGACATCATCTCAATAATTGGAAAACTTAGATAGAAAAACGAGTTAGCGGGAAATTTTTGCCCGGGGCACGCGTTGTTATTATTATCATTAATATCATTATTATTATTCTAGTATACCTTCGCCCACACGTGCTAAAAGGATTCTTGAACGGTGGATCTTACGTTGCATAACTTGTTCGGTGAGAAATAATTTACGGCATACAGGATATGACAGACGTGTAGCTCGAGTCAGCTGTGAGGTTTGAAAGAAAAAAAAAGAAAACAATTAGCTTTTTCTTCTTTGCTGCTGAAACTGAACGATTCAGGGACGTCTAAGCGTTTAGATAAATAATTGCGCGACGAATCTTCCTAATAGGTGGTGTAATCAGCCCGGTAATGTCCAAGTTGAAGAAAAGAATAAGAATCACCGGCCTAGCCATGATCACGCGTTTTTCTTATTTGGCAAAACGACCTAGATTTTTCGCACAATCTCAGTCACTAACAATGCCGTCTATACATTTTATTCAGACACACATTTGGATTAAAGTAAAAAACTGTCTACCTGATATTTGGTTTTTTGTTTGCCGTGCAGACATTTAAAAATAAGTAATGAAAATTCCCAGCATAATTTTATTCATAAATAATCGGCACAAGCTTTAACTTTTAATACAATTTTTTGTAGATTTTTTTTTGGGTCTATTTATTTTAGGGTTTATCCCTGCTAGTTTTTATCATAGGGATTTTTTTTTCTTCAAATAAATTGGCAACGGATTCTTATGGTCTTTTTGTGCGTAATAGACACTATATCTTGATTCATTCTATATTTTAGTTATTACTAAATACTTGTAATAATATGTTTCCTAGTGACGTTTTTTTCTTTCAGAATTACATCATTTTATGGAGATATCATATAAGCAACTTTTTTGCTAGGATATTTTCTGACAACCCATTTATTTCCAGCAAATGTGAATAATGCCATCGTCTGCATAGAATTTTATAGTGCCAAATTATGTGCTGAGGTTTTGCATAGCCTCGTATAGTAACCAAATAGGGATTTTAACGATGCAACTTATTTCATAAAATGTTTCACTTAGCAACTTGTTGAATACATTTAAATTTTAGAGTATCGGCATCATTCACAATAATTTAAATGGTTTAAATATTATTCAAAAGGATTTCCAGTGCTTTCTGTTATAGTACTATAATGGAGTTAAACGATTGAGACACATGTTTGTGACTTATTTTAAACAAAAAACAACTGCCATCCTCACAGCTCTAAGGCAACACTAGGAATTGAAGAAATTTCTAACATTGTAGCATCTTTACTGCTAGAGTATTTTCAGATAACGCATTTATTACCAGAAGATTTATGTACATAATGTCATCTCCTGCAATAACATTTTTATAGCTTCTATTTTACATACAAATTATTTTCTCACTTATGCATCGCGTTAGCTAATAATTAGATAGGGGGATTTTTTTTTACAGTACCGTGATGAAGCTAAATGATGAAGACACTCGTTTGGGACTTAAAAAAATCGACTGTTATTCAGATAGCTCTGGTGGTAAGGCAGCACCAGAAATTGTAGAAATTCCCAGCGTTCCATTCTAAACTCAGAGGGCGTTAAACAAGCCGGCGCGCCTTCGTTAGTGAAATTCTCAAGTATCGGTGAGTACGAGTGTATACTACGAGTGTATATATATATTGCGAATAGCGGTTCAATGCAAAACGCTGTGAGACAGCCCTTCACTCTCACAAATAACATAACCGGCATCCATGTCCACGTGGTATAATGCAGATATACATCTACTCGTCATATTTTCCCCCCCCCCCCATTCTGTTTTACCCCTTCTCTTTGCCCGGCAATGCATATACACGTGCTGAAAGTGAAAGGCCATACAGGGGGTGAGGACTGCGACTCTCCAGCAGAAAAGAGACGACACAAATTATTAGGAAGTTATTGAGTTAAAAAAAATCGAGAGTCCTGTTCAACATAAATACTAACATTAACTAAATGATTTATGAGCTATTACAAAATAATGGTTATTAAATTAAATACATTAGACATAAATAAAACGAAAAGCGTAAGTAGAAAGATAACAAAATCTGTTTCATGGAACTTTATGTAAGCAGAAAAGAGACTAACATTAACTAAAGCATTTATGTGCTGACTTATTCATTCATGTAATAATGGTTGTTGAATAAAAAATATTTGAGAAAAATAAGGAATAAAAAATATTAACTATCAATCGAACGAAAAAAAATCAGTTTACTGGAATTTCCAGTAACTCGCTACGCTTTATTTGGTTTTTTTATGAACCCGAAGTACAATGTAAAAATTTTCATTGCGAAAATTAATATACGGTGTATTAAAAACATTGAACAAATCAAGTTTAATATACAAGCACTGTAATATTACTATACAATGTTATATTAAATGTAATATACCGGTTTATGCATAAAAACTTCCGATAAATGTTTATTCATTTCCTGAACATTTTTTACAGTGTAGGATTGAAAAAAACATCGTATGGGACTGCCGAGTACTGGGAAGTCGCCGATTAAAAATGGCGACACTATCCTGACAATCCTACGTTTAATATTACTATTCTTCACGGTTATTTTGAGTTCTATAAATATCGTATGTAATCGAGCGCGACATCGACAACGACTGTAAGCTACTACTATGTACGCGGTGATCTATGTCCCTGTAGCCAAGCCCATGTATGACCTAATAGCGATAAACGAGCGTCTTTCCACGTACAACTCCAGCTCCACCTTCTCGCTATGCCAAAGAAGAATAAGAAGTAGAGGAAGAAGAGGCACAAGAAGAAACAACGGGACACAAGAGAGAGTCACGTGAATAGAACGAATCGAAAAATGTTAACGCACGTGTGCGGTTGCAGCTGCGCACCGCAAACGATTTAGCATACCTTAAACCCCTTATTGTACAGTTAAGCGCCACGTTCCTTAGATTCATACTCCATTTCCTCACAATCTCAAGGGGAATAAGTCAGGTAAAAGAATCACCGATTTTCATCAGTGAATATTTCACTTGTTAAACTGATGGTATTGTATGCAAAATATGTTGTATTAACCCGTTAAACAAATAACTCTGTTCTTGGTTGCAAAAATATTTTTTTGTTTTGCACTTTGCATGCTTTTATAAAACAACTGGTGAGCCAAAAATATTTTGGAATTATTCCCAGCTATTTATAAGATGTATTTTTCTGGCATGAGTGTAGTTTATTATTAATTAAAAGAAAAATAGCGTGTTTAACTAGGGTAGACGTACCATTTGTGGTCACACAAAAAATGTACATATTAATTCATCATTACTTCAATCTATTCAAATTACTAAGTAGATTATTCTACATGAATCAAAGCAAATTCTGCTTTGAAAATGCTTCCTTAAAATACCCAATTGTTTAATACATTGTGTTCAAAGCCGTTTGTACCATTTGTGGCCATCATCGTCATTTACATGCAATATGTATGTCCACAAATGGATCAAGTTGATGGCCACATACGGTACTAAGATGGCCACAAACGGTGCTTCTACCCTATTATTTAGAAATGTATTGCTTAAGATCTGTGCACAAGTCTACGGCACTTTCCCAATTTTCGCTTTATTTCGAATCGCTCAAGTCATGTCAGAATAATTCATCTTCCGCAAGACTCAGAATTATTTGAAAATATTTGGCCTGTCGGTTTAATGCTGAACAAAATATAATGCAGGCGATACGCAATAGCCAGATTATTTCGCTACCTCACAAACAAATCATTATTTAACCGAATAGAAAGACAGATTTTTTCACATAATATCCGGAGTCAACCCAGTGAAATATTTGTCAATGAACACTACTCATCTCCTTAAGAAGTTATCACTTTATACTGTAAAAATGAGTTAGAAAATTTTTTAACTATCGTTGAAAAGGCTTAGGTGATATTTTTTATAGCTAAGAGAAATTGGGATTCTTTAAAAAGAAAACGTATATAAATACACTGTAAAAAATGTTTGTTTGAAAATTAACATACAGTATTTAAAGCTCGGATGCATATACCGTTATATTAATTTTCAGATGCATTCGTCATTGACAAATACAAATTTTTAGTAATTTTCAAATACCAGTATCGGAGCATTCTTATACTATTCTTAAATTTACTATAAAAGTGTATTAATATGGAATTCATATACCCGTTTCGTAAATCTCATATCGTTTTGTATATTAAATTCTCTTGCATTTTTAACAATGTACAACATAATATATTGATTAGTAATGTTGAAATAACGTTTATACGAGGCTTGTACAATATCGTTGGAATGCTTTTTTTTCCTTCATATTTTCGTGAATAATAACAACAATATTAACTGTTATTATTATTATTACGGTTAACACGAAAGATATTGAGAATAACAATCGCCAAAACGATTATATGAACGACGTCCTTGCCGCTCGTCGATTCAGGTGACTCTGACGCGTGAACGATCGTCGGAAATATGACATAATCGCTTCTCGTTTTTTTTTTTTTTTTTGCGTACCGTCTGTGCGTTTCTTCGCGACGAAGATTAATTAAAGAATCGTCTCTGGTTCTATTCGCTGGAAACGACGTACTCGCGGTGCCAAGTGTCGGGGGCTGTCGTGAATAGCGTAGTTTTATGGCCGTGA
Organism: Ephialtes manifestator; assembly: GCA_963970395.1. NCBI lineage: Eukaryota > Metazoa > Arthropoda > Insecta > Hymenoptera > Ichneumonidae > Ephialtes > Ephialtes manifestator. The sequence goes on from OZ019972.1 coordinate 24,505,717, forward strand.
CACTTTGGCCTGTGCTTTCTCTACTTTGTTCACTAACATATCCATCCATAGATATTTTAGAAAGTTGTTTGTTAATTTGTTTTCCTGCTTGTTTGTATTTTTGTTTGCTTTTTTCCTTAATGAGATGTTATATATAGACCAATCGCATAATTAGCAAAAAAATATTACTACATAAATTATTTACTTTACATTAAACGAAAAGTTACTTTTTGCGAAATTTGACGGATTTGTAAAAAAAAAAAAAATGTAGAATATTTAATATAGAAAATCCTGGCATTTGTTGTTTGGATTTTCAAGCTTTCAATAAATTTAAATTATCAGGATAATTATTTATTCGTATGGTTTTATTATTTTTATAAGTTGCTAATTTTTGTTCTGATAATTAAAATGTTTTATAAAATGTCGAATTTGAGAAAATTGCATCATGTGGGGCCTTAAAATTCGATCCTCTCTCGCGTGTTTCGATACTCAATTACTACGACAAGTAGCGACAAAAAAAAATCGCGCGTGACCGAGCAAATGTTGAGAGTCTCGAGTGACTCGTCGAGTATCGAATATTTGCGCGTTGTAATTCGAGCGGGCCAATGTAACGTAATCTATATACATACACATATTTGTGTACTTGTGCACGATTATATAGACGTATGTGTGAAGGAATATGGAGGTTAAGAGTAACTCTCTGGAGTCTAGGAACGGGCAAGTTCCGCAAGGCCGGGTCCAACACGGTAACATTAATATTGCTCGCCCCTGTATCGATTACCCTGTACAGGTTGAGATACTATAACTCTCGTATCTTTTTCTCTCTTTATCATTCCCTCCGTAACGACAAATGAAGGATCTGCACTGTGTGTCGGAAAACACAAAGAAATTAAAAAAAAAAATAAGCATTAGCGTCAGAAATGTATTATACATTTCTTTTATTAAAAAAAAGTTTACATTTCTGTCACTCATTTTTATTTTTGTTATTTCTTTAAATTAAACGAACCTGTACGTCTGTCTAATGTATCATTTTCTTTTAACGTGTAAAGATAAAAACTAGTGTTAGAAAAGTGTCGTACGTTTCATTATTAAAAGAAAAAAAACTACATTTCTGACGCTCATTTGCAAATAAATGTTTTTTTTTCCTTTGAGTACGAGAACGACGCGCAGAAATAAATGATTTTTAAATAGGCTAAAGTTATTTGCTGATAATGTGAATTTGTGTCTTCAACTATTTTCGAAGTTTTCCAGTTATTTTTCTTCTACAGACTTTCAAGTCACATATTTACCCAAAATGAATGTAAAAAAATTATTGATAAAGTAACAAACGAACCGATTTTTAATTTAAAAAATGTGATAAATCGATCTGATTTGACATACAATTTCGAAAAGTAATTACTTTTAACTGGTCGCTATCCTAAAATTATCTCTTGACATTGGCGGAATGCGGAATTGAAACTTCCGTCACGTTTTACTGATTTTTATTATTTTTTTTCGTGAGTTCGAGCCTCTGTAGCAAACGCGATAAATATTCATGAAAACTCGGTGGCTCCGACGCGACTACCAGGAACGACTTTATCCGAGGCGCTCCTTTATGCCTATATAGATATATCGTCGAAATGCGCTTGCATGAGTTTAGAATAGATAGGAAACTGTCTTTCCAATGGCGGTAAAAAAGTCTGGAAGAGGTGGCAGCACGTTTCTGGCTCGATGCCACCGAAATGAGTAGATGGAGAATTTCTATGTACCGATAGAGTCGAGTTTAGAATTCGAATTTTCACTGTACAATTTTTTATCTGTATAATAACAAGGGCCGAATTGAACATATTTTTTTAATCAGCAAAGAATTAAAAAATTACCGCAGAAATTTTTTTTTCATCATATTAATTATGCAGGTACTTTGATAGTTGTTGACGGCACGATCATGAAAATCGATATATTCGAACCGACAACGAAAGCTTTTTAAGCAGGCAAAATTAGCGACCTATTTACAACGCTTTTTTTAAAATTATTTTTCAATATACATACTTAATGAAAACAATAACCCTTTATTTGCAAACAGATTGTCTGATTGTCACGAATTTCTGATGAAGATTCTAGATTTTTAGAAGACTTTTATTATTCATTATTTAACTATACAAATTATTCGTTTTCAAAGGCTTTATAGATTAGCCGGGTTCTGTTTTAGTCGAGGAAATTAAATTAATTTGGCAATGAATATATATAAAATTATTTATTTTCATTTAGTCAATTTTTTTACTCACCATCAGCAGACAACGCAAGTGGTAACATATCGCCGTCAGCTTTGACTTGATCGAAGCGCTCAACCAGTAATTGCCACCTAGTTAATAAATTTAAAAAAACAATGACAAATTAGTTACTGCGTTTTGAAGATTTAAAAAATTACGAAACATCGAGCAATAACTTGAGAAACTTGTATTACATAAAAATTGTAACTACGTGAAAAATTGTAGTTGTAAATAAAAATCCATTACTCAAAAAATTGTAGAACTTTAAAAAAACTTTTGTTTTTCAAGTGATAACTCGTAAGTCTGTAATTACATTTAAAAAATATGAGTAGAATTAAAATTTGTTAGTTTTTAATTACATTTTTCATGTATTTTTAGTCACTCACTTGGCCTGCGGAACATTGTGTTTCTTTTGAAGATCGAGACGAAATCTGTCGCCAACGTGACTGTAAATTGTGACTGCGGTGTTGACAGCCGTCTCGCGAACTTTCTCGTTCGGATCGGAGAGGAGTTTGACGATACTGGGTATTACCCCCGAGAGTGCCATCTCATTAGCCCCGTGTCTGAACGGAACAATTGACAAACACGTTGAAAGCAAAAATATATTCCAAACATTTTCAACAGCCGAAAAGAACTACAGTAGAACCTCGTTTATCCAGCCTTCGATTACCCGAAGCTCCGCGTTATTTGAGCCACCGGACTTTCCGAACACTCCGCGTTAACCGAGGTGTACACTCGGATAATACGGAAAAACTCGGATAAAACGAATAAAGCTATTCCTCATTGTATGCATTGTGTATGGTTTCCGCATTATCCGAGTTTTCGGCTATCCGAGGCACGTCCTGTCCACATTACCTCGGATAAACGAGGTTCTACTGTATTTGATTATTGAAAATAATGTATTTATGGAATTATAAACGTGTTACGAAAAAAATTATTCGTATAATTGCAAACGGTTTGAACGAAAAATAATTTCAGCAATATTTAAAACATGTTTAAAAAAGCTGGTTAATGAAATCATTTTAATATTGTCAATTTATCAGGTTTAAAATATTGGGTTCTTTAAATTTCGGAGAAAAAAAAAAATTGTTCTTACTCGTTGAGCGTTGTCGTGAGCAACACGAGGGCCTCCTCACGGAGTTTGGCATTTTTGTGACTGAATGCTGGATGTATACGATCGAGCAACTGTTGCGGCATCATACTGCCCTTTTCCATTACTTTTAGCAACACTAGACGAGCTTTCTCTCGTGTCGTGTCTTTGCTATCGCCTGATTAATAAAAGCAAGAAAACATTTATTTCTACATACACTTATTTATCATATAAAGATTTTTTAAAGATTCTATTCTCCAATTTTTTTAACTTTAAGAAGAGTCAGATCCAAATTACTGATATTGAGTGATATCTCACCCGTTTATCTGCAGATGTGATTAAAAATATACATTCTTTTGAAGCCTGAAACAAAGATTTTTTTGCTTTATGGCAAAACCATCTAACTATTGCAAATGAGCTATAGGACATTTTTGGGTCTTTAAACTTCTTCGCACTTTTCTAAAAAAATGTTCAATTGTACATAAGAAGAATTCTCCCCGTATGAATATAAAGATTTCAGATTAAGATAATACCGACAAAATGTCATAGACGCGAATGGTAATTTAAGAAACTATTTTCATTAACAAATTATAATTTTACTGATTTTAAGAAAAAAAGCTACTTTCATGCCGGATGAATTCTTCTTATGTACGATTGAGCAATTTTTAGAAATCTTTAGCTTACCACATATCTCAAGAAAGTGTGATGAACTTTAAAATCCCATGAATTTCCTACAGATTTAAATTTTTTCAATGACATTAGCAAATAAACAAGTAAGATATCTGTCAATGTATATTAGCAATTTGAATCCCCTTAATAAAATGTGTTATTATTCATTTAACAATTGAAAACAAAATACAAAAATAAATTGATTATACCAATAATTAATTATAAATAATTCTATTAACTTTTGGTGTTAATTTACCTAGCCTGTCTATCGTAGCCTGAATAATCGTAGAAATGTAGGGCCTAAAGTCGTGACCCATTCTGTCGGCGAGATAAGTGAGTATTTCGAGACCATTCTGTACGACCTGTAACAAAAAAAATTGTAAGGTTAAAGCTTTTTCTGAAAATAATGTTTCCAATAATAATAATAATAAGTACTGTAACAAATTAATACTATTTATTACAGTACTTCAAAAACAGTCAATAAACATCGATTTCCCATTAGTCGACATTAGCGAAATATAGAAACATTCGAATAATAATTTAATAGTATTTATTATATTATTAACGAGACGTTTATAAAAAATCAATTGTCTATCAGTTTACATCTATGAACCATAGAACTAAATAAAAATTAATGATGACACTTCAGTGCAGCAAGAGCGTCGTAACCGTCCCTCAATTGACGCAATTAATTTAGAGGCGACATTGAACGCTCCTGAAATCCGTTTAAGACGTTTAAGGTCGAGTTACAAAAATGGCTGATCAACCATGACAACGGAAACTTTACTCGTATCGACGACAAAACGTTTCTGGGCAAGAATAAATTCGTATCGTTTGCAGAATTAAGGGGGCAATGTCAGTCAGAAGAGAATATTTTTAGCGTTCTATATATTTTATTTCAGGAGAATGACAAATATGGTAAAAATACGACATATGTGGAATAAATTTAAGAATTTTTCTGTCGGTTTTAAAACCTTTTTGGTCAACCAGTTTCTACTATTTTTAGTCGTTTAATTGACCGTTCTGGAGAGTGACTTGCGCAATAATATCTGTTCTGAATATATAAATATATTCACAATCACGTTTTGGAAAAAAGAAATCCGTGGTATATGCTAATATTCGATGGGATGATTTTTAGTACAATATTAAAAATATAAAAACTATAATATTAGTCCGATTATGAAGAGTAATAGGCTATTTTGATTATTAATATATACTGTATCAATTCACCATTGAAAATTTTAAATATTATTAATCGTTTAGAAGTTATAAACATTTGTTTATCCTAACATTAGACATAAAAATGGTGGCAACTTTTGAAAAATACTGTAAAAAATCTAGTAGGTGAATTAATAAACTATCTGCTAATAAACAAAATGATCCATCATCACTCATAGTAAAAGCAGTAAAAAAAATTTTCCTTAAAAAAAACATTGACCACAAAAATATCTTTTCAGAAATTAGCGTTTATCGGACAATTTTATTTCAATTACATTACTATGGATATTTATCAACATTAAGAACATATGCTGTTATGGAAGTTCTCGCGTAAAATACAACATTAAACCACCACAACTTGATGAAATAATTTTTTAAAGTTAGCACTTATTTGACTATAGTGTAAGGCGCACCCCTTTATTATACGTCGGTGGATAATTCTCTGATAAGAATCATACACTTCAAACGTTCCGATAAGGATAAAGCGTACGAAGAGGACACGAAAGTGAAATACGCAAGGTGCACTCTCACGTGTCTATTCCTCAGAGCAAACCACCCTGAGGGTTGCGCGATAGGGGTGAACGAACTTGAGTATCGCTTCCGTGCCCAGATCGATATTTAATGTATGGGTAAAAAAAACAGTTTATTTACTCTGTGACACAATCACCGACCGGCAATTTGCAAGGCTAAGCCATTTTTCAGTAGGTTATTAAATAAACCAACCTTTAAAAAAAATTACTTATTGACTAATAAAAATAAGTGAATATATATTTGCAAATAATATCGTTATTATAATCGCTGCCATTGACATTACTACTATTATTATTATTTTTAACTGTTTGTTAAAAACAAAAACATTGTATAGTAATAATTTTTTATGTTCACATTTTTATTTCGACTCTATTAAAGATATTTAACAGATGGGAATAAAAACACATTAATTATTCTGTGACACAATCACAAACTGATAAAATTTGCAACGCTTAAACAATTTTTAATAGATTAATAAATTAGACAAAATTAATAACACCAGTAATGATTTATTGATATCAACTAATAAAAATAAGTGAATATATATTTGCAAATATCATCACTATTATAATCGCTGCTATTGACAATACTGCTACTTTCATTTTTAAATTTTTGTAAAAAAAAAACAATTTGTACAGAAATCATTTTTATGATGTTTAAATTTTTATTTCGACTCTATTAAAAGTGCGTATAGATATTTAACAGATTAGAGCAAAAATATATTAATTATTCTGTGACACAATCACAGACTGATGAAATTTGCAACTTTTAAATAATTTTGAATAGGTTAATAAATTAGACAAAATTAATAACAATAATAATGGCTTACTGTCATCAACTAATAAAAATAAGTGAATACATGTTTGCAAATATTATAAGTATAATAGTCCCTGCCGTTGACTTTATTATTATTTCAACTTGTTGTTAATAGAAATGATAATTTGTCAAGTAATAATATTTATGTCGTTTAAAATTTTATGGAGACTCCGTTGAGTGCGTAAAGAGTGCACAGAGAGAGAGTTGATTTCGACGTGTACGAGGATGAGTGGGAAAACTATTTTAGTACAGTCGGAACCGGGGTAGACGTTCTTAACGTCTAACCGAGCAGCGCAGCCGCGACTCCGCGTGTGACATCGTGGCCCCAACATTGCCACTCGTTTTTTTTTTTTTTTTTTTTTTAATTTTTTTTTGTCCCTGTTGCGCGTACCCTAAATAGGCTTACGTCTCGCACTATGTACCGCGATGAAAGTTCCTTGGGTTGAGGTTGGCTGGGGTCAATTCACTAAAGGTGAATTGACTCTAATCTTTTTATCATTTTGCTTCATCGGCCAATTTTTTTTTCGCGTTTTATCTTCTAGACATAATTTTCAGAGTTATTAAAAATAATCTCAATAATTAAAAATATGATCTGTATATGAGTCATTTTTAACAGATTTGTTAATGTCCACAATTTTTTTAGACAATCATTTATTGTATAATTCTATATCGGTTTCAATTTGGCAACAATTATTTACAACCGGGAAAAAACAAATCACCTCGTGGATGTTAAAGAAATTAGTTTAAAGTACTATTGAAAAGAAGCTTCGATAAATTACAAATATTTTTAAAGGCCGTTTTAACAATTAACAAAAAACTATAGAAGTTTTTATTTTTTTCTTCAACTTTACACAAATATAAAGTCACATCGTTCATTTCGGTGTCTGCAGAATATTCAGCATTGGATGTGAACACTGCAAAAAAAACCCAACATGGAACCTACAATATTTTTGTTGTAAAAAAATAAAAACAATGCAAAAACGTAAAAATTTATATGCGTGGTTTTTGTTATCGTGAGATGAAAACCTTATGAATACCATCTTGGGCATTTTCCTGTTGAGTCTGCACATAAAGACTCGAGCACCGTAAGATAAAACCCACGCGAAATTCCATAAATTTATACATTTTGTCGTGCTTTTATTTTCTTTTTTACTACCCAAATATTGAAGCTACTACTATTTTTTAGTAGATTTCATATAAAATGCCGAACACTCTAATATGCGTATCTAAAAAATCGATTTTTAGATCAGCTTTTATATATTTATGTCATAAAAACGAATACAGAAAAATGGACCGGCATTTCTAGAAATCAAATTCCATAAACTGCATTTTTTTTTTAAACATCCAAGAAATCCACTAAAAATGCTTCTAAATTGATAAAGAATGTGTAAATTCATCTGTGAGAAAGTGAAATGCAAATTTTGGGTTATCATTTTTATCATTTTATGGTATAATGATTATATCATTTTATCGTTCGACTTAATTCGGCTAACATTCATTGCTGGAATTGATTAAGTAATATAAGAATGGGTAAATGGTGTCGCAGGGTGGGCGAGATCTGTAGCGTTGCAAGTTTTGTTATATGTATGTACTTATATACAGATATATACATATAAAGGCGTTGGCGACTGGTCTGGCCTTACTTGTTAAAGAGCTCGGGAGCATAGCCCCGTTAAAATCGCGTTTAGGCTCGTGTGGGTGTTTCGTGTCTTGTGTTTCCTCGTGTACCCTCGTACTAGTATAATAATAATAATAATAAGCCGAAAAAAAAGTCACGCACCGTAAGCACGCAAGTGCATGGGGGATTAAAATGGCACATAAATGAGAAATAAACGTTCCGGAAACAAAAACACGATGTTAAAAAAGCGTTCAAAAAAATTATAAGCCCATTTACAAAGTAACAATAATAATAATAATTATTATTATTATTATAAAGCGTATACTTTTTATCATTCTAATCATTACAACAATTGCAGAAGTTATTATTATAAATATGCAACATTGAAACCATTTTGAGTAAGTTAATAAATGATTTTATATTATATAATAATATAATAATTATTAAATTATTATAATTACATACATTAAATTATAATAATTACAGTAATTGTAGAGATTATTATAATCTAGACTTATTGTTTAGTAGAGATTTTATTTATTGGGTAGTAATAAACAAAAATAGGGAAAAAATAAAATAGCATCATCGACGAAAATTGCAAAAGTTACTTTGCAGCCGGTTTTCACAAGACGAATAACGATCGCGAGCCTCGGTTGGGACTAAGTGACGTCACTTGCGGTTGCAATCCAAACAAGGAAATGTCCGAGGCGAACGAAGGATAAAGAGAATACGAAGAAGTGAATAACGAAAAAAAACCTAACTAGGCACGAATAAGACGAAAGGAATAAAAAAAAGGTCGTCAGCAGTGATGCACCGATTCACCTACTGCAACAACGTCGTGCACTTTGTGTCCTTGACACCGATCGAATGCATCGTACAATACGATTTAAACGAATGCTACAGATGTTCCTTAATCTTCGCTATAAGCTCATTACATCAAGTGTAATTCTTTAGAGAACTCATTACAGTGAAAATTATTGTTCACCGTGAATAAATGTATTAATAAAATTAAAAATATTCGGAGAATAAATTCATTTATATTATTTTTTAAATGTAGATGTTTTTTAGCTGCAAAGTTGAACTCATTAAAAAATTCGTTAACAGTGTACAGAAATCTTATCCTATTTGCATTGTACGATTTTAATTTTTCAATTTTACAATATAAATTTACAATAATTGTACAATATAATTTTAAAAATGTAACCCGCACAACTTTGAGAAAAAAAAATCTGAATAATTTACAGGAAATATTCTTATGTTTGTTTGATTATGGGAATTATTAGAAAGTTTCGGAAAAAGTGGCTGAACCGACAAAGAATGCCTCATATATGAAATGCACCGTATGTATTGCACAAAATTGACAATAATGGTTTATTGTCAATTTTACAACATGATGCACATAAGTTTTTATTTTTTACAGAAAAATTATGAGCATCATATTGTAAATTGTAGGTAGTGTAATAAATTCCATAAATTTTAGGCAAATCTCTGACGATACATGAGTAAACGATCATCACCGAGTTGTTTACCGAATTCATTGGGCGATGCTTCATTTAAATGCTGCGCGACTAATATGTCACGGCTCACTAATATGTAAACATCCAATGCTGCATAACTCAATATTTTCATGTTTAACAAAACAATGCTTGCCACTATAGTAAAAAATAATTTTTAATTAAATAAAAATGTAAACAAAATGTTTTGTCTACAAACGCATAGACAAATTTTACAAGGATTTTACATAACAAAATTAGTCCAATTTATTGTCCCAAAAATTATTTTTGTATATTTTTTATAAAACTGAAAACTGGCCAAAATTTTTCTGTGAAATGAAAGAAAAAAAATAGTTTATGAACATATGTCGATTTTTGTTGATTTGAGAATACAATATTTAACATTTTTTTGTATGCAATGTCTAAATCGAGGTTAAAAATATTGTCAAAGAATCATAAAATGTGTGTATCAATATGGACAAAACTAAATAAAAATAATTAGCGATTTTATATTGAAATCGGAGAACAGAAAAACATTTATTAAGTTTTCAAAGAACTTCAGCTACCGTATTAAAATACTTAACAACCTTAGCAGGTCAAAGTGCTTCACACTAGTCAAATGAGGACTAATTAATATTATTACTGCTACAAGTAATTCGCAATATTTAAATCAATGCATTCTGTACTCTTGCAATTATTTTCTGTACACCTAATCTATTTTTTCCTATCCCGTTCTATCATTTGTGTCTACTGGTAATATATTCAGAAAATAGTTTGTTACTCCGTAAAAAAAATTTTAAAAATAAGAGTTTATTATTATTGAATAGAGAAAAAAAATTGATAAAATAGAAAATCATATTTGTCCTAGTCTCACCTGACCCTTAGCACGTTCTCTAGATTTCTCAAATCTCTGCCGAAATTCTAATAAACTGTCCACCGATTTTTGCATTATTTTTTGTCCAAGATGGTTTTTATTATGCTTTTGTAAAATAATGGGTGCCTCGAGCGACAATTAAGAGGAGATCGCGTAACATGTGCCTGGCCAAATGGCAACTACTGATGAGAGATCAATCTCCGAGAACGTGGCACGAAACGAAGTTATGACTTTGTGGCAGAAACAGGACGAGAGCAGGTTCACGACGTTGCAAACGTAAATGGCGTGAAAGTTTTCGAGTCCCTTAAAGGCGGAAAACAAGATGCCGGTTGAACCGGTGTACCCTCGATGCAACGATGACGTTCCGTATTTTTTTTTCCTTGCATCGAGCGAACGTAACGAAGAGAATAATCTCTTTAATCTAATAATGACTGAATGAATTCCCGCGATCAATCAATGCGGATTCTTAATTGACTTAATCGGAGCATTCTCAAAGAGAAATCTCGATACGAATATTATATTTTGTTATTTCCTTCTGAAAATTCATGCTTCATTACTGTACTGTTATTGTTTGGACACAATTTTTGTGCATATCATTCTGATTTGAGACAAGTAAGCAAATATTTGTTCTATGATGGAAGAGACGTTGCACAATATGTGTTGGTTTTTTAAAATATTTTACATAATTGGAATATCTTTTGCATAAAAAGAAACCCACATTATAATACATTATAGATTTTTTAAATATTGATACTGCTTTTGAATTTCCAATTCATATTAGTACAAATAATATGCAAGGTATATGTATATATTTTATGGAATAACAATCATGAGAGGCATGATAATTATTGTTATTTCTTTCAGTGCATGAATTAATGAATGTGTATTTATTTGTGGAAATGTCTTTTTTTGTATATAAAGATTTGCTAGTAAAGTATATGCCTTATAACATGACACAGATTAAAAAATGTATAGTATGGTAATGATGCTATAATTTTTACTCCATTTAGGTAAGTACTGCATTTTTGTGAAGTATTTGCATTTGGTCTTGACAAAATATATCTCAGCAGATACTTTGATTGACTAATACATATTTTGATGACTTCTAGAAAGGATCTAAAAGACTCTTATCAATATTTTTAATATAGTAATAATAATAATATCATATTTTGTCCAAATGAATGATTATGCTTGTTTCTAGTTATTTACAACTAAAAACTTGATTGTCTAGTACTAGTTTTAAAGACGTACCAAAAGGATTTAAAGATTATTATCATTATTTACAATATTAAAATAAAAATTAAACATATAAAAAAAAATAACAATAAAAATATAACCTTTTGCACAATTTAATTAATTTGTTTGTTCATTTTTTAGTAAAAATTCAAAATGACTTTTGCGAAAGCTTAAAGAAGAAATTAGTTCATAAAATATGACATTATTTTTTGCTTACCCTTGGGTTGCCGTTATTGAGCCAAGGAATAATTTGGTCAATGAACATTCCGATGTCCTGGCACTCAATGCTCTTGGAAGGATCACCCAGGTAATTGAGCAACAAATTTCCCACATTCATCTTCTTCTTTATGTCTGTCGTGGACAGCACGGCCATAAAGCCGTCCATGTCTCGAGGATTTAGCGCCATTTCTCAGCTTGGTGAATAACGACTGCGAATCTGTTGTTTTGTTTTTAATTTCTTAAATTAACGGCACAGTATCAGCGACCGGCCTTTAGTCCCTCCGACTCATCATGAGCCGTTTGTCTCTTTGCACTCGTCGAAATTTTTTCTCTCTTCTTCCGTTGACTCTCGATTCGCAAACTCACGTCGTCACATAACTCAAAAAAATTAGCAGTACCGAAATTGGTGCCTTTTGGCTCCCCACGAGGATTCTGGTCATCAAAACATTGCTCCGTAACAATAATTTTTGTGATCTTTTTTTTTTTCCGAATCTAGAAATTTGTCGACAAATATCGTGAAAAAAATATCATTAATTCAAATTAGCAAATTTAACGAAATAAATGATTTCATGGGTATTCACGAAGCAACGCCCAAAAATTACAAAAAATCATTCCCAGTTTTACTAGGTTACATAAATATATATGAAAAACAAAAGAAAGATAACAACAACAGCAGTGAAATAACTGAAAATAAAATTGTAACGATTATGACAGTAAGTAACGTGAATGTATTTATTTGTGACGTTTTTTTCTTGACGACAGTGAAAACCGTTGAGTGCCAGATCGAGTCAATGAGTTTGGCGAGATTTTTTTTTTGGTGCAGCTGATTACGAGCACTCGTTTCACTTGTTCACGATGTTCGATCACTTGTAAAAAATATTTTTTCGACGAACCGACGGACCAATTCCGAGCGAATAATCGAGTTTAAGAGGGACGTGAAAGACAGGGAAAATAATTGTCACCTCGGGTGTCAGACAAACCGTCTTCTATCCAAATGTCGCCATTTTGTTTCATTGCGGCGCTGCCTGCCGTTTGGTGATGCGCAATGGGCGACGAGTTTCAAAAAGCACTGCGCAATACTCGCCGGTTCGCCGCCCCCCATAAAGCTCCAAAATATTTGTAAAACATATGAAGAAATTTGTGTGAAAAACCTACATGGCAATGAAATACTGCCGGAACATTTTTTAATCTACTTGATCTAAAATATTGCAGCAATGTGAGCTAAAGCCATTGTATATTCTAAGAACTTTTGCTGAAAAATAATGTAGCAAGGCAATTGCGCAATATTGCGAACTATCGAGATAAGTACAAGTATAGGCATAAGTATACGTTTAAAACAGTATTTTTTTCATTAAACTTCAACGTTAAACGGTCTGCATAAGATTGGGACGACAAAAAAAAATGGTACCTGTGTATTGCTCTGAAATATTTCGAAAATTTAATGCAGATATTCATTTGAAATATCTGGCTATAATGCCGGCACACTTTGGAATGTATGCTTGTAAATACACGTTACTGTATTATCATTGAGAAACGTGGAAAATATACGCGGCCTATTTCTGATATCGCTGTGTTGAAATCCAATATCAAAATATTCGAACGCGAAATATCAAATCCAAAAAAGAGTTTATTTACGGAAAAAGATCTTATTTGGATAATTTTTTATATTGAATAACTTTTGATGACGATGATTTTAAATATATTATAATAATTTATAAATTTTAAATTCGGAAAGTTGATATAAAAAAATAAATTGGTTGGTATCACCTGAAATCTTAGATTCTCTGGAAATACAGACAGATTCGTTCTCTACTTCATGTTGGTGTTCAAGTCTACTGATACTGACATTGATATGTTGACAGCTTCAACGTTTCCGGCTATTGTTAATTAATTTTTATAGTTGTTTCAGTGATCTATTAATTTTTTTATCTTACGAGCCAAAATACGCTAAATGGAGTACCGCATTTCTTCATGTCTCCAAAAATTATTCACTGTGTTTTTAGATAGTTCTAAAACTAACCGAAAAGTTCACGATTTTTGTGATTTCTCATTTATTTTGGCACGGAAACTAGTAATCATGCCAAAAAGATATAATAGTATTAAATTAAGGTTTCTAATAAATTTGAATGCAATTAAAAAGGCATTGTCTTTTTTATTTGTTTGTATTTTTTTAAATTGTTATCTTTTCATTTATAAATAGTTTGAATATTTGGATAAAAAGAACAACAAATGGTGATTCCGCAATGATTTTTAATGACGAATGGCATTATATACATAGGTACAGTCACATATACAATATTTTACACTTACAATTAATAAATCGTAATTATAATTATCGAAATTTCAATTTTTTTTCGTTATTTTATTGATAACGCGATTCGGTGTTTTAAAGAAGCCAGAGCATGTACGCCAATCATAACTACATAAGATAATTGGCATCATGCCGATGCCAAAAGTAAATGTTTTCAAAAGCTACTTCAGCTTTAATACAAATTACAAAAATTGTTGAATGCAAAATGGACGATACGTACACAATGTCTCAATTACGTCGGCTTTAATTGACTAGTTAAATTAGTTGCGTGCATGGCCACGAAATTATCTAATTATCCGTTTATATTTACTTGTTAATAATTAACAATGTGGAATGATCGCGGGCGCGCGTTTGCCTTGCGACAAATGGAAGATATCGGAGATTTAATCATAACGAGTCATTAACGCGCGCCATCTTGATGATACTTATCGAAAAATCGTGCGCACCATTTCTAATCGACTATAAATCGATAATAATCGACTTTTTTTTTCTTCGAATTACTCGCATTTCGACTAAATTCTATGAGGTACTTTTAATCTTGATAAAATGACGTCGACGATTGCAATTGCAATTTTCAAGAAAAATTTCACGTCTTACCTACAGTTTTTTCCCTCTTTTTTGGTGCATAAAGCTTTTAGTTTAGAGTGAAGTAAATCTGCGTGCTTATGAATACAAATCCTGTCGAATCGAAAGCTATTTTTTCCGTTCTTTCTCGAGTGATGAAAGAAAAAAGGAAAAAAATGGCGTAAGCAAATTTATATTTGCGCGAACACCCAATGGCGATATTGTACTAAACTAATTCCAAATTAAATACCATGATTTGTCAAATCGTTACATTTTTTCATTATTATTCATCGTTAAACGATGATGAAGAAAAAGTTACATAGAAAAGTGTACTCGAAATTTTGTCGACCATCATTGATATTTGTTAAAACAACCCTTTTGATATACGAAATGTTTAACAACCGTCATAAATAAATTAATAACCAACCAAAGTTATAAACATCGCATTCATTTTTTAATTTATTTTGCAAATAAACTTACATAAATTATTTTTGAATTATATTCTACCATATTGGTAAATAATCATACAAACATTTTATCGAAGTGAAAAAAAAGTTTGTCACTAAAAAATGTCAAGAAAATGGAAACAATGTGGAAAATAGTTTGCCATTATTCTTCTTATTATTCTTTTTTTATTTCTATATTTTAAGGCATTTTATCGTTAATCTAGAAGCAAACATGCGTTACGTTAAACTTTGTTACAATGTCCGAACAATATCAAACTGTGTAATAAATAGAAAAATGAAGTGAATTAAAAGATGATGCGACGATTATAACTTAGAATATAACGAATAAATGGTTTGATATTTTGATTAATGATCCCACTCTCAGCTTTTATTCTCGTAACTCGTCATCCTCGTATAATTAGTCGTCTAAGCGATTTCTATAATCGACTACATTATATAATATTGCTTTTGTTCCTTCATCGAAGCGAATGTTTCGAGCAAAAGGATTTTAATAGAAATCGCGATTGTAATTTCCCGCTCGGGAAAAAACTTTTGCCTACATTTTAGTGACCATATTCGTCAGTGAAATATGTATTTTAGGCTCGTGTCTGTCGATTGGACATTCACCGGAAAAATATAAATAACAATAAATCGTCTATAAACAATTTAAAAAGACAACGAATAAATATTAACAAAAAAAGAAGACATAAAACGTCTTAACTTATAAAATATAAAAAAAAAAGGAATGCAAGCCGCAATTACAATATTAATGGTAACTCAGCGATTATGGTATGAAAGGAACTCGCGTTGAAAAACCCAAACGCGTCTTTGTCTCAAAGAAAAAATTAATCTTCGGACAAATAAATAATCGTTTTAAAATTGAATTTGTTATTGTTGTTGCTGGAGTTGTTGTAGTAGCGGGCATACCTCAACGAGTGGCGTGCCCAAAATTTCCTGACAAACTTGATTCATGTCCTGTTCCATCATTAGTGACGAAATCTGATCCTCGCTCAGCATTTCCACGCTAAAATGTATTTTTTCAAATTTAATTTTTTTTTCTCATTCGAATATTTAGTTGATATACCGTGAAAATAATACGAGAAAAATTACCTAGCTAGACTCTCGCTGTCAGAAGTTTCCTCGTCAGGGTTCAAGTAGCTCATTGTCTTCTCTAGAGGACTTGGAACTTTTTTGCCTTTGATCTCGACTTTTTCCGCTTTGTCGGTCTTTTCCGATGGCTTATCGACGTTCTTTCCCTCACCACGGAATCTTTCCGATAGGCTACCTATGTCGAGCATCATTATACCGTGGCTCAATAATTCGGCAGCTCTCTCGACGGTTCCTGTGCTCCACAGCATGTCCAAGGACTGCCTGCGACTCGAATTTACTGAAAATCAATGTATTTTCATTACTCATTCATTTAACATTTCTAGTAAGTAAGAGAAAAAGATAAAATTGGAAATGTGATGCTCGAAATAGAGAAAAGACATTAGAAAATTTGCAACATAAGAAACTGTGATTAATACCAAATAATAAAAAATTGTAGCTGACGTCATATTAACATAAAAGTTTATTTAAGCTGAGCAATAAAACAGATTTTGTATGGGACATGCTACCGGACTTTAGCCACCCTGAAAACAATCGCAATAATTTCTTTTTCTAGCTTTCGGTATACTCGAGTATAATAATTTTTTTCGGAGTATTAAGGTCGTTAGTGCTACATTAGCTTGCCTACGCTAATTTGGTCATTTTTCATTTCTACTCGGATAACGTGGTAACGGTACATCCCATCGAAAAAGTATAAAGTGCAAAAGGTTATTTTCTTTTTTACTATTTACAATTTAACAAATGTGCAAACATTTTCTTTCAGCACACTACACCTATTTTTTTAAATTCAATCCTTAATCCACTCGAATCCTTAAAATCCAATTTTTCCAAAACCCCACAGATATTTGTGTTATGAAATTTTTATGATATTCTTCAGACGAAACATGTATTTTGTGCAAAATTACATCATGGTTATGGTTATGATTTTTTTTAATTCTCTAAACAACTCAATGTTACCGCTAAATTTTTATAAACGTTTCTTTAAGGTCTTGTGCATCAAATAATAATAATTAAGGGTAATTTACATGGGTGTTTTATCTAAGAAAAAACGTTGAGAGTGTTGCATTTGAAGAATCATTGACTAATTAACGTTTATTTAAATTAATAGAAATGCTTACCAGAGCTGTTACAGCTTGTCTCTCCCGCAGCCGAACTCCTGGATATCCAATTGACCAAACTTCCGTCCAATTTACTTTTACCTTTGATGGAAGGACTTCTGGTAACTTCGGCCTTTCTGTCATCGCTCATGGTCAGTTCGTTGCTCTCCATCGTAGCAGGCAAAGATTTTTGATTGATCAATTGATTCTTTCGTCTTTCGCGACACGATTCGTCGCGAAGGATCGTCGTACCGCCTGCCATGACTTTTGGCATTGTCGTGGTCGTCGTTATCGCGATAATACCCGGTCCGTTTCCGCTTTCCGGGCTCAATTCACTCGGCAACGGTTTGTACGGTATTTGATCCTCCTCGTCCGAAAAATTTTCATTTGTGTAATAAACCTCGTCCGGCGAATTGTTCAGACTTATTTCCGTCCATTCGTCGCCATTTTGACTGCTACTCGTGACGTTAGTCTTGTCATTATTTTTTAAATCTACATTTTCGCCATTTTTCTTCGTACTCGTTGCTCCATTACTCTTTGCTAATTCTTCGCTTGGCGTTGTTATCTTCACCCGCTTCTCCGTTGGTGAAACAACTTTTGCGAGATCCGATAATCTTGACGACGATAAACTTGAACGGTTTTCGGTTGATATTGAGAATTTCTTTGTATCTGTAGACGTCGCCATACTTCGCGGTCTCTCACGCTTTATATACTTTCTTGGCTCCGTTGCCGATAGATTTAGATTACTGAGGCCCAGATATTCAGAAGTTGTGTCTTTTTCCATCTGAAATTGACAAATTTAAGAATTTATTATAAAGATGTGCGATTAGCTTTCGAAATAAATTAAATTAAATGTTCATATATAATGCAATTAAATTCACTTCCCAAAATTATGCAGATAATAAAAATACCTAAAAGATTTTAATACAGCATTTGAATTCAGAATTCTAACATTACTTATTACGAATTTCAACTTTAAAACTAAAAATTTATGATATTTTATTAAGAACACGGGTTTCAGAATAAAAAATAAAAACAAAGGTTTGAAAGATCAACGTTTAAAGATGCAGTTTTTTTATTTTACCTCAAAATGCAATAATCAAAAAGTTCAACTCTAAATTCAATATCTAAATTGTAACGAGTAGAAAAGCAAGATTAAATACTCATAAACATTTGATCTCAATATTTTTTGAGGAACACTAAATTTCGTACCCTTTTTGGGACTGGACATGATGCATTGGAGTTAATCTTCTCAGGAAGACGAAGATATTCATCACTAGTATAATCTGTGCTATCAGGAGAGCCGGTTATACTTGAATCCGATGAATTACGCGCAGCGGAAGTTTCACCAGATTTTTTTGAGTCTTTGGAGGCTTCTTGATGCTTTGAAAAATCGTCGAGGCCATCGTATCGCCTCGTCTTTAATTTTTTAAAAATGCTTCATTATAAATGCTATCTAGATAACAAATTAACAAACAAACAATATATTACATCTTTACGTACTCGATGAATCTCGTCGCTTATTTTTTCCAAATTCCTTAGAGCTTCGGCATAAGTCATTTTGGCTTCGCCAACTGAACGCTCAAGGACGCTCACTCGTGTCTTCTGCTCCTCTAGCGCATGATTGAACTGTGCCTTCATTTCGTAATAAGGTCTGCGTGCAATCATCACATTGTTTTATGGTATCAATGAAATCGTTCATTTTCGAAGATTACTTTGAGCGAATAAGAGCTCCAATATTTTCGGCCGTTTCGTAGACACATAATGCCAAAAATTCGAGGTGAGCTCTGTGCACTTACACAATGGCGGCCGGATAACCATTATTTCTGGTGCAAAAATCGTTGTGCAAAAAATTCATTTCTTACCGTGAAATACAGAAACACCGATTGTTTCTATGCGTTTTATTTGTAGATTTACAATCATTTTTTGAAGGTGAATCGATCTATCTGGTGCAGTGAGTATAAATAAAAAAATAAACAATATCAGAAACTTAAGTGTAGATCTGATTACTACTTATTCGGGAACAAAAACTATAATGCGATTGTTTCAGAATCTTGAACCGTAACACATGATTATACAGTTGAAAATTGAAAGAAATTTTTTTAAAGAGAATATTTTGCATGATGTATTAATTTTAAAATTACATTGTACTGCATTAAAATTAAAATCTTCTTCTAAATGGAAAAATACCTGAGTTTGTCAGTAACAGATTTTTATCATAATTACGCATTATAGACATTCATCGATTTAGAACAACAGATTTAAACAAATTTTAAACGATTTTTACCAGAATGCAATTTGCGACTCACCTTAAAAATGTGATTAACGTGCATGCATAAAATAGGTCCGAAGCTCGATCCTCGAATTTGTTTGTAATTCGTTTTATTTAAAATACAATAATTTGCAGTATTTGTGATAAGAATTAAAAAGGTTTTCTAACGAACTCGAGAATCGTTGGCTCAGGCATTTAAAATAAAAAAATAAAAATGGAAGCTAAAGGGTAATGAAAAACATTCGACCCAATGAATTTCTTATAAAATCGAAGATCGGAATAAAATGACGGTAAAAAAAGAGAAACTCAAAATTAAATACTATACTACTTACAACATGAGCAAGTTGTGCCTGTAGGCGATACTGTTTATCAGAAGCAAGCTGCGACGTGCACCCATACTGCCAACATGAACACAACCAAAGAGTGACATAAATTCTCTAGGTACTACAGAAAAAAAACCAGGGGTATCACGGAAAACAAAAATAAGTAAAAACACATTCGATCAGAAGATATCAAACTGTTTTGATGCCTGACATCGTCGTGTAAAAAGTCACTACAATTAGGATTGGTGAAGAGATAAAAATTAAATAAATAGGAAAAAAAATACAATACAGTAGAACCCCGATTAATCTGAATAGTCGGCTTCAAATGATTCGCGAATAAGTAAATTTACGAATAATCCGATTTAATCATTAAACTGTTTTACAGTAATAATAACAATAGCACAAGATTGTTCTATTTTATTACTCAAAATAAATAATATTAAGTGTCGCAATTGTTTTTTCGGTTGAAGAAATCAAGTGCAAAATAAAAGTAAAAAAAATTTAATCATGCAAAATATACTCTATTTCGTAACAGCTACTTGAAATAATTTTTTTTAAATTGAGTTTGATAATAACGAATCGAATGCAACCTTCAATTACTTTTTTTAATTCAGCACTTTTAGAACACATGATTTTGTGAATTAAAAAAAACCATATCTCAAAATTTACGGATTATTTGTGTCATTATTATGGAATCTTTAATTCGATAAGATTAATCGTAGTTTGAAAAAAAGAAATAATTGGGTTTCTACTGTACTTCTTTCGTTCTCTTAGTAATCAATAATAATAAATATTTCCTTAAAAATTCATGCATGTCATAGAAAAACAAAAGGAAGAAAAAAAACGCAAGAGGGAGATTAAATATTTATTAAATCGACGGGTTGTTTTGGCAAGCGAGATTAAAGGTGTAAAGTTTACCTCGATTTCGCTATCGCTCGTTTGAGCTCCCGCTGAAGACGCTGCACACTGTGCTCAGCCTGGTGATAAATTGCGGTCGTGTGTCTATGCTCAGCTTCCGAAAGAGCTCTTTCGTGCTCCGATTCGTTGACCCTCGAGGTCGCATGATTCAACATTTCCTTGGAAATAAAAAAAATAATATATGAAAAAAAAACTCGAAAATGATGTACTTCCGAAAAATAATGCGAAATTCCCGCCATATTTCGTAATCGACAGCAAAAAAAAACGTACTCTGCAAGAGAAAAATCTCTGAAACAATGGGAAAGATTTGAACTGAAAATCTTTTAAAAAAATTAGAATGATTCTTCTGTACTGAAGATTTTACCAAAACATCAGAACAATTCTTCTGAACTGAAGATCTTTCCAGAAAATGAGAATAATTCTTCTGAACTGAAGAACTTTTCAGAAAATCAGAACAATTTTTCTAAACTGAAGATCTTTCCAGATAATCAAAACAATTCTTCTGAATTGAAAATCTTTGCAGAGAATCAAAACAATTCTTTTTAACTGTTGATCTTTCTAGAAAATGAGGATAATTCTTCTGAACTGAAGATCATTCCAGGAAATCAGAACAATTAATTTATTGTATTTCTGAGGAACCAGAAATAAGCTGCAGGTAATTTGATAAGGATTCAAGAAACCAGGTATATTTGATAGCTTGTAAGCCCCAATAATTGTTGAAAATAAAAATGATGGTGACTTTATTTTCATAACAATTATTTTATTATAACAATCTCCAATGTTTATAAAAATATGTTTAAACATTTGAATGACAACAAAGAAAACTAATTTTCAATAAAATGTCTTGAACATTTTCAGAACAAATAGAAATATGTTCCTCCATTTATAACTCAATGTATTAAATATATGTCATAATTGTTTGTCAATAAAATACAGTGAACTTTTGTTCATTTCAAAAATTATTAAAAATATCTTTTAGAAAAATAGGAAATGCAGATAATTTGGAAATAATAATAATCCTGATGTCAACTGTAGCATAAATATGAATGAAACAACAGGATCAATCTCACAAATTTAATATACAATTTTCTTTTTTTTTAGTATTATGTGCTATGATTACCTGCCAGGCATGATCAAAACATCGCCCTTCGGTTTTAAGGCCTTCTTCAGCTAGATAAACCATTTCTTTAGCAGCAGCATGCTGACCATTGGCTCTTTCGAACCTTATAGCCGCTTTCTGTGCCTCACGCAGTGCCTGTGCAGAGGAAAGTGATTATCAAAGTTACAAAATTGTCTCTTCTACGTCTCTCAATTTTCTCACCTCCTTTGCTTTGAATCTTGCATCGTAATAAGGCCTGGATTTCTCTATGCAAGCCCCCAATTTCTTAGCTAAATTGTCTATGTTAACAGTCGACTCGCACAGCAGTTCTCTGAAAGTCGCTCTTGCCTCCTTTTTAAGCATAACAGAGCAAACAGATAAATCAATTTTAAGCCTCTTACATCCTAAATCTTTTCTGAGTATGCTACACGATTTGTCTCAATAAAAGTCAACATAACAGAGAGAGAGAGAGAGAGAGAGAGAACTTGACTATTATCCATTTGTCAGATGTCCAGCCTTGCCAGCCAATCGACTTAATGGGATATAATAGCCAGCAAATTTTCGAGTAAGAATAAAAAAAAGATAAAAAATATGTGATACCTTCTTTCCAAAAATAAAAAAAAAACAAAATTAAAAAATTTAGGCAATAAAAAAATTTGCAGAAATGTCAACTTACATCCAAATCGACTTCCAATTTATTGATATCGTCTGTAGCAGTGTTGAGTCGTTCCAATTCGATCTGCAATTAAAAATAATTGATTAAACTTTAACATGTCTTAAATATGCCTTAATTAGAGGCTAAATATGGTTTAAAGTGAGCCCGAAAAAATGTCAATACGGCGACGGGTCAAGCAGCCGCCACTTGGGATTTTTGTCGCGAGTTTCTGACGTAATTACCTGAACTCGTGGATCCACCGCATCGTCGATACGATCAGCGTCATTGGCACAATCATTTTCCGTCCGTTCACTCATAATTTCACCGAACTAAAATGTTTATTCAAGCAAAAACACTCATAGCCACCTGCGATCGTCTGCTACGTATCGGGCGGCCATTTTGGATATAACAATGTGAATAAAAAGGAGCGCCGAACGTGTAACAGTCGTTGCGATTACGGTCAAGGACGTTCTTAGGAAATAATATCATAAGAAAACATTCATTTTTGGATAATACTCTTGATTAATATCAATCTAAAGTCGCTATACCTTCGATAATAATTATTTCCAAAGTTAAAGGAGCTTCAGGTGCCTAGAAATTATACTTGAAAAATGATCCACCGATTTACGACTGCCGACGAAATCCGGGGCGCCAACGTATCACTAATTTAATCTGCGATTCGATCAAACAAGATTTCGTGCATTAGGAGGCATTAAATTGAATTACATTGACACTTTGAAATTATACCGCGGCCGAAGCCTCGCGCGTTGGCCGATCGATCTGGTGGCGCTCGTCTCGAGTGTTGAAATAAATTTCTCTAAGCATGCCTAATTCAAAATTAGAGTTTACCTTGGTAATTAAACTTAATTATAAAAGAAAATAAAGCCGACCGGGCGTTGACTTAAAACGTGACTTCAGCGAAGCTAGAAAATTTAACCGATTCTTCATAGTTAATAACATTTCGTTGAAGTTATTAAAAAGTTTGATGGATGTTTATAAGAACTGCAGTTTAACATTTCATATAAAAATATTGTCTTTAAACAAAAACAGATAATCACAAAGCTACGATTAAGTAGTGATTATAATAAAACTTCTTTATTCACAGAAGAATATCTGGTGCTGTTCATTCATTGAGCCATTTGAAACACCTTCTTTCGCTCGCTGTAAGATGGCGTGTCAGTCCTTTTTCAAATGTTATGAAGGCCATCATTCGCCGCAAATTCCCCCACGGGTTTGCTTATTCGTTTCGTGAGACTATCCGCCCAGTCTTGGAAAGACCGTAAGCGAGCAACACACGGCAAATCCTCTCGTTTGTACCCAGGACACTTCTCTCGTCGCGCATTCGCGTTCAGTGTGTCCGGTGTCGGAAGAACAGGTGGATTAACTTAGCGGGGAAAGCCGCGCCGCCGCCATAGTGTTTCCCTGGTGGTGTAGAAACTTCACAATTGCAGGAAATCGTATATATGCGCAATTGTTTAACCGGTGAGTGACAGTTAATGATATTTTAAATAAAATTTAAAAAATACTATACATCAAATACAAGAAAGGTGAATAACCTAAAACGTATTAAATCACCGTGACAAGGCTAATATTAAATCGGTGAAGAGAAAAAAAGAAAACCTCGAGGAAAACTTTTAGAACGGCCCGAGAAATTTCATTTGTTTTTTTTTTGTTTTCTTTTCGTTAAAGTTACATAATTTGAAATATAAATGAAAAATTTGAATTTAGGAAATGAGCAATTTTTTTGTTACTACGTTAATTAAGCTGGCAAACATTTCCATAATTCAAGGACGAGTGCGAGAGTAGGGAGGAATTTGTTCGAATTGGTACCATTGTTGACGGTTGCGCGATTTTAATGCGCTGCGCGGTACCAATGAATTCTCCAATGTTTATATACACGCGGAATACAACACCACGACACAGAGAGATTATATAGTATCTCGAGGTGACGAAGCACGCTCATGTCTGTCTTGTTCGCGATCACCAGTGTCGCGATTACTTTCAATATTATGATTATGTGTATCATGACGCCCACCGCGAAATCTCGCAGCCCTAAAGTTTAAATTTAAATTCGACTAAAGATCTTCTTTAACAATTTATTTCTTCTTCAAATCGTACAGTAATATTTTATGGTCACTTATATATAGTTTTTTAAGACTACATGTATAAATCTTGGAATGCGGAAATTGGAAATATTTTTATTGAGCCGAATTTTACAGTTTTTCAGTAGCTTTTATTGTTGTTGGCAATTTAATTATTATTAATTACGATTGATGTTATAAGGGGGAAAAAAAGATTTTGTAGTGTTTGAGTGTACATTTAGCTATATAACTAAGAAACCGATTATTAACATTTAATTTATTTTCAAATTCATACATATATTTCAATAAAACGTGTATAAATCGTGGAATGCGGAAATTATGAATTTTTCACAAGATACAAAAATTGTATTTTAATAAAATTGTATTTATTTTTTTTTGTGGCTTTTGTTATTGTTAGCCATTTAATGATCATTAATGACAATAGGTCTTATAAAAAGTCAAATAAAAAGTTTTTTCTTCTGTGAGAATAGAGAAATAATTGTTTACAAATTCGCCACCCGGTATATTGGTATGGAGTGACTGTATGATGAATTTAGCTATTCAACCATAGAATCTGTTATTACAAATTTATTCTTCTATAATTTATACTAAAATATTAAAACAAAGACTACATGAATTTCGGAATGCGGAAATTGTTAATTTTTTCATTAAGCTGAGTTTTACTGAATTTCAGTATTGTTTATTATTGCCAGGAGTATGATGACTGTAATTGACAATTGGTGTTATAAGAGAACAGCAATTATTTTCTTAGTCTTAAATGAGAAAATAATTGCTTAAAAGAATAGAGACCCTATATACTGACATGTGCAACGGTGGTCGTATGGTGCATTAAGCTATTTAACAAACGAATCATATGTCAAGAATTTATTTCTATAATTCATATAAATATTTCAACAAGAATTATTATATATATATATTTCAACAAGAAATTACATATCATTTGATCATACTAAATTGTATTTTACAGTTTTAAACAGCTTTTATTATTGTCAACAATATAATAATGATTATTATTGACAATTGGTGTTACAAAAAAAAATGAAGCCATTTTTAAATGGGGTAATGAGTTATTAAAAAAAACACCCGGTATATTGGCCTGGGAAACAATGACCGTATGGTGCATTTGGCTATTCAATTAAAGAATCTTTTATTAAGAGTTTATTTATTCTTAAATTCATTCAAATTTGAAATAGAAGTTGTGTAAATCTTGAAATGCGGAAATTACAAATCACTTCATGGAACCAAATGGTATTTTACTGTTTTAAATAAATTATATTAGTATCGACAATATAAAAAGTTTTATTCTTGACAATCGGTATTATAAAAAAAAAATTAAATCTTCTTTAAATGGGGTAATAATTAATTTAAAAAATAGACACCCGGTATATTGGCCTGAGCAACAATGACTGTATGATGCGTTTAGCTATTCAACTAAAGAATCTTTCATTAAGAATTCGTGTGTTCTTAAATTCATACAAATTTAAAATAAAAGTTGTATAAATTTTAAAATGCGGAAATTACAATTCACTTCATGGAACCAAATTGCATGTTACTGTTTTAAATAACTTTTATGAGTTTCGACAATATAATAAAAATTATTAGTGACAATTAGTGTTAAAAAAAATTGAAGTAATAAATAATTACAAATTAGAACACCCAGTATATTGGCATGGGCAACAATGACTGTATGATGCATTCAGCTATTCAACTAAAGAATCTTTCCTTAAGAATTCACGTGTTCTTAAATTCATACAAATAAAAAATAAAAGTTGTATCAATTTAAAAATGCGGAAATTACAAATCACTTCATGGAACCAAATTGTATGTTACTGTTTTAAATAACTTTTATTAGTTTCGACAAAATAATAAAAATTATTAGTGACAATTAGTGTTAAAAAAAATGAAGTAATAAACAATTAAAAAATAGAACACCCGGTATATTAGCATGGGCAACAATGACTGTATGATGCATTTGGCTATTCAACTAAAGAATCTTTCATTAAGAATTCATGTGTTCTTAAATTCATACAAATTAAAAATAAAGGTTGTATAAATTTAAAAATACGGAAATTACAAATCACTTCATGGAACCAAATTGCATTTTACTGTTTTAAATAACTTTTATTTGTTTCGACAATATAATAAAAATTATTAGCGACAATTAATGTTAAAAAAATTGAAGTAAAAAACAATTAAAAATTTGAACACCCGGTATATTGACATGGGCAACAATGACTGTATGATGTATTTGGCTATTCAACTAAAGAATCATTCATTAAGAATTCACGTGTTCTTAAATTCATACAAATTAAAAATAAAGTTGTATAAATTTAAAAATACGGAAATTACAAATCACTTCATGGAACCAAATTGTATTTTACTGTTTTAAATAACTTTTATTAGTTGCGACAATATAATAAAAATTATTAGTGACAATTAGTGTTAAAAAAATGAAGTAATAAACAATTAAAAAATAGAACACCCGGTATATTGGCATGGGCAACAGTGACCGTATGGTGCATTCAGCTGCTCCTGCGAGTCTCTGCGTTAGCGACGGGCCGGTCTCCCTGGGACTCGTATAAAAGCACCGCTGCTGCCTTTGCTCTCTGGGTTTCGACTACATAGCAACTATACAGTGTTAAACTAGTATATATACTCTACCTGTATACCTGCTCGCTTGCCTTCTGCTCGACTCACTGGCTCCGCAGGACAAAAGGATAGTTTTGCGTCTGGCTCGCCTCGAACTTCCAACTCCCGTTCTCCCATATTATTTTCTCGTGCATTCATACCGACTTAACCACCTTACCGACTTCTTAAATCATTGTTGCTAATCTTCTATACCATAATAATTACGATTCTATTTTAAAAAGTCGAATTAACTATATTAAATTAACTTCAAAAATGATAAATGTTTTCGTAGGAACTAAATAATTAATTTATTTAGAAATTAATTTTTAATAACGTTGTTAATATTATCCATTTGTGGATAATGGATATTACTTAGAGTAAAATATTTTTTGTATTATTCACTATCTCTTACGAAATAATCTCTGTTTATTAAGGGGAGATCGTCAGATCTAAAAAAATCCAGAAAACTAAATTAAAAATAAAGAATCTAAAGTATTTCATAACGAATATGATGATGAAATACGGGGCTGTAATAGCCCGCACAACATTTTATTTAATGCACTACCTTAAGACGAAAAAAAGAAAGAAAATTTATTACCTAAAAAATTTCACAGGCAATAAAATGAACACTGAAGGAAGTTTGTACGAAGAAAGACATGGTAGTTGTAGCTAAAGATGAAGATGGTCTCCCTTAAGATGAAAACAGAAAAAATAGCTCAATGTGAGAATTCCATAAGGAACAAAATGACCTCGGTGTGAATTCTCTTCTATGAAAGGCACGGCTGTTATGACATGACTTACACCGTTTTAATACACCGCCTTAAGGTATCGTTAAAAAATAGTTCAACTACAGAAAAATTCATAACGTATAAAATGACCTCTGAGCGAACTTTGTCGAATAAAAGTAATGGCAGCTATTTATATTTATATATATATATATGAATGAATTTTTCTCTAATTACCTGCTGGAATTATATGTCAAATATTTTCTCTTGATTTCTTAAGCAACATAATTTTTCGAGGTGCAAAATGTACCTGTCTATTGTAGGTCACCTACAATAATTTTTTTAGTTTTATTTTTACACTAGACATTTTTATAAAAGTAGGTAAAATATTTTCAAACAATTTTTAGCTGTGCATAAAATATGCAGATAATTATTACATTAAGATCCTTCCGGCATGGGCGCAGCTTTTTTTTTTAAATTTTTCAAGATAATTTGAAAGTTAATAATTTATTTAACAAAGTATGGCTTAAATAAAACATAATTTAATAAATTATTCAGAAAAGGTGGAGAGCGTTATAAAATATTCTAGATGTGCACTGATTCGAGCAGCGTAAACATTCCCGACCTCCTTAAGAGCAAGTGAATTAATGAATCATTGAAAAAAAAAAACAGTTATTAGAATTATGGAATTAAATTTTACACTATTTCCTGTTCTAGAAAGTGAAATTTGCTCTTGGTACTGTCTTAAACACAGTAAAGTCTTGGTGTACAAAGTACACCGGAGTTTAGAATTGTGCGCGAAAGGCTTGGAGCGAGAAAGCAGTCGTTCTCAATGGCAAGACGAGGATTAAGCGATTGAATTATTAGACGTAAATGATACCGAACGTTTTGCATATTACATGTTCTCTACTTTGCAATGCATCGCCTATTCTCACTGCATATTCTCACTCTTGATTATTCTGATTTTTAATATCACTTTCATTAATTTTATTGTTAAAAAAAATTGAAGATGTGCAAAGTAAAAAAAAATATTTGGTCTCACAAAAATCATCATTAAAATAATACAAATATTGTATTATTTTTTTGATTAAAAAAAATGTACAGATTTAAAAAATTAGTTATTATATAATTATTTGTCCTTTCACGCGAATCCGGCTGTTGTGACCTTCGCATATTGAAAGGATGTACAGTAGAGAAATTGTGCACGAGAGAACGCTCTAATCTGACAATAGACACGATATGGGGGGTTGGGGGGGGGGGGGGGGGAGGCAAGTTAACAGTTGCGCTCGCAGTTGACTTCCGGGTTCTTGGAGGGTAATTGCTCGTTCGCAAATCACGCCGTGCAGATAAACAGTGACGGATGAGAATCTTGGAAACTCCAATGTTATCAAAAATAATAACGACGAATATTTCCAACCGTGTAATACGAGGATTTTTTTTGTAAATACAGTTAATAATCGTGTTTTTATATTTGGAATTATCACGTTTTGATGGGCGTTCGTTTTTACGCAAAACTTTCACAGATTTATCACGCGGTGGGCGTAAACAACTATTAATCTTTGCGTCTCTTGATTATTATTCTGTGTTCAATCAATAAATAATATCATCTTTGCGTCTCTCGATTATTATTCTGCGTTCAATGAATACATAAAATAATCTTTACCTTTCTCGATTATTTTTCTGGGTTCTGTGAATACATAAAATAATCTTTGCGTTTCTCGATTATTTTTCTGGGTTCTGTGAATACATAAAATAATCTTTGCATTTGTCGATTATTTTTCTGTGTTCTGCATTTCCTCAATAAATAAAACACAATTAGTATCGTGACTAATATTTAAAATATTGCAAAATTACACAGTCAGTACATTTATGGAAAGCATTGATCATGCAGGATAAAACATAAATTACGGTTTCCAAAGATATGTTAACATAAAAAATAAAAAGAAAACTGATTTTAGTATAGGGTATTAAATATAAAGGTAAATAAATTCAGTGCAATTAATAATTTGAATTAAATTCGGTTAATGAAAATATTTGTGATAAATAAAATACATTATGTGTCAAAATTATTTTTTTAAATGTTGCAGAATTTAGAAAGGTTGAAGAAAAAGTGGCAAAATCCATAATAAATGTTCACAACATATTTCAAACTATATATTCATAGACAAATTAAAAAAAACAGGAAAAAAATAGGTACAACTCACATCAATTTTCATTTATTGAAATGCATGTAATTTCTGCAGGTATTTCTCTGATTTATTAATGATTGGACGTGGGGATTTGTATGTTTGACCCTGAAATTCGACGATTATGATTCCCGTAGTTGCTGAATTATATATTCAGCAACTACGGGAATGTTACAGAAAATATATATTTATAGACAAATAAAAAAACAGGAAAAAATAGGTACAACTCACACCACTTTTAATTTATTGAAATGCGTGTAATTTCTACAGGTATTTCTTTCATTTATTAATGATTGGCCGTGTTTTGTATGTTTGACTCTGAAATTTGACGTTTATTATTAATGTAGTTGCTAAACATACAAAAGTTTAAAAAATTATATATTTATAGACAAATAAAAAAAACAGGAAAAAAATAGGTACAACTCACATGAATTTTCATTTATTGAAATACGTGTAATTTCTGCAGGTATTTCTCTCATTTATTAATGATTGGCCGTGGGGTTTTGTATGTTTGACTCTGAAATTTGACGTTTATTATTAATGTAGTTGCTAAACATACAAAAGTTTAAAAAAATATATATTTATAGACAAATAAAAAAAGCAGGAAAAAATAGGTCCAACTCACATGAATTTTCATTTATTGAAATGCAGGTATTTTTCTCTGATTTACTAATGATTGGACGCGGAGATTTGTATGTTTGGCCCTAAAATTCGATGTTTATCATTCACATTGTCGCTAAATATGCACAAGTTTAAAAAGTTATATATTTACAGATAAATAAAAAAAGGAAAAAAAATAGGCTCAACACATGAATTTTGATTTATTGAAATGCTTGTAATTGCTGCAGGTATTTTTCTCGATATTAGTGATTGAGCGTAGTAATTTGCATGTTTGATTATATAATTCGACGTTTATTATTCACATAGTTGCTAAATATACACAACTCTAGATAATTATATATTTACAGATAAATAAAAAAATAGGAAAAAATAGGTACAATTTACATGAATTTTGATTTATCAATATGCATGAAGTTTGTGCTGGTATCTCTCTTGATATTAGTGATTGGGGGTAGGGATTAGTATGTATGACCCTGAAATTCGATCGAGGTATCGTATAGGTAGCGAGATTGAGATAACTTAACCGAGTGTAGCAGAGTGTCACGATAGTTGAAACGATCGGGTCTGGTAGGATGTGAATTGACGGCGTCCGTTCAGCGCCGAACCGCAGTAAGCCCCGTTGTTTAGCCGTACAGTAGAAGAGTAGCAGCAGCAGCGGCAGCAGTTACCGCCTCTGCTTCTTCCTCTCCGCACCATCCCGGCGCGTACCTACGTAATGACACGCTTTGTGAAAAATTGCCCGTCAAGCAGAGAGAACGCTCGCGTGTCTCGTCTCTCCACGGCATTCACTGTTTCGATCAGTATTCACGAGTACATGAGCACTCTCATTCTCGGCTCGTAGAATGGCCAGTTACTCGACAGATGATCGTCACTCTTCTAAAAAATCTAAATGATGATTTCGTATTTTTTTCTTTTTTTTGTTTAATTTTTGAAATTTTATCTTGATTGATTTGTTTTCTGGTTATATTAACGGCAGTATTTTTTCTGTCCATTGTAGAAAATATAAATCAGGGATTATCTTTTGATTTTATTTCAATTTTTTGTAGTTATTCGATACGTTACCTTTTTTTTACTCTTACTGAACTGTAATTACTTTTTTATACATTTTTTCTTGAGAAATGAATCAATTGGTGTTTTTTTTCTTTCGAATATATATTTTTTTATTTTTTGTTGTAATTTGACTAGTGTTTTTATATTTTGTTTTTTTTTAAATCACTTTTACGGGACTTATTTTATTTATTTTAGAAATTATTATCTGAAAAGGAAAAATTTTGTTAAAAAATGTTAGTTCTCTGTTGATCGAGATTACCTTCGCAGTCCTTACTTCAGTTTACTTTAGAGTCAGACAGGTACGTGGCACTATAATGGACAGGAAATGGCCACCGACCATGACCGGAGTCCCAGAACAGTTCCCATTGTTTTCCCAGCCTCCTACTTTTTGCCCTGAATTTTTCGTAGCCGCGGGAGAACGTTTGTTCTTCTATATGTAATGTTATACGAACAAAAAACGTGACCTAAAATGACCGAAACAATTTTAACAATCCGTTACCGTTGGTGGTGTTTTTTCTGCATGCATAATAATACTTATATTTAAATAAAAATGTTTTGAATATCTATTTTGCTATTAACAAAAAAAACAATCCCTTTGGAATCTTATCGGAAAATAATTATTTTTATTTTTATTACGGAAGTTTGGAGTATATAAGAATTGTCATTAAAAGTTTTAATAATAACAAAGAACTTAATCCTTGAGTATATGCAACTTTTTTTTCGAATAAGACATTGCCATTTAGTTTGTACAATTTTTGAAAATTTATCCTGTTAATAAATTTCTTTTATTCGTGGGAACCTTTTCGCGATTATTTATTTTTGCAAAGACCTGTATGCACGTGATACGACGACCACGACGACCACACGAAAAGGATAAGACTGGTTCTTACGCGTGCCAGTTTCCTTCTTCTCCTCGTCTTTTAATCGTCTCCTCTGTCGCCCGGCATATACCAGAAATGTTGTCCTTAATAGTCTCGAGACTCTTGATACAAGATGGCCACTGTGCAATAGTAGCCATAGATTGTTCCTAACGGTGTTTTGTTGATATAAAAAAAATCTCCAGAACTTAAAATAAAAAATTGGTAGCGCTCTAACTGTTTTAAAACAGAAAATATCACGAACAATTAATTGCAAATAAAAAGGAAAATACATCTATAATTTTTTATATACTGATCTGGGAATTTTTACATAATCAAAAGATCGTTACAAACAATCAATCATCGATCATTTTTTGTACGATTTTTCAGAACGCTGCAAAAGGTGAAAAAAATAAGGAAGCAATGTTAAGGTTCTACTTTGCATACTTTTTAAATAAACTTAAAATACTAAAGTCTAACGAAGTTTTAGTCGCTAAGAAATAAGAAAAAAATTAAATTCCTATTAAATTCGATCCTTTCTACCGATTTTTACTATAATCTATATCTAGCATCACTAAATGCACTGAGAGAAAAATCTGGTAATTGAAAAAAAATATATAGTTAGACTGACGATAATCTAACTATAAAGTACGATTCCCAGGACGAACGTCTGTATTTTATGGTTATAGCAAATATAAGAAAATAATTGGATGAACCATGAATATAATTCCCAGGAGGAACGCCTCGGTTTTATGGATATACAAATATAATTATAGTAGCAATCATCAAAGTAATAACAGTTTCAAATATGCAGTATCGTCCGTATATACGATTTCAACGTTTGTTTCCAATAACCTTGCAAGTATCGTTTATTGAACCATATTATCATCGCTTCAACCATAAAACATTGCAAGCCTTCCTATATTTGTTCTATCATGTGAAATCGTTAAATCAACGATATGCTTTTCTCTCAGTGTATTTTCATAAAAAAATTAGGTTCGCCATCTCAAATATTAATAGAATAGAATTTAATACCAAAAACTAACTATTTAGTAAAATAGTCGAAATATTACAAATGTGAGAAACTGGGATTTTTTTTTGTTTTTGTTTTTTTAAATACATAAAATCAAAAAGATGTCATAGAGTGAAAAAACGTTGTTGTATTTTCGTGAAAACTTTTGCATCGATCTTTTGAAATCGCCTGTAGACAGATTGACAGTCAGTGCTATCGTTCTCAGTTCTCTGTGTGCCAAAAAATTCTAGGCACTCCATCTTTTCTAAAACAAAAAATATCACAAACAATTAATAGCAAAACAAAAGAAAAATCAATCTACAATCTTTTATATACGGCTCTGGGAATTTTTACATAATCAAAATACCGTTGCAAACAATAAATCACAGATCATTTTTTGTACGATTAATTCTAACTTTGCCGATTTCAGTGAAATTCAATATAAAAACTAACTATTTAGCGAATTAGCCGAAATATTACAAAAATGAGAAACCGGGCATTTAAAAAAAAAATTCAAAAATACATAAAATCGAAAAGATCTCATAGAGAATAGATGTCAAAAAAGCCAACAACGAAAAAACATTGATGTATTATTGTGAAAAATTTTGCACCGATCTTTTGAAAGCGCCTGTAGACGGATTGACAGTCAGTGGTATCGTTCTCGGTTCTCCGTGTGCCAAAGTGAAAAGTGGAGGTGGACGTACGCGAGCGTGCGATACCACGAGGTTCTCGATCGCACCGACCGGTGGTGGCTGGTACCGCCATCCTCACCGCCACGCGTTCGTCCGTTCTCCCCCGAATCTCGGTCTTTCCGACTCCCACAGAGCCCAACACACAATCTCTGCTCTTACGTTCGAGGTTTCGTCGATGCTGTGTCACCCCAACAAGGCAGTAGTAAGTTAAGCAGTCGACGTGCAACATCGCCAACATAAACAATAACAAATCGAATATCAAAAGCATTAAAAAAAATAATTCCAAGTGTTTAATCAAAACGTATAAATAAATACATTTAAAAATAATGTTTTATTTAAAATATAATTGAATTAAAAAATGACATTGAAGTGAATAAGTGGGACGATTAGAAAGTGAGTCTTCGTTTTCGCACGCTCTCCTTTGTGTTTTTTTTTTTTTAATTATTAATTCTCCACACATTGCGTCGAGAACACAAACGTAAGTTGCTTCGGTACGCATCCGTGAGCACGCTAAACGTCGTCACTAAGATCACTTGACTCGCGGAGTTGTATACAAATGAATGCCAGTGGCTTTGGCTTGTTGACACACGGAGACTTGGCGAGCTGTCACAGATTTATAACGATAACCACTACATGAAAAAAGACCTAGCTGCTTAGACGCTGGAAATTCTCGCGTGAAAGGAAACTTAATGCCGGGTTATCTCAATGCGAGTTGAGGTTCTGTTGTGTGCGAGGCGGTATTCGCGATTCATTCTCTTGGGTAAAAGCTTTCGTGGGGGCCTAGACAACACATTTATTCACGATTGCCTCCAGCACGATTATTTCAAGATTGTTCTTTAGCCTCTCTTATGCTTTGCTGCTAACAATTAAGGAGGTTACAGCGCTTAACACTACACAGTAACAAATAAATTACAATTTTTGACAACCTTTAACAATAACTTTATGCATAAATGTGCACAGAAACTTTTTATTAATATTACAAAAAAACACTTTTTGTTATTTTTCATTTGTCGTTTAAAAAGTATTATTCATTTGCTGAAAATGTTGTCATTTACAGATTAAGAAATTGAAAATTGTCTGATTTTGTTTTTAATATGACTAAAATTGTTGATGCTTTCGGAAATTAACATTAAAAAATCCGTAAAGGGCAAAAAATTCTTCGTCATGTTAACGAATCAGGTTTGTTATTAGAATTATTGTTAAATGTGTAGTTAAATGACTGCCCATTTTTTAACGGCCTTTTAAATTACAGTGAATACTTGAGATTAAATTTTTATAAAAAAGCTTTCAAAAATTTTGCAACAATTTGGCTTATGTAAAGCGCTCCAACCTCCTTAAGGATGCATTAAACATACATTCTGAACCGAAAAAATTGATTTCATCAAAATTTTACAATTTACCACAAGATGAAAAATCTGGAAAACAATTAACGTAATTAATGAAACGAGGAATATCGATGTTTAATAAAAAAATTTCCAAAAATATAATAAACCATTTTTTTTCAACGCCGACAGACTCTTTTTCTTACATAATGAATTCGCTAATTTTTTCGGATCCATTGAAATTGCTGAAAACTGGAATCAGTTTTAAAAAAGCGTTATTTGCAGACGAAAAAAAATGACAAACTATTGAAAATAATGTCAACGCAAAAAAATTGATAAATTAGTTTCATAAAATAGAGAAGCTTTTAGTTTCTCTATGTAAGCGAATTAGTTTTTACAAAATGAAACAACTCATTTTTTTAAAATTCATTAATTTCAGTAAAAAAAAAGTGGGTCATTTGCAAATGACAAAAAAAAATTGCTAACTAGTTGTTAAGTTTATCATGAGATCTCGAGTCTCGCCGACAGTCGTTATTTCGCCGGTCAAAGAGCATCTGAGCTCAAAGTGTCTCGGAACGTAGCGGTAAAGTTTTTGTGTTTGTCTGAGATCCGCTGCAACGAGGTCGTTTCACGAGTCTACCACATGCTGCTCTTACTACGAAGTAATACGCCACGATTCCCGTAGAGTTTTTTAGAATCACAAAATGATTAAAAAATGTATATCGAAAAATCATCAATGCCAGTTTCGTTCCCGGAAGCCTAACTCGCTTCGACTTTTTATCCGA
Organism: Ephialtes manifestator; assembly: GCA_963970395.1. Classification (NCBI taxonomy): domain Eukaryota; kingdom Metazoa; phylum Arthropoda; class Insecta; order Hymenoptera; family Ichneumonidae; genus Ephialtes; species Ephialtes manifestator. The sequence goes on from OZ019972.1 coordinate 24,542,481, forward strand.
CTCTTGATCCAAGATCGCGACTCCCGTCGAGGTTATCTGTTTATTTTTTCTAATGGATATTCCCGGTGACGCATCAAGCCGCCAAAACCAAAACAAAATAGTTTCGATCAATGTGAAAACCGGTTTTATACGAAAACATTCCGCTTACGCAAGAGCTCTCCGTGAATTCTGACATACCGTTCGTCACACAAAGAAACAATTTATCTTCGCACAAAATTAGTTTTGTTATTTCGCCAGATTTAAAAAAAATGATTTCAAAATTTATTTATTTTAGAAAATTGTTCAAAAGTCATATACGAAGTTTCAAAATAAATATTAGAATAAACATTGATAGAGAATTAATTAAGAAAATTGTAGAAAAAATTCCGTTTGATAAAAGTCGAATTATTTATGGAACAAAAAAAAATCTGTCCAATTTGTTCGCTAATTTTTTGTTATTACTTATTTATTGATAACTTTTACATACTACTGGTATTCAAAATCAATGCTCTTAAAATCGTCATAAAATGGAATTTTCCTCTATTTTTTTTTTAAAGCATGTTTCATAATTTTTTTTATCCATTTTAATTATTAACGACGCGGTCTTAGAAGACATTAATGTGTAAAAAAATTAATAATCATATGTCTAGTGTGCGGTCCAGTAGTTCGCTTATTAAAATAATCAATATAACCTAAATTACTTTCGTAACCTTTTGGCCGTGTCATTAACCTCAACAGCACTAAAGGACGTCTCCGGCGTCTCTGAGTATTCGCCCCGGGCAATCGACCGTCGAGGAAACGCTTCGGCGAGCTCTCGCCTCTCGCGGACCAACATAAACGCATTTTTCTAACGGATGCGGTCGATTAGAAAATCGGCGATAGCCCCGTCGACTCGCACTTTCACCGCAGTCGCACGACTCGATAACCTCGCAATTCGAGATTATCCGACGCTTCCGAGAATCTTGGAGAGTGAACTAAGCGAAATTAAGCGGAAATTCAACTAATTACGGTAGTAATTTATTGGAAAACTGTATTGAATTTATGACCGAGATACTCGATGGTGGAGCGCCATCTTGAAAAAGAAAAAGCGATGATTCACAAACTCCGCCGAGATACGAAGAGCGTTATGGCAGAATTCACGGATAAGGATTTTTTTTCACATAAATTCTCAATTGAAAGTTCAATTTGTTCAGAATTTTACTAACTTGCGATCTAAATAAAAATCTGAAGAATTAATGTCATTAACGATGCCAGAAAAATTATTTTTTAATTACAATTATTTTTTTTAATTATAATAATAATATTTTTTTAGCTTGTTGACAATTACATAATTTCCATTCTCGTCATTTTTAAAGGATGTTATAAAACCGTTTTTGCAATGATCCAGAATCTTGTCATATATAATATGAGATATTTCGACAAAAACATTTCCGCCATTTCGTAAAAAAAAAATTGATTTTTTTAGCTGTTTCAAAATTCTATAATAAATCATGTTTTTGAAAGATAAAAAAAATCAATCGAAAAAGAAAAAATAAACAGTTTTCTATCAAATCTGTGAAGCCATTAATTGTAACTAGTTAATAAAATTCGACCTTTATCAGAATTAAATCATTAATCTTAGTATCTGCAACGTTTAGTTAATTTCCAACTTTTTTGAATGGCAAACTACTGAAATTCTGATTGAGTGAAACTTATGTTTGAAAATATACGTCTAAAGTGTCCTAAAAAATGAAATATAGCCAATTCTACACATTCCCAATACAATTTTATTGCCAATATAATTTTTTTGTTTTCCCATATTCACGTGATTGGTACATGATACACGAACAGTTTAGCGGTTATTACGAGGGAATGAATTATCATTATCCAGTTGGTAGGCGCGAAGGTCGAGTTTAGAAGAGTTTACATCGAGAGTGACTCTCGAGACGATCTCGGTAAGCTGAAGAGGGAAAAGAAGGAGGATTGTTTCGTTACGCGCGGCGACTCACTTTTAACCGTACACATATATCCAGCCTCTAGTGTAACTACACCTACCACTCACTTTTCTCTCTTTCTATCACACACAAGAATCGTTATAAACCAGTTTCCATATACGAATGAGTTCAGTTCATGCACGCTGCCCGGTTATTCTCCTGTTATCATCGTAAGAGACTCTCGAGTCCTCGATAGACTGTACATTCAACCCTGATTCTCTGCAAAATTGCGCGCTGTTGATCTTATAACGCGTGTGTTCACCAAAGGTCACACATTTTTTACCACATGTGATGTGTTTACTTTTTGCCTCTTATTTCGATTCCGAAACGATTTTTTTCGCCTGTTCGAAGATAATGACGTTAATACAGCTAATGTGCTTCACACTTTTTTTTTTACAATGGCCTGATACGTGAGATTCGAAGAGAATTACGAAAATTTCTCGATGGAATAGAAATCTGATAGAAATCGAGTATTTTATTCGTATTTTAATCGAATATTTTAGAATAATAATTCTAAAATGTTATTTACAAATTGAAGAAAATAAAAACTGTTCAACAAATCACTGATCAATGTAACTTTTTTTTTTCAAATGTAAATGATTTTTTTATTTTTCTTTTAATACCTATGAATTATTTCACATTATTTACCACAAGTGATGTGTTTTTTTCCCTCCTATTTCGATTCTGGAAGTATTTTTTTTTCTGTTCGAAGATAATCGTGTTAATGCGCTTCATACTTTTTAATACAATGGCTTATGCTAAGCCTAATACGTGAGATTCAGAGAGAATTACGAACACTTATCGATGGGATAGAAATCTGAAAGAAATCAAACATATGGAAGGTGCTAAAATGATTGATTTTGCATAATAAGAATTCTAAAATGTTATTAACAGATTAGTCCAAATAAAAATTGTTCAACAAATCACCTGTCAACCTAACTTTTTTTTCAAATGAAAATGATTTGTTCATTTTTTCTGAACACGTATGAAATTTTTTCAGAATTTCGTTTAATTAAAAAAAAAATTAAACAGACAAGATGGGCTCTAAATCACATTTATCGGCCAATATTTCACTTGTTTGTCTACTGATATTATCTAAGAAAATATGCACCCATGACCTACAAAACAAAGAATTTCTTTCAAGATGGCAAAAGAACTTTGTTATTGTTTGCGAGATACAATTTTTCATAACTTCTTTGCTCCCTTTTATAAAAGAACAACTAGGTCAAATATTCAACCAAAAACAACCAAAAAATTTCCAAATCCCAATTAAACAGAGCGAGTAATGAAAATCTTTGTAAGCAAAGTTGAGATCTTGACAGTAACGTCAATAATGATTTCGCAACCTGCTGCACAAAATAATTTGCACTATCAGCTCTTAAAAAAATTACCGAATGACAAAAATCTCTAAAAAAAAAGCTTTGTAACTTATCACCATTATTAATACCTCAAAACTTAACAAAAACAGTTCCAAAAATATTGTACATATTTTATTAGAGCCGACCATAAAAACGTCCATTAAAAATAACCTCAAAATCTGCAAACCCCATTAAAAGATAGCGAGCTATCAAAATGTTTGTCATGAGAGTAGAGATCTTGGCAGTAACGTAAATAATGATTTCGCGTCTGAAGAGAGATCGAATTAACGGCGATACTAATTGGTCTCCGTTGCTCGTCGGCTGTTAATGGAGGTTGTAAAAGTGACGACGAGTCTTTCAGGGAGGAGTACAGTTTCACCTTGAAGGTTATGCAACTTACTTCTAAAGCGTGGTGAATATATACATGTACATAAACATACAAATATATACATATATATAATAGCATATGATATATGCACTGCGAGTTAGATGTCGAATGTGTACATTATGGACAGTGCGCCACACAAAGAGTCGTTCTCATCGATCAGTATCGAGATGCAATGGCGTCATCCCGTTCGCTTGTCGCGCGCTCACCTCGAGATTCCACGGATCAAATAAACGCTGAATATCTCGTTATAATTGTGCTTCAAGTGTTCAAGGTCATCGCTGCCAATGAACCATTATTTTCCCCACCATATATTATCAACCCACTGATCCACATACGCGGTGTTCTCAATAATCGAGATCATCCTAATTAGCAAGCGAAAGTTATTGACGTTACGTTCGTTTATGAAGCGACGGCACGTAGGTATCCTCTGCTCATCCCAACGAATCGCTAAATTATTCATGACACGATTGTCACACCTAACTTTGCATTCTAATGAGGTCCGCTCTTCTGTTATACGTACATTCCACTTATAAATGGAACAGTGATAAGGATAACAAACAAACGGTACACGTGAATGAGAGGTTAATAGTGGCGAATAACGAAGTGAATGTGACGAGTATCGAATAGAGAATAAATTCAATATCGAATGAGGATGACTCGTTTGAATATTCATTCAAGCTTTTTGCGTTCTAATGCACGGTTTTATTATTATCGGCGCAGTAAGCGTACACGTGATGATGTTTAGGAATGCGACGGAATAGTCGGTGGATATGCGATGTCATTATCTCGCTGAAAATTGTTAAATAATTGGCAGCGACGAGATGATGGATAAATGATTATTGGCTTCCCAAGGAATGGCCGGAAAATAATTTCTATTTAATCCTACTTCTTTCGAGAAATATTGGCTGTCACTGTTATTTCGCTGACAGTATTATCACCAGTCAGTATTATTTGGCAGCCAATGTTTAATCGTTATGAATATTGTGTCACAGCCTGAAGTTGGCTATTGACAATATTATTTGACTGTAGAAATTGAGCTGTTATCATTTCTTGACAGCCAATAATTGGCTGTTGTCAATACAATTTGACAGCTTATATTTTCGTTTTTTAACTACTTTATTTAATAACCGTCTTTCGACTATTATAAATATAGCTTGACAGCCAATATTGTTCAGCAACAAATATTGATGATTATCTATATGATTCCAGAACTAATACTTCATGGTTATCCATCATATTTGATAGTCGAAAGTTGGCATTCACCAATATTAATTTACAGCCAATATTTAACCTATTTATAGTTATTAATATTATTTGGTATCCAATATATGGCTGTTATCAATATTGTCATATACTATCCTTCCTTCTTTTTCTCTCTCTCTCTGTCCTTTACTCTCTTGATATCCGACATTTGAAATTATAAAATGCATTATTTTAATAATCACATATGGGCTTGGTAAAAACTTTTTAACGAGACTCGTAGCTGCAATCATTATTTTCTTCTTGCACGTGTCTCTTACGCACAGGTCACAGAGTGCAACGTTGGTTTTTGTTTTGTTTCCTTTTTTTTTAATTTTACGTGATGTAGTTATGTTCTCCAGTCACGTAGCAATGGTTTTCGTGCTTTTGTCGGGAGCACAATGGTATTTACGAATTCATTTGGCAAAACAACTGGTAAAGTTTTACGACGACATTGTCGCGTCGTATCGTTCATCTCGTTTCGAAATATTTGCCCGTGTATTTGCCACACTCCCACGGGGCCTTAAACCCGTGACGACTAAGTTACAAACTCTAACACACCTACTCGAAAGGTTAGTGCACCTTTCGTTGAGGAAGTGACATTTGCGATGCTCTCTGGGATTGTCTAGACACTACGCGTGACTTCGGGACTTTGACTTTCTGATAAAGTAACGCTTTGCTGTTTTGAATATTTGAATCACTCGACTTAGATAAGCTACTAACTGGAATAAATGGCAACGCAGCAAAACTTGCAGATAATTCTTTTTGTAGAAATATATTTTCCTAAATTTATAAATATTTAAAAAAATTAATAATTAAATAAATAATGATTATACAAGTCCTTATAATTTACACATTAAAAAATAATTATGCAAAATCGGGGTGCCAGTTTTCGTGCCACAAACCAGTTTTGTTCATTAGACAAACTTTTTTCTGTAATCTACGAATTTTTTTCTTTTTTTGTTGTAATTAACAAGTTTTTTTGTAAATTTCGGGGTTGCATACTTTTGTTAAGTGCAATTAAATGTGACAAAAAAGTAGATCTATCGAATTTGCAAAAACAAAAAATTGGTTGAATTTACAAATTCTCATTATTCTGAAAAAAATTACAAAACTATTCAGTTAAACAAACGTACAAAATTTTTGTTAAATGATTGATGTCATTTTTTTTTGTGAACCCAACAATGGAGAAAAAAAATCTTGTAAATGAATAGAAAGTTTCGTTAAACTTTATAGGCAAAAGATTTTTATTAAAAGTACAACAATTCATTTAAATTTGACTGTGCAGCTTGGATACTTAAAATATACAAAAATATAATGTAGAAGTGATTTTCGCTTGCATATAGTTACACTGAGAAAAAAGAAATTGTAATTAACTGAAACGAATTTTTCGTTGGTATAAGAAATATTTTTGTTACCGCAAATATATTTTACAGAAATTAAGCTAATAATTATTGAAGAAACTAAATATTTAGTTGTCCTAATAAAAAAAAAGTTGAACAACTAAACAATAATTTGTCCTAATGAAAAATTCGTTTGAACAACTAAACATTTAGTTGTCCTAAAAAAAAATTCGTTTGAACGAGGTTGTACACCGATTTAGTTCTTTAAAACATTTTTTTCTCAGTGCAATTGGAAAAGTGTATTATTATCACTGTTGCCAACGTTGATACAACAATAGGAGCAGCAAAATTGGTGTGCGGGTAGAGCAGAACAATTCGAGATCGCATTTGAGTGTCGTTGGTACGACTCCACAAACTAACCCAACCCACACGCGACGACCTCTTTGCCGGACCCGCGTTTCTGCGTGTACGTGGGAGGAATAGGAAGTCGAGCATTAAAACCAAACCTCCGCTACGAGATATCTCACATAGCCAGTTCTCACTCGGTTTCGTCGGTTTGTCGGTTCTACACTCGCTTTTAAAATTATATTTATGCCCACTTTCGTTACCACGAGAAGGTCAGTAACCTTTAAAATCCTCACTTACAATTTTATATGTTTTACAATGTTGCCAGATTGCATAAGAAAATCCCTAGATCGTATTTCAAAATTTTATAAACATATCATTTTTCATAATTATTAAATTATCGGTATTAGACAGAATTTCTCAGAAACATGTGTAAATTATTTAGAGATTATCAAAAATGTCAGAAACCTCTTAAAATCACTAGTTTTGCTATATTATTTCTGCGTTATATTTAGAGATGCAAGAATACATTATTGAGAGTCGAAATCGACCTATTTTTTTTTTTCAATTTAGCCAAATTTTATGGATTTTCAATTTTTACGAAAAATTAAATTTTGTGAAATAAAAAAAAAAAAATTTCTCATTGGAAGCCAGATTTGCGATGTTTGGTCCCATTGAGACTTTTAATCCTCTAAGCGAATAAGATTTATACAAAAAAATGGATCTTTACGTTCCAAGTCAACTTTTTTATTGCTTCGCAATATTTGGGGTGATTTTTGCCAGAGATGAATGGAGTTTCATCTAACCAAATGGTGACACATAATTTTCATAAACCCTTTACAGAATTATATAATTCACCTCAAACTATAAAATGAAATGCAAAATTTTTTAAAATGTCACATGACAATTTCGAAAACCAATAAATTCAATCTTCATTTTTAAAAATGATAAACAGCTAGAACTATTGTTAAGATCTTTTTGGAACTCTAGAATTCGGCTGAATACTAACGAAACCACTTTTTATGGTGACCATTAATTGCTGACTTCACACACATTTATATTTCGAAACGAACTTCTGTACATGTCAAAATGTTCAATGATTTGTTACATTTATAGGGAAAAGTTCCTAGGAAAACTTTTGGGATTTTTCTGGAGATAAAAAATCCCTAGACAAAATATTAAATAAAAAGGACATGATCGAATACTGCGAAAAATGAGCCACCCGGTGTATTGAACGGCGCTCTCACTATCGAGCTGCACAGACTGGCACAGTGACGTGCAGCAGCATGGAATGAACGAACGAGTGAGCGTTGAGCGCGTAGCAGATCGTCCGCTCTGCTCTGTCATTATTTTCAAATGGGAAAATTTATGATCTCTGAAAAATATGGCGAAGTGGGACGAGCTAGATTTCTCGTCTCGAATCACTTCCACTGCCAGCGAGATTATTTACGAAACTATAGAGATCGAGTTTTATTATGCATTCCAAGTCTAGGGACTTTTTTTCCACTCAACAAAAAGTTTTATGGCATCTCTGCATTCCTTGAATTTGCGTATCGTTTTCTAGAAAAGGCGGAGAATCTTTGTCAAGGAAGAAAACTTTCAAGGTAGCTAGTTTTTTTTTTCAAATTAGGTAGTCATTTTTTTTGTCAGTAAATAGATAGTAAATGGGGATACGTGTTCTTGGTTTTTATATGTTTTAGTTTTTTTTTGTCAGCAAGATTAGTTATGAAACTATAGAGATCGTGTTTTATTATGCATTCCAGGTCTAGGGAATTTTTTTTACCTCGACAAAAACTTTTATGACGTCTCTGCATTTTTGGAATTTGCATATCTTTTTCCAGGAAAGACAGAGAATCTGTTTCGAGGACGAAAACTTTTAATATAGCCTGGTTTATTTTTCACATTGGTTGGGGACTTTTTATCGGTACATCGATTGTAAATGCGGATCCATGACATTCGTTTTTAGATATTATGGAACTGTAAAAAACGAGATTTTGCAAGCGAGATTGTTTATTAAAGTATTAAAATCGAGTTTTATCATATATTCCACATCTAGGAACTTTTTTTCCTCTACGAAAAGTTTTATGGCATCTCAACATTCTTTGAAGTTTTGCGTATCTTTTTCCAGGACAAATAGAGAATCTTTCTACAACACGAAAATTTTCAAGGTAGTCTAGTTTTTTTTCAGATTGTTTAGGGATTTTTTATCGGTGGTTAAATTATAAATGAGGCCCTAGGATCTTGTTTTTTCGGATATTTTCGTTGTTTTTATCATCGAGTTTATTTAAAAAAAAACTATAGAGTTTTATTGTGCATTTCAGGTCTAGGGACTTTTTTTCACCTCAACACAAAACATTTTTTTGGTTCTATGTTGAATTTGCATATCTTCCCTCAAGAAAAATAGAATCTTTTCCGAGGACGAAAACTTTGAAGGGCACCTAGTTATTTTTTCGAATTAGCTAGGGACTTTTCTGCCGGTAGAAAAATTCTATATGCGGACATGGAAATACACGATCTTAGTTTTTACATAATTTCATTTTTTGCATTGACGTTAATAAAATTCTAATAATCTAGTAAATTCCCTAGGAAGTTATCAACCATTAAGGAAAAAAATAAGACTATTGTCGTTGCGGATATAAAAAGAATTGTTCTTACCGCAGTCACGCATAGAAAGTACCTTCCGCCACAGGGAAATCTATACAAATGCGTGAGCTCGTGGCGAACCCGGTAGAAAGTGAGTCGCGGCATACCATGAGAAAGAAAGAAAAAGATAAATAGAAATAGAATTGCGCGTCTGCGAGCGACAGAAATAGGAAATGCATGAGCTACTTTTAGCGGCTCACAACGATCTTCCCAGCAAGCAACATGTCCTGTGCTCGGAATCTTAATCTAGATCTTGTACTATAATTCATATTAAATTTATACGAATTTACGTAATTTTTTTCAAAAATGCATTCAAACCTTGATTAAAGTTCATTTTTGTACAATCATCAATTCACTATTAAAGGGAATTGAAAAAAAAACTTTTTAACTTTTTGCCATGGACAAAACAAAAAATTTTCCCTTATGAATAACTGTAATTGCATTATAAACATGTAAAAATCCTCGGATCTAAATACAAGAAATTGTACCAAAAATTCAATTTCATTCGACAATTTTAGTGAAAAAAAATGATTTTTTGAAAATTATCCTAAATTTGTATAATTTGATTGTTTTTATATAATCAAAGTACTAAGAATTGGTGCCAACAATTGAAGGGAGTTTTCATAAAATCTTTTCCAATAGTTAATATACTTTTTTACCAAAAACACATATCTTCTATTTTTTACTCGTATTGTTTTGTGGTTGAGGTAATTCCTGACATAGAATGATAGGAAAATTATTCATTGGCAAAAATGATTAGTGATGTTATTATAAATTAGCAGAACGAAGGATATTTTCAAAAAACTGTTGCCAATAATTGTGGGGAATTTTTGGTAACCATTTTTAGCAGACGAAAAAAAAAATTACCGATGCTAATAGACTTTTTTTTATCAAAGGACGAATCTTATCTTATTCACTCGTATTGTTTTTTTAGTAGAGATATTTTTTGCCATAGAATGGTAGGGAAATTATTAATTTACAAAAATATTAGAAATGGTCTTACAAATGTGCTGACTAAAGCACATTTTGTCTAGGCCGGTGGCTTCAGGATGCGGAGTACGTAAGCGAGATGAAAGAAAACGTGATAGGACGATTGAAATGAACGGTAATGCCACGGAGTGGACGTTATCGGCTTGACCCACTATTGGGCGTTTCAGAATCACTTAAAGGCTATTCACTCGTCGTCGTCTCGGTAAACGCATGAAAGGCCAATGGAATTATTAGAGGCCTCACTAAAGAAAGGGACAGATATCTTCCCCACCCCCACAACGGCCAATAAATACTGCGCTATTCGCTTCGCGAATTAGAAAATCGTCCTCTTAACTCACAATTTCCTCGTGAATTGTTACGTCTGTTTATCCAATGTTTATTAAATATTGTTATTATTAAATAATATTTGCAATAAAATTAACGAAAAACTCTTTATTTTCAGACCATTTTTGGAGCCCATTATAAAATAAGGCAGCAATAATGAGGAACTCGACGCTTCTAAAATGGGCTCAGAATTCAACAAACAACAAAAACCAACAATCAAGCAAAAATGGAGGTTCGTGTGGCAAGTTAATTATATTTTTATTACATTTTTATTGGCTTCATATATACAGTTTTAAGGTGGGTGTTATACTCGTAACTAAATAAACTTTTGTCTCGATTGTTACAGGAACAAATAGAAACTGGATACACCCACCGGACGCGCTACAGAAAGGCCATATCGCCTACCTAGTCAAGGTAATGTATCCTGTCATGCTTATTTTTATTCCTTCAGTCGCAGTTTCTCATTTTTATTTTTATAGAAAAATCCTTTGAGGATACTTTTTTTTTGCAATGACATGAATTTCACATTTTTTTCAAATTTTAATCTTAAATTTGCTTTTTTTTATGCCGCAACGAGATTTATCGAATTTGGCGACAAAAAATACAGCACATAGAATTTTTTCCGATTTTTTTCCTTTTCACCTAATCGATAAAAGTTAACATTGGCTAAATATTGTCTGCCCCTTGTTGCTTCAAAAGCCTTTGCATCGCATATGCCATCAATCTGATATAAAATTCAATCTATAGCCATTAACAAAATATTTTTAAAAATTTGGCTAAATATTGGCCATATATTGGCCGTCATTTTTTTCAACACAAGTAATTTTCCTCGTCTTCAAATTTATAGAACGTTGCGGGAAAAAAACAAATAAACATCCAATTTTTTTCTGCGTCGCCAGATTGGCAAAAGGAAACATTGGCGCGATATTGGCTGAACCTTGCTGCTTCAATCGCCTCTGCGTCGTCCACGACAGTAGAGTCAGCGATGCAAAATTCAATCTGAAGTCATTAATTTTTTTATTTGGCTAAATATTGGCCTTTTTTTCGCACAACGATATCGTGTTTGGTATTGGGTCCAAGTAATTTTTCCCGCTGGTTATCAACCCACCATTATTTCCTTTAGTAAATCTAAAAAAATTGTGAAATTATGGTAAGAATGCGAACAGTGGAGGCGACGATTTTTCTTTTTAGACCAATTTAAAATAGAATTTTTAGTATTGCATTAGGCTTCAAAAGAAAATGCATTTGGTGAACGCGTGGAGAACGTGACTCTTGGTCAAAGTCCACGAGCGATGGATCGTCCCGGTACACGATTTCATCATCGTGTATATGTATACAGAACCAGACTGTCGATGCTGCAGTAGCAGCATCTTTGCGATAAAACGCATGGCGCCAGGAATTTCAAATGACGTAGATACAAAGGAAAATAAAAAATTCCAGCAACTCCTGATATTTTAGATTTTTTGTTGTCTTTTATTCGCTCTTAATGAGACGATAAAGCGTAGCTCTATAAGCATCGAAAATTAGACAATCTACAAATCATTGCGAAAGCTTTCGAAACAAAAACATATCGCGCTTTGTTATTCATCGTGGAAGCTTGCGAAATCTTCAGTGAAAACGGCCGGTTATTTCCATCGTGAATTTTCATGCCTCAAGACCTCGATGTGAAGTTATCGAGACTTGCAATAATGATAAATAATGCAATAGTCCTGAAAAAAAATTATATATATATATATATATATCAGAATTATTTCTTCATTTCTTTCCGAAGAGAGAGACTCCAATTAAAATCATTACGGTAGAATCACGGGTTTATGGTATAACGGGACATTGCGGATGAATAGCGAAAAAGTCACTCCATTTCCCAGCCGTATAACACAAATTAATAAGGAGACGAAGAAAAATAAATCACAATCGCAGAAGAAGAAATTCCATTCTTTAATTAGAAGACAAGGATAATTGAGCTGGGAACGACGTGACCTGGAGAAAAAAATATGTTTCTCGCATCAATATCTCACGAAAAAAAAAATAAACAAAAATTATGTTCACCTAATTAATATGCATAATAATTAGTGCTACTTAAAAAATATGTGATATGATTATCTTAATTGCATTTTTTTTTCTTTATCCAGTACTTGGGCAGTACCGAAGTTGATCAGTCCAAAGGCATCGAGGTTGTAAAGGATGCGATATGCAAGCTCAAGTTCACGCAGCAATTACGCAAGAGCGAGGGAACCAAGACACCGAAGGTCGAGCTAACGATAAGCATAGACGGTGTGGCGATACAGGAACCAAAAACGAAGACAACGCCAAAGGTAATTTAATTGATTCAAAAATTAAAAATTACGTTGACTAAATAGAAAGCAAAATTAATGCTGTTGAAGTTGGCATCGTTGGAATGTAGCAATATAGAAAATTAATAAGAATTCAAAAATTAAATGCTCTGTTAAACGGTCTTGTATAACTTTGGGGCCCAAAAAACGAATCGATTTTCATTTTTTTTTTCAACGAGAGAATTGGGATGACGAGACCGGTATTTCACATACAATTAATACATTTTTACCGAGTTTTTTTTTAAATTGAAAAATATTGATACGTAATGAAGTTATTATTATGTAAATAAAATACCGCCCAATAATCTATTCGTGAGAACATAGTTTATAATGTGAAATTTATAAAATCGCGAATATGGCAAGCAGTAATAAAAAAAGTTCTAATTTCGAATAAAATGCAACTTTAATAATTTTTAATTAACAAATGGATATAGTTATTAGCAAAATCATCCGTTCATAAGATAGAAAATGTAACTATGACCGGTCCGAATTTAAAGTGAATGGGAACAGATTATTTGGCGGCACTTTGTTTAAATAATAATCAATTCAGTTATTAGCAAAATCATCCGGTCATACGATAGAAAATGTAACTATGACCAGTCCGAATTTTAAGTGAATGGAAACAGATTATTTGGCGGAACTTTGTTTAAATAATAATCAATTAATTGTTTATCAACATTTTTCAATAAAGAAAACTGGACCTTGGCAAGATTATGTATTACGTGTGCGTAAAATCCCAACCTCGGTAACTCAATACGCTCATCAGAAAAAAATATCGAGAAACAATCTGTTATTTGGACTTTAAGCTTATGCTCTTAATGATGTTGAAAAGTAGCGACATTTATTAAAATCAAAAAAATTTATCAAATTACTAACAATCATTATTATCACTGTTTATATCTCTTATAGTAATTTGGTATTTGAAAAAATGTAATTTCCTTGGATTCAAATTTCAACGTTATCAAAATCAAGTGAACAATAGTAAAAATGTTATTTCGCAAAATACATTTAATTTTTTTTATTTTATTATAGCGTATTATGCACCAATATCCGCTGCATAGAATTTCTTACTGCGCGGACGACAAAGGCGAGAAAAAGTTCTTCAGTTTCATAGCAAAGGAGGAGGACGCCGAGAGGCATACGTGTTTCGTATTTGTTAGCGACAAACTCGCCGAAGAAATAACGTTGACCATTGGTCAAGCGTTCGGTCTGGCTTATAGACGATTTCTCGAGACATCGGGCAAGGACCTCGAGGCTCAAAGGCGGTGTATGGTTTTGCAACAAAAGATCTGGCGATTGGAACATGAGAATAACGTTTTTAGACAGAGGCTGCAGGATATATCAGCGATAAAAGGATCGGTAAATTAATTGATTCTTTTAATCAACACTTCATATAAACATTAAATCATTAGTTTAAGAAAATATATTTTTTTTAAGAGAATAAGAAAAAGAAAGATTCTAAAGAAGATTTTTGAATTTATTTTTTTGATTGCGATTTACCTTTAATCTCTTCTTCTCATATTAACAAGTGAGGAATTGCATTAACATTCAAAAAAACTTTTTTTATAGTACTATATTTTTGAGTACTTGTAAGAAAAACTTGAAAATAGCGAGAAAAAACTTTTAAAATGTAAAGGGTCTAAAGAATTTAATAAGTTTTCGTGAATGTTAAGAATCAAACCGATTTGTGTGGCTTTAAATAATCTAATAGTATTCTATGAATTTGAAAATTCTAAAGGATCTAAAAGATCCAATATACCAAAAGATCTGAAGAATTCACGAAATCTGCAAGATTTAAGAAACAGACATATTTCTAATTTGAGAAATTGATTTCAGGCTGATGTCTCGTCATATTTGACGCAGCACAATCTGCCAGATATTCTTCACGTGCCCGGTAGTGATACTACGCCTTCGGAGTCGACACTGGAAGACGCGCCACGATTGAACGGCACGGCGAGCAAATCGACCGGCAAAAACGGAAATGACACGAACGGAAATTCCAACGGGTCGCCGCAACCACCGCCGGTGCCACCGAGGTCATTCGAAAAGTCGTTTGATGACGATTTTATGGGGTAATTATGAATCTCGTAACAATGTTTTTTTTTTTTCAGAGACTGTAAATTAAAAAAAATAAAGATTGTATCTTGTTGTTTTTATATTTGTTTAGAAGGGAACCAACACCAACGCCAACTGTCGGTACGAAACTCGAAGGTCTGCTTATGGACGAGTTCGAAGAAGATTTCAATCCTCGCGCTTATGAAAGCACTTCTAATGGCTTTGGAAGTCATTCATCGAGCGGTTCGCTACCCATTACCAATGGGCAAGCATCGGCAGGAACTTTCTTTTCGCAAACGAATGGATCCATGAGTTCTCCACCGCTTTGTGAGTTTTCATAAACTGCCATATCGATAATTTAAGAAAATCATGACGAAGTGGTTAGAAAAGTTGCAATTACTTGTACATTTTTTTTAAAACCTTTCAGACGTCTCTTTTAGCTCGATTGTTTTTTCTACTCGGTGTAACTTTGGAGTGGAGACTGAAATTATTTTGCTTTAATAGCATTTGGGAAACATTATTAGTGGTCCAAAAGATTTCGTTGTAGTTATATTGCTAATTCATATGCCATTCGCTATTAAAAGAATTTAGAAAGTGAGGCTATCGACACCGAAAGTTTTTATTCATAAACTGCAATATTAAATTTAGTATACAGGTATTTATTTCTATATTCGAAAATTTAAGTAGTAGAAAAAAGAATTGCAGTTTCTTTTACAGCGGTATACATAATATATTATTATATATATAATATATATAATAATATAATAATATATATTATATATATTATATATATATAATATATAATTATACTATTTGTATAAATAACCCATTAACAAAAGTAATAGTAAAATCACAGTGTTGTACCAGATACAATAAATATAAATTTTACTATTAATATAAAGTTGAATCATTACTTTTAATATCTGTACTGTAATCTGTTAGTAATTATTTTTTAACAATAAAAGAATATTGATTTTGTAAATAAATTTTAATGAACATGACATTTTTAGTGGCTCCGCCGCCAAAAGCCAAGGACTCGAGACGCCAGAATGGATTGAAGGAAGACCTCTTCGGCAGCGTTCCGTTCAATCCTCCGACTCCGGCAATTGGAACAACCACGAGTTCGTCAATAACGACTATGAACATCGTGAAGAATGACTTTGACGATCCTTTCGAGATGGGAGAGTTTGAAGCTACCACACCTATCTCTAATCCCAGTCAACAAGATCTTGAGAACGCCATTGGTTTGTTGGATAAACGGCTGCTCGAAATGAAGGTGAATAATCAATAATTTTATTATCAAAAACAAATAAACGCTGTTATAAATATTAATAGTAAACTCTGTTATAAATATTTTGAAACGTACATTTCTTTTATACTGGGTTAAATGATAATCTATAGACTACAGTCTATAGATATGGTGATTTAGGAATGCCTCGAAATTTCAAAACAACTGTTTTTTCCGATGTAAGAGAATTATCGTTAAAAAAATTAATGTCATTAAGGATACCAAAAATAGTGATTTTCAGTTGCCAAAAAAAAAGTATGAATCAATTAGGAGGAAAAAATGTTTTTTAAATTCAAATGAATTTTTTTTAATTTACGTATTTCTATCTTTCCAAATACATAATTCTATAAAAAATTTTAATAATTTTGATCTTGTTTTTTCTTTCCGAAATTGTCAAAAAGTTACCAATTTCGGATGTTTTTGCGCAAAACATGTTACTTTAGATTTGTTAGATTTTTGGGGTACAGAAAATAGGGATAAATAATTGAAAATTCATAAAAAGTGTTGCGAAAGAAATTTCTTCCACTTTAACGTTAATTTAAAAAATAATTTTTAAAAGTTTACATTATTTGTGATAATTTCAGGATGGCTTCAGTAGAGGCCTGTCCATGGGCACCGACGATTTCTCTCTGGAGAGTCTGGATCCTCTGCGAAACTGAGATCATCGAGCCACGAACAAAACAATTAAAAAAAAAGAAGATAATAATGTGAAAGACGATAACGAGTTCCAAGATGTGGGAGTCCAGTGAGTCGCGCGCAGTCCGATCGCCCGATCTGTCGACAACGCGCAGCAACCAAAATTAGTCAATTATCTCATTAATAATCGCAATTAAATGGGCGCTTCTCTGTCGGTAAAGGGAGGTATAAATGAATCTCGAGACGAGCGCGAGTCACTAACAAAAAAAAAAGAAATAAGTACAGATCTATACTAATTTTAAGACCGAATGAGAGATGAAGCTTAAGAAATAATCATATGCTTCCAGCGTCTTTCCATGAGGAACAAAAGAACAAAAAAGAACATTTTTATCATTCACCGCTTCTGCCTTACAAATTCCATGATAAAAAATGGATCGCTTTTTTTGCGGAGAGGATAAAATATTTTTTACATTCCCAGCGCACAAAAAAAATAAAATATTTCTTTTTCCTTCAATCTCGCAACCAGATCTGAATTTATCGATTTCACGATCGTCGTTTGCACCAACGATTCGAGCCGATAATAATAACAATCGTGTAAATAATGGAATTCCGGTTAACGTTATTGTTGCTCTATTTTTTAAGTATTAATTTTCTTCACAATCTTAGAAATTAGAAACAAAAATGAATATCTCGTAACGATTTCGGCCATTCGAGAATCCGCAGGCTTTATTATTATTATTACTACTATTATATTATTATTATTATTATTATTATTATTATTAATAATCACGTATGAAAATAGAATTAAAGAAATTCGAGATTCCTAACGCGCGATAAACGTTCGATAATTATGTAAATATATATAAGAACAAAAAAATCGATTTATTATATATACATCTATATTAATAATAATATTCTATTAATTATTATCATTGTTGTTCTATTGTTTAAGGATTTTATTCGCCAAGAATATACAGTTATTCACGTACGTAAAGAATACTCTACTACGATGATTTTTTATTGAACCTCAATTTTTTCTTACAATGCGATAAGCGTTTAGATTTACTAGTTATTAGTTATTACTTGGCAATAATTTTCTGAAGCTTTTATAATACGATGCCAAATTTTTCAACCATCCACTAGGGAAAAAAGTGCATAAGATTTCAAAGATATACGTTTAAAAAAACGCAGACCTTAATTGAAAAAATTAAATGAAAAACCAGAAAAAAACGATTTTATAAGTACTGCAGGTTATTGAAAAATAAATATTATGATATTTTTTAATTCTTTGGCGCTTTCAACTCTGCAGACGTTGTGTATGTAAAACAACGGAAAGAAAATTTGATAAAAAGACAGTCGCTACAAATTCTGTGAGTGACGCGTGAATCTTTTCGTAGTCCTGACATTAAAATTAGCAGTGAATGAAAATTATTTTTTTACGACATGGCGCATGTATTAGGAAAAATTATGTGTCTTTTTCTTTCCCTCTTTATCGTTACTTCGAGTATGAACGTAGGTCAGGAATTTTTCGGTCCGAATCTTTCGGAATTGGGAGACATATCAATGAATTCCTCGCCAATTTCTACGATTACCGCTGTAGATATAAAGCGACAAGACGTTAACGAAATTTCTCCTGAACGTGCGACGAAAGATAAGCTTTCGTCGTTATCTTATGAACAGAGTATGAAAAAAGAAATTTTGGAAGATGTTGAAAATATGAACATGTATATGAAAATGATTGCTGAAGAATTGGCCAATGACGTAAGTGTAAATTACAAATTACATTTTTTTACTTAAATACAATACGTTT
This sequence comes from Ephialtes manifestator, assembly GCA_963970395.1. NCBI lineage: Eukaryota > Metazoa > Arthropoda > Insecta > Hymenoptera > Ichneumonidae > Ephialtes > Ephialtes manifestator. The sequence goes on from OZ019972.1 coordinate 24,561,185, forward strand.
ACTATAATACGTATTTATTATATACGTTTAATAATTTTATCAGGGTATCATTATCGTTCGAGCCGTCAAGACTAATAACATTATGGATTCCCAAAATGATGAAGTCATCGGCAATGACAAAGAAAAGTCATCAGCTTCACTTGGCGTTTATTCAGCAGGAACGAAATCATCGCCAAATGTTAATTACTTGGCTGGCATGAAAGTTGCCAAACCGGCGATGTGTAAAAAACCCGAGACTAAATTATCGAGCTCACGAATAGCAACAACTGCTTCAAAAAAAGTCATGTGAACCTTCACAAAATTTGGTCGAATACCTATATACTTTTATAGATACGGATTCAAAATTATTTAAATGATGAATCGGAAATAAATTGTGGAAATACGTAAGGAAAAAACTTGACCATTTTATACATATTGCATTCCTCATTAATATAAAAGAATACTATTGAATTCAACAAAAATGTATACAAAATTCTTTTAATTTAGAATGTCTGTGCATAATTGTACAAATACGTTATGATTATTAATCTTTCCTTAACGGAAGAAGCGTAATTTGGGTTAAATCAATTTTGAAAAAATGTATTACACCATTTAAAGAATTATTCACGCAGTTATTCAATCTGTAAAGTTACTTGACTGCTTATTTTATTCAAGTATTTCGTACGATATGCAACTTCCGACAAACTGGATTTGAAAAGCCCGGGCGAATCCCGAGATCCACGAAGCATCCCGAAGTTTTCCGAAGTGTCGTTCGGCTCTCAGCTACACATCAGGCTCACCTCGTCACTTTATTTCCCAATATTTCAGCCAATACACCGCCAAATTAAGTGCCAATTGTCCCAAATTAATCTACTTATTTGGCATTTTCAATTGCTTTTACACGATTTTATTAAAAAATCTTGCAATTAGCCGCAATCTAATGTTTTAATTTTTAAAGATGGCCGCCTCTATTTCCTTCAAATGCTGACAATACGCCGAATCGAGGCAGAACACTCGATTGTTTCTGATGCATCTAACCCTCGATTACTCCGAAAAATCGAAAGATGTATATCGCTGCGATAATATCTCGAAAATTGAGTTCAATTGACTTCGATAATTGCAAATGGTCGGTTAATAACAGATGATTGAGCGCGTTCCGCTAGGGGGGCAAAGCGCGAGGCTCTCCGACCTGTGCTACTCAGCGCAATAAGGGTTTTATCTGTCAAAAGTAAAGCGAGGTGCAAGTGCCTCGATTTAACAGGCGTCGGCAACGCCGGCAGACGCTCGGCTTCCGTTCACAACGATATCTTAACGCCAGCGTCAACGTTCTCTGTGTCTTTATCGTAGTCTCTGCGTTGTTTTACCCGCAGAACTTTGTGTTGACTTTACGAAGAAAAAAGAAAACAACTCGGTGCTGCCCGTTACCAGTGAAAATCCAAACTACCCCTAAGAGCCTCTATTTTTTCCTGCGAAAAAATAAAAACAACACTTTTGTGCCTGAGAGTGAAGGAGGAACAAAAAAAAATTCACTCTGCATTTCTCACCCCCTAAATATTATGTGATCGTCCTACTAACGTCGGACATAAATCAAACAGTGAAATATAAGCAATAACTATTTTTTTGTAATTAGGAGTGTGGGTGAAAAAAAAAATAAACAATGTGGAAACCGGAACGTGATTTATTGTGTCTCGTCCTCGTGGCCACGCTGACTGTAACTACCCTCGTTTCGGCAGGTAAACAACATTTTTCTTATCTATAATAATATAATATTTAATATCTGAATGTTTTTCTCCTTTATATAGGGAATGAAAAAAATTAAAAATCATTTTAAAAAATCAACTTGATGTTTGTGAAACAATGCGCCATTGTTGTAGATAAATTTTATTCGCCTCCCCTCTGTTGCTCAGTGTCAGTCTATATTAGTGTCGTAAAATTTTCCGCTATCGCTTAGCGAGCCTCCGCGTTCGATTTCACAACTGCGTTGCTAATGTGCGTAAGCTTATGTATCTGTGGCAAAATATGTACATATATACATTGCAACGACGGTGCGAAAAACAGATTACAACGAGTTTTGAGCTTATTGCCGAGTCACACTTATCTATAGACTTTTTTGGCTAGAGACTTTTTTGACTGGGCAAGAAACGCGCTCTCGAAAATGTTGTTTACTTCATGTTTCCCGTCGTTAATCTTTCACTGACTCGGCAGGGGAAGTAAAAATATCGAAAAGGTCATAAAACTCGAGGAAAAGAAAGTACGCATACAAAGAATGCATTAAAAGCTCGGTTCTTGGTGTTGAGTCACGGTTATCTATGATAAGACTTTTTTATCTGTGGAAAAAGCTATTCAAGGTTTTTCCTTCCGGTCATTACACTCTCAATTGTTTTTGTCTCTACGACAATATTTCCTTTTGTTATGAACTTTTTATATTTTACAATATTTTATAAACTTCGTGTATTTTTAAAGCTTAATTTCTTTATTTTCATTTTATAAAATGTGTTGATTTATTGTGTGTTTAATATTGGTTCATGTATATTTGAGTGTTTATAAATTTTATGCGACTGCTTTTGTATCTATATAAACTCTTTTCACTCTTCAGTGTCTATACAATATTAAAGATTTTTGTTTTCGATAATTATAATTATCTATTAATTCATAATTACAATATTTTATAAAAATTGAAAAATGTTAATAAATAAATAACAACATTTTTTAAAACTTTTATTATAGTCGACAGTTTTCGGAGTTATTTTATATTTGTTATCTCGTTTGTTACTTGTTCATGAATCTTTTGGTGTCAATAAGCTCATATTAGACCTAGTGCGTAATAAATCAATCTAATCTAATCTGACTATACTCGAGGAAGTTATGATAGGCCTGCCAACTATGAAGTGAAACGATTCATCGATGCGATCAATAGCGATTATTTTTATATCTGTATGAATTTGTTTCATTGTTCAGTGTCTATAAAATATTATTGATTTTTGTTTTCGATAATCATAACTATTCATTATTAATTACAAAATTTCATAAAAAACGAAAAGTAAAATTTTTATGATATATTGACGACGAATTCTCGCCAATTCCTATAACATTAATTGTTTAATGTCAATCTACTTGTGCAAACAAATTAAGCCAGATATTTTTTAATCTGTGCGAATTAGCACTTGAATAAACATTGTACAAAAAATTCAATATAACGTAAATTTCGAATCCTTCGACTGATTCACGCTTAATACCGAGTCTTGTTTAATGATAGTTCACTTACGTATCACATAAGTGAACTATCCCAGTATTTAGCTCAGTATTAAAAAAATGGCACGTGCTCTAGTCTTAAAAACAAACGAGTTTTACATATCCATACATACATTTGTTTACCCCCTTTTTTCTGAAGTTCTAGACTATTTCTGATGAGATCCCTTGAGAACATCGAAAAGAAAAAAAAATACCAAAAGAAAAAACATTCTATAATGAAGTAAAGTGGATGTAATTCGAAGAATAAAAAATAAATACTACATTTAATGAAAATGTTTAGGAATTTCTGGTAGCTAAGTTACAAATGCGACAAAGATGTTCACATATGTACCAAATTAAATTCCAGTTTTTAAAACAATTGCGAGAGTCGTAAAAACCGACAAATTTTACATATCCATACTGATTTTTTTTTAAACTTTTACATCGCACTTGAAAATCTCGAAAAAAAAGTTCAGTAAGAACAAAATGTTCAAAGGTTGTAATTCAAAAATTCGATAAGGAAGCTAAATTGATGTAATTCGAAGGATAGAAATAGATATTAAATTTAATGAAAATATTTAGGAATTTCTGGTAGCTACGCTATGAGTATGACAAGGATAGTAAAAAAAATTCCCGATTGCCGCCAATTGAGCACTGTAGTGTGCGAGAGTCTGTAGCAAACGAGATTGGCTCGTCCGTTCCCCTCCTGCTGCTCTCCACCACCCTTTTTCAAGCACAAGGGACAATCGTTCACTTCCGTTTAAGACGATGTGCTACTGAGTCGCAATGAGTGCGAGTGAGACAGCGCCTTGAGCGTTCGCAGTGGAGGGAGAGAAAACGACATAAACGTGTACCACATCGTTTTAACACAGCCTCTGAGCTGTCAGAGAAGAAATCTTTTTGTCCTCGTCAACAACTCGGATTATGTCGACCCGTTAGTTTTCATCAATAGTAACTACAACTTGTTGCATCTTAATTGCACCTTATTCTTTTATAAATGCCTTTCAAATTGAATATAATAATTATAGAAAAATATCATCTCCTGATCATAAAAAAGTCTTAATTTATAAAAGTTGAATTCTTGATTTTGTGGACAAAGTTTTTTTAAATTCGATATTCATATTATCTTAATTTTTATTTTCAGAAATGTGTCACAATATTCGAAATCAGCGATTTAAAAAAATTCTCAGATTTTCGAAATTATTTCAGCAGCCTAGTTTCAGAATATTGAATATTTTTCTCTATCACACTCAAACGCTTTCTTTTTAAAAACATTTAAAAAAAAACCATCAGGACTCTTATTTTTATTGAACCAAGGTTTTTGGAATACGTTGCTGTACAATTTCTTACGTGGTGATGATATCTTAGAATTCTGGCCAAAAAGAGTTACCAGTTTTTTTGTTGTATTAAAAAAAATTCTAATATTTTAATCGATAAAATTTATTTAGAGAAGATATCTTTTTGTCCTCGTCAATAACTCAGGTGATGTCGACCTGTTAGTTTTCATCAATAATAAGTACAACTTGTTGCAAGATGCAAATTCAGGAATTCAATTTGTATAAGTCAAGGATTTTTTAAGTTGCAATTATCTTAATTGCAACTTATTCTTTTATAAATGCATTCCAAATTGAATATAATAGTAATTAAAAAATGTCATTCCCTGATCCTAAAAAATCCTTGACTTATAAAAATTGAATTCCTGAATTTCTATAAAAAGATTCTTAATTCGATATTCCAATCATACTGATATTAGTTTAATTTTTGTTTTAAGAAATGTGTCACAATATTCGAAATCAATGATTTAGGAAATTCCCAGATTTTCGAAATACTTTCAATAGCCCATTTTCAGAACATTGGATTTTTTTTCTATCACAGACAAAAGCGTTCTTTTCAAAAACATTTTTTTTTTAAAGAAAAACCATCAGGACTCAATTAAATGCTTTATGAATATCATTTTATGAGATGAAATATTCTGTAAAAATTTTAGAGAGGTGAAAGGCATGAATTTTTTTTTCTTGCCAGTGAATATCACTTCCGTTGATAAAATATCAGCAGCGGAGTTTGATTATTGCATCCTATTCCCACAGCTTATTTCATTTTTAAAAGAGCGTTTGATCGTAATTATTCTAGATTTTCCTCTTTACACCAGTTACAGATTTTATTTCAATGATCTTCTATTAAGTCTATGTTTTATTTTACTTTCTACAAAAGCTGTAGAAGTGACGACAATCTTGCAATCGTGCACGTTTATCTTGCAAACGTGATAACATTTATATATTTTTATCGAATGATAGGAAGTATACATTTTTTAAATTTATCAATCTGTTGCTTTCGAGCAGTTCAGTTCGAATTCGAGAAGCAACAAATTCTGAGTCACTCTTGAGCAAGGACAAATTAATTGTTGTCCTCCCTCTTATGAAAAAGAGAAATAGAGAAAGAGTATATAATAAAATAATACGTTTATTACACAATTCATACAAAATTTAATATGTGTAAAATATTTAAAGATATATTTTATAGATATATCCTGAACAAAAAATTACAAACATATTTTTACGTATGTTTTATATAACGAATGAAAAATCTATAAAACTATAAAATATATCAATTATATATTTAGCTACAAATAATTTTTTTTATTTATGCTTGAAATATACAATTTACAAACATATTCCATTTTTCATTGTGGTCCGACGCTTTTCACGTTGGTCGTCGTTATCCTTATCTTATTTAATTTAATGTCACGCGATATCCGAGAACATTTCATTTTGGCACGAATTCCATGTTGTGCACTTATAAATAATTAGCTATTAATTTTAAAAGTAAAATGTATAATAATTTGTTTAAGTAAAATTCAGAAATGTTTCAAAATAAAGACTAAAACAGTAAAAAAAGATATTGTTAAAGAGTTTAAATTAGCGAAGCCCCGTTAGGATTCACGAGGCTAAATCGACTTACAAATTCACGGACCCTTGTCATCATTTTACTAGAGAATTAAAAAAAGTACATTATTTTTTAATAACAACAAATGTCGTATTAACAAAAAGTGTGTCACGCGATCATGCAAAATATTTTGTATTCCTTAATCGGCTACGCTGAAGCTGAGCATAGATTTTCCATTGATGGAACGTTTAAGTGGTCCCATTGTTCGTGCAAATGATTCATTTGACATATTTCCAGTAGCACAGAGCGATATTATTCATCGTTTATGCAAAACAGAAGGAAGTCTTTGTATCCCTAATTGAAGTGTTAACCTTCTGTTGTTAACCTGAATCAAACTGATTAATTTTTCTCTTTCAAAATGTGCATTAGATGATTTTCTATCTTTCTCAATATACCAGATTATCAAAGTATAACCTACAATTTTTACGTAAAAAGTCAACTCTTTTGGTAATAAATTTCCTTTTCGTTAAATTAATTATTTTAGAGGACTTTGATTCTCGATTCGTTACTTAAAATCATTAAAGTTAATTTAATTTAAATTCAGATCAATAAAAATGAATTCAAAATAAATCGAATAAATAAACTCCGTTTTTGTTTTTTATAAATGTTTCTGTTTTCGAGAATTGCTTTATTATTTTTTTGTTTTCAATTATTACTATTGTTATGATTCATCCAAGTTTCTTTTGAATACTCGGAAAATTGCTGTGCTATATCTTACGTGGTTATGATATCTTGGAATTTTGTCCAAAAATAGTAAACAGTTTTTTTGGTATAATAAAAAAAATTTCTAATATGCTAAAGGATAAAATTTATTTGACAATCTTTTAAGTACGTTCCATCATTTTGCATATTTATATATTATATATATATTAAGAGGTCATTTTTAAACTATCACAATTTCCGTGATTGCAATTGCTCTCGATAAAGGAATAAAAATTACACTCGTTAACACGTTATTCTATTTATAGTCGTTTAAATCGACGGTCGGCCAGGTCGACCAATGACGGAGACTCTATGACGCATTCTGAAACGAAAGCCATTGGCTATTTCCCTGAACGCTTGCAGCATGCAAATTTTCGTAAAACTCGATAAAATTTCCGTAAACTACTTTCTGTCGTTCAATTATTCATGTGAATCTATTAAAATCGGACAGGTGTAAAGACGAGATAAAAAATAACTTTTTTCATCGTATGATTAAAACTCCCGTTGTCAGTGAAGATGGGTTGGAAATTATTAATATTAAAATATACCCGATGTCGGTCAGTCACATCGAATTAGTCAGATAAATTATAACAAAGTCGTAATGATTCATCGGCGATCGCATTAAAGTCGATAGATTCGTAGATCAACTTCGGAGCTTGAGTTAATTAATTTTTTTTAACATATTGTCATTTAATTTTTTGCTTTATTATTCACGAAATATTTACTGCAAGGTTTATATCACGATTCATAACTTTTTTTATTGTATCGAAACGATAGTAAAGAAATCACAGCGAATCATCATTTTATTTGGCAATTTATAATTGTTAATTATATTCATTATCATTATAATTTATCAACAATAAATTATAGAAATGATTGATCCGTTTCTTTTAACAAAACTTGCTTTATATGTAATTTTATTTATTTACAATTCGAAAAAAAAACGTGGCATTTTTAAAAATCCATATTGTGTTCTTTCATTACAGTGGAGGAGAGTGGCCAATTATTACGCTCTTGTGATCCAGAAGACGTGAGCAATCCATGCGGGAACTCTGAAAGATGCGTAGAGGATGCAGGCACGAAAAAATTCGTTTGCAAGTGTTTGAGAAATTATATTCTGGAAATGCCTGGTGGAAAATGTGTCCAAAGACCAACGACGACGGTACCACCACAACCGGAAACTACAACTGAGAAGCTAAACGGCACATCCGGTTCCTCAGGTACTGATTACGCAATCGTTTACATAGTAATAATAATAATAATAATAATAATAATAAATAAAACATGCCACTATTTTTTCATAAATTTCAAAATAATCTCGAGTTTGCGAAAATATGTAGTTTCGTCGTTGTTGAAATAATTATATATATTAGTGATCTGATCATGACGAGTTATTTCTCGTTCGCTCATTTTATTTATTGGAAGATGCTTCATTAATTCATCACATAGATTTCTTCTAGTATTCTTCGTTGAAAAGTTACAACCATTTGAATGCCTAGTGTTCTAGGTGAGGATCAATAAACGACAATAACTTTTGAACGACTAATATTTTTTCACATCTGGTCGGTGAATTGATGAAGCATGTTTTAATAAATAAAATGAGCTATTACTCATCATAATCCGACTAATCTTATCCTTTATTCTTTTAGAATACATCACGAAAAAAAAATGTCATTGGATATTATCATATATGCGTCGATTTTTTTTCTGAAACGTGACTGTCAATATGTTTACATATTCAGATGATGCTGCGTATACTACTATTTAGATCAGTTAATTGAACCCCAAAAGATTGTAGAAACGTTTTTTTAAGTTCTGCACAGTTTTTTAACAGCTTCATTCTCCTTAACATTAATTTACTTCTTACTAATGTCAAACATATTTTCTAATTGCATTAATCTTATTTACAGGCAGCTCGGTTGCAGTTGGTCTGCTGGTACCGACATTTTTAATAGTTGCGGCCGTATTAGGTTTCTGTGCCGCAAGACGCTACGGGCTGTTGCCATGCCGCAGAAATCTCTACGGTAATGTCCTAGTCACGAGAGACGACGACGACGACGATCCGCCGATAGCGTAAGACAGATTTTAGTCTTAATTTGTAATTAAAGAAAAGAAAATTATGATCTTGCAATATTTTATAATTATTCGATTAATTACTCATAAAATCCGGTGCGACGAAAGCGAAGGTGGTCTTCTGTTGACGAGAAGACAAAGTATACAGAAGGTACAGGCCAAATGTTAAGTTAAGGAACGATGTTTTGTATTCCTATACGTATTGAAAAAAAAATGTATTTATAATTTTTTATTGGTCTTAAGGTAATGTGATGCACCGTCTAAGCCTCTAGAAATGCGAGAGAAATAGCTTTATTAGTAATCGCGGTTCAGAGTGAGTGAGAACGACCAAAACGCGTATCACATTGCCTTGATTTATTGAAAATAAATTCAGAATTAATTATAATTAATTGAGATTTTAATATGAAACTGATTACATCGTGAAGATGGTCATGGCGAAGAAAAAAAGAGTAATGAAGAGGCCAAATGTAAAGGAGATCACATGCGCGCAACTTGTTATACTTCTTCAATTTGTTTTCTTCCACAACATTTAGCTCGCACGTGATCTCGTGTTATATTGATGTGTAACGCTGCGATAATCGTCGAGAGTCTGTAATATTTATTATATATTGTGTACTCGCCTCATCTGTGCTCTCGGCTAATATAACAATTATTATATATTATTATTATATATCGAGAAGAGACATAATTTTTCTACATTTCGATGGTAAGGTAAGCGGGTCAGTAAACTCTTTCTCAATGTAATTATTATTATTAACAATATTCTTCTACACTATATACACATTATATATATATATATATATTGTATGACGAAGAAGTAATGGTGTAAATATAATAATTGATCTTCGTTAAAAAAAAAGCAGTTTACACACCATTGTAATATCGATAATTTACAAAGCATAATCTTGCCTGCTATCGTGCATTTTTCGCACACGTAATTATTTGACTGAATAATGTAACTGTTGCTCTTTATCTTTTTATTCTCGACGAGGCTTACGAGATGCTCGCGGGTCAACGAGAAGTTAAGGTGGCCGCTCCTGTGAGATCTTCCAATTCATCTTCACGTTGACCTCGCCCGGCTTCGAATTTTTCAAGTTTTGTGAGCGCCTAGGCAGTGAAACCTTTAGAAGTGCGCAACAAGCAGTTTTAAAATTATTGCATATAAATGCATCCCTATAAACAATGGGATTATAAATTCTGTGAAATATTAAGTAAAATCGATGATGTCGTATTGAACGGAAAAAAAATTGTTAACTTGCTCTAGCCATAAAATTTTATTCTTTTGTAATAAGATTTAAGACGTACCGCTCTTGCATTTAAAGGTTTATCGTGAATATGCATTTTTACTTTGCAATTCACAGAATATATTCTCAAGTTATAGTAACATCTGAAGTCAAATCGAAAATTTCTCATTGGCCGAAAAAGTTAACTTGTTAATTTGCTACAATAATCCATTTTTCTTTCAATATTACCACCATTTTACCTACCATTGTGTTTAAAAGTTCATCACAATACCAATTTTTTACGTTGTATTAGTCTTGCGCTTTTGATGTATAAAAGATTTTTATAAAAATTTCTGTAATAAAATCCTCGAAAATTATTCTCAAATATTAGTAAAATATTGTTAATTATGAGAAATTTTTGAGAACATGTATCGAACATTTTTTAATACCAAAATTTTGATCTAGAAAAATTTGCTGACAATTACGATTGCGACTTAACGCAATTACTTTGAAAGTGTTTGCTGCAATGCTTCTCAATTTAACTATCTGGGCGTATTGCTAGGACTGTTTTTTAATTAAGCTCTGTGATGTATGTTACGTTACGATAATTCAACTGTTATTAATATTGATTAAGCTCAACGATGATTTTAAACGTAATACCGAGAACTGTGCAATTTTTTTGCTCATAGTTTCCTTCTTACCTCCAACTCTGCACATACACACGTTAAAGAAATAATAATAATAGTTATAAAAGAAAACACAATTTGTAAGGAAAGTAAAATTTTAAATAATAAAAATGACGAGTTTGACGAAAATTGCTCAAACGCTAATTTGTAACGCATTCCGTGAAGGCTGCAGGACAAGTATATAAAGGTGTGAAGAGAAATGAATAAAAATCGTTTGTTTTACATCATCGTATTTATTCGTTTACTTTTTAAATCGTATAGTAATTATCGACTTATATAATTTACAAAAAAAAAACAATAGTTTAGGACGTACTCGGAGGACAGTTACGCACTCGAAGAGTTCCGACGGTCTTATCTGATTACTTTTAATAGCAATTACGTCATTATTTTCAATAACATTAAGTACTTAATTTTGGCCCTTCGTCACAGACACAGCGCAAGCGATCTAGTCGCGTTGTGAACGCGAATAATCAACGAGCATTAATAATTTAATCACGAGCAATAGATAGAGGAAAGAATAGTGCTAATTTACGATTTTCCTTTACGAGACAAGACCGCGTTTCGTACTTTATTTACAAGTTTATTGTCCGCCACGAGGAAGCGAGGAAAGATTCGCCCCGAGCAGCAGTTTTCTCTTTTTCATCTCTCTTCTTTTTCTCCAACACTTTAATGAAGTATATCTACGTGAAAATACAGCAATAGGGAAGAAATCCGACAGTTACAAGTGGGTTAAACCACCATTTACAAAATAACGAGAAAGACATAAAAAGTAGTTGAAGGAATCCTGGTGAAAATATTTCTGACAATATCTCTGTTAAACAGGACAGTTTCAAAAATTTTCACAGATTTTCCCAAATTTTTATCTGAATTTCTCTGATATTTGCTGAATATCTCAGCTATTTTCTTCGAATGTCTCTGAAATGCATAACACATCAAATTTTCATTGAATCGAAGATTCTTTTCGAAAATACAATTTACAAAAAATTTACAAAAAAAAAAAATCAGATATTTCCCATAAAAATTCAGATAAAAAAAGAAAAATCAGAGATTTCCAGAGAAATATTAGTGATTGTCAGAGAAAATTTTTCACTATGAAATTCCTCAAAGAGCAATCTTTCTTCCTTTTTTCGCTGTGATTGCAGTTGATCATCAGCATATTTTCTTTCACGAGGTGATCGCCGAAGATGATCATCCCAATATCATCTTCATCAAGTAAATTCCTGATTAATAGCCCGTATAATCGTGCCAAGGTCCTCGCTGATGCCTGTACTGGGGTCCGGTAACATGTACGGCCTCGGGCGTTCTGAAGTACTGTACAGATCTTGACCTCTCGTTATTATTGCCACTTCCAATATCGGTCAACGGTAAAAATTGTTGGCTCGGAACAAAAGTCTTTTGCTGTTGTTGCGGTTGACTCTGTTGATTATAAGGCCTCGAGACCTTGTAGCTATTTTCCGTCGACTGAAGCACAGCATCTCTTCCCAATTGTCGGTGGATCGGTAAGACAAAACCGCTCGGTAAGCTTCCTTCTTGATTGCTAAATGCTGGTGTCAAAGCCTCGTTCAAAGTAACGTCATATTCGCTCTCAGGAATATCCTGAAGACGATGATGGGTCACGACTTCATTAATGATCTGTTTATTTGTAGCCGAATTACCGTTTGGTCCAGTAGGAAAATCGCGATCGTTATTTTCGTTCGCATAGGTGTCGCTGTAGTAGCCTGAATTTTCGGTAACCGGTACACGAGCCTTTGGACGATTTTGTGCGTTGGAATTATTATCCGAGTCATGACGAACGTCTCCTCTTTGTCCCTGTCGATATTCATCGCTGTTCCACTTCAATACCGGTTTATCACGATCGCTCAACGTATCCTCTTGATTTCTAACTCTTCCCACAGAAACGGGCCTTAAGATACCTGAATTATCGTCGTTTTTCGTTGTCTGCACATTTTCCTGAATGTCATCGATGGGCCTCCTGCCGGTTGTTCTTATTTCTTCCTGTGTTCTTCCTCTGCTACCTCCGCCATTTCTCAAAGCTCCAGAATTATTATCATTCTTTGTTGCCGTTACTTCTTCCTCATTGTCCTGAACGGGTCTCCTGCTGATGGTTCTCGCATCTCCTTCTTCAGGTCTCCTTATGCTGGGCCTCGACAAAACGCCTTCGTACTCCTCCGATCTGGATTTCTGGTTGACATCAGGCTGAATAATCTTGTAGGCGTCGTAAGTACCCTTGTCGTCATCCAAAATGGGATTTCTCGCGTCTTCCTGATTGTCAGAGTTGCGATAGGTGTCGGAGTGACTCTGACCGTTTCGAACTTGTCCAGAGCGACTTGATTGGGTTTCCTCCTTTCTAGGAGCTTCAGGAGCTTTCGATCCAACCGGTGATAGTCCACGTGGGTTTGGATTTCCTCCTCTGGATGGCAAAAATGGTCGTTTAACGACTCTGACCGTTGTTCTTGGAGGTGGAGGAGGTGGTGCAGGCTGATACTCCGGTTCATCGTAATACTCATCCGAAGAATATTCTTCTGGCTCGTGTGGCTGCTTTTCGGATTCAACCGACGGAGTTTCATGATGTTTAGGGCTCTCCTCTTTCGTTGATTGTTGTTTATCGGTACTGGAGGTTTCGTCGTGCAAATCGTGAATGTTTTCCACAGGACTTTGACGTGCAGGTTGAATTTCTGGTTTAGGAGTATTTCGGGCAGGTGAATTATGGGAATCCTGCCGATTTCCAGATCTGAATGGTCTCTCGGGACGATCGGCAGAGTTGTGGGAAGAAATTGAGTCTTTCGGAGGTTCTGTTGAGGTTGTTGAGGTCGTAGGTGGCGCCACGCTCGTTCTGTCGTAAATGTTTGGACGTTTTGTGGTTTCGGGAATTTCTGCAGGTTCTTTAGATTTTATTGCCGATCTTGGACTGTCGTTGTCTCTCTCGCGATCGCCGGAACGTCCTCCGAGAGGTCGTTCAGGTCTCTCAGATTCTTGATGTCTCGCACTGTTCAAACGATCTTTCGTTCGATCCAACGATCTGTCTCTTCCTCTTTCCGGTCCTCGCTCGTAATAACGCTCGCGATTGCGTTCTGGATGTTTTCTCGGTCTTACGATATCCTCGTCGTCACCGCGAATGCGCTCCGGATGTTTTCTCGGTCTTATGTCATCATCATCACCGCGAATGCGCTCAGGATGTTTTCTTGGCCTTAAGTCCTCCTCGTCGTCGCGATATCTTGATCTAAATTTTTTTGAAGTACAGAAAGAAAAACATAAATAATTGTATTCCATGAGATTTTCCATATTTTCCCATCTAAGATTGCCTTGTCACTTAAGATGATGTTTTAAAGTACTTTAAAAAAAATCTATTGTCTTCATATGTGGACCAAAAATTTCAATTGTTCGATCAATCTTTATTTATTCATAAGACTGTTTGTTGAACATTTGATAAAAAATGACAGGTCAGTCTTTGATGGATCTAATTCCAGCGATTTATTCGATCTGAGCCATGACGATATGTGTGTAGTGTGTGTTTTTCGTGAGGAAGTAGAATAGAGTAGAGAGAAGAAATTTTTGAGTATGGCGTATGGATGTGAGTGATGGAGGGTTAGTGGTGAGCGGATGAGATGGGTAAAGATATGGGTAAAGGATCATTGTGCTGTGTCTACGTTACCTTACCTGAAGGGCCTATCACGATCCCTTTCCCTCGGGGTTTCGTAGAAATCACGGAATCCCGGTCGTCTTCGGGTTACTGGACGACGTAGTCTCACTTCTTCAACCTCATCTTCGTAGTAATCGTCTTCCGCAGGAATTTCTGCTGGACGTCTGCGTGACTCACCTTTGAAAGTAGAATAAAAAATCGGTATAACTATGTAAAAAATCGGCAAAGATCGTTAAAAATCGGTATGCCTAAATCAGTCAGCGTAGTCGTCCGAACCGATAGAATCACAATAGGTGTATATTTAGAAAAATCGGCGAAAATCGGTATGAAAAAAGTGTCAACGCACTCGTTCGACGTGATAAAATAATAGTTACCAGCGTTTGGAGAAACGGAAGTGGCTTTGTAGGAGAATTTGTCTTGTTCGGCCAGTGGTACCGGCCTACGAATTTTTGGGGGTGCACGAGGCCTTGCGTACACCGATGAAACTGGTGCTGCAGGTTTTACAAGAACTTCGGGGGTTCCTGAAGAAGAAGCTGGCCCTGCTGCAACTGGCTCGTCTTCGTAATCATCTCTAACACTGCAACCATGAATACATATTTGTTAATAACTGTTATTTTGAAAACTACATTTATAGGAAACCATCTTTAGCGTAACTTGCGAGTGAAAATGGCTCTCAAAAAGCATAGTGAAAATGGCTCTCAAAAAGCGTTTTTTGGCGAGTGACTTGTTATAACTTGGGACATGGAGGATTCTAATTTTAAAACAACTTAAGGCAAATTCGAGTGCAATATTGGTTTTTCGAATTGATTCTTATCAAACAAAAAAATCTGTACCAAATGTCGTTTCTGACGTCCCTATTCAAGATAGCTGATATGTGTATTCAGAAGAAACTCCAAACTTCGCATATTTGCTTTATTAGAAGAAACACAATTTTCCAAAAGATCTTTTTAAATTTAGATCCGAAAATTCTGAAAAAAATTACGAAGAGCGAAATTCCAATAGGAATGGATCCTACATTTTAATTTTATATAACAAAAATGCATTAACACGCACAGATTCAGAAAGTTCATTATTCAAATGTACCATTTTTCAATTGTTACCACTTTTCAAATATAACATTTTTTCGCGATTTTCTTACGGAAAAGGGCTTAATAGAATTCGAAGCTACATACCCCTTGTCGTTGTACCGACGATCATCGACCTCCCTAATCCTAGAGTCCGAAGATTTCTTGTCATCTACAAGCTCTTCAGGGTCCCTGGACCTGATTGGTGCATCTTGGTCCCTCGACCTGATTGGTGCATCTTGGTCCCTGGACCTGATGGGTGCATCTTGGTCCCTGGATCTAATTGGTGCATCTTGGTCTCTATTCCGATTTCTCGGTTCATCATCTACTGGTTCTCTAGGAGCAATTACTCTTGGTGGATCCCTGCGGTTATTTCTCGAAGGGAATCTTTCCCTAGGGCTTAAAGGCGGAGCTTCCCTATCGTCTTTTACAGGTCTTTCGGAATCCCTAAGTGAGTGATCAGGATCTCTGACTCTGGGAAGATCCCTGTCTCTGTAATCTCGATCTCTCACGTCCCGTTCCCGTTCACGATCTCTTCTCGGATATTTTCGGTCTTCGTAATCATAATCGTCCCTTCTGTCGTATCCACGAGGTCGGGTTCTTTCATAACCCACGTCATCTTCATAATAATCATCATCATAGTAGTCATAGGCCGGACGTCTTCTGAAAGGACGTCTTCCTCCTGACAAACGTCCAGGACGTCGCCCTTGAGCAGGTGGCGGCGGTAAAGTTGTCGTCGTCGTAGTGGAAGTCGTCGATGTTGACGTCGTTGTAGTTTCAGCTGCTTTGTAAAGTGCGTCATTTCTGTGCCAATACTTCTTAGAATTGGCGCAATCGACCTCCGAAGCGAAGTGACATATAAATGTCTTCTGATCGAAAGCCGTAAAATTTGCGCAGAGAAAGTCGAAGCGGGTGCCGAAGAGACAGTGGTGATATACCTGAGGATAGAAAGAGAGAAAAATATATATGAATAATAATGTCTTAAATCGTTGATTTCTAACGAAAAAAAGAAACTTTCTTTAGTTCTTGAAATACACGTGGTGAAATTTATGTAGAATATTTTATTAACGTGTCTTAAACTGAAAAATACATTAAGGGGCAAGAGATATCCGTTTGTCTGCTGGTGTTATATTAAAAAGATTTACTTTTGAATCGTTAAACAAAGACTTTTTTACGAGTAAAAAAGTACTTGACTATTGTTGGTCATCTATAATTTTTTTTTTATAAGAACTTTTATAAGAAAACTGATAAGACAAATATTGTTGTTTAATTCTCAGTTGTATGGAAGATGAATACCTTCAATATTTGCGTAGTAATTTTAGATAGAGGCACAATTATGGACATACCATGGACATTAATTA
Source organism: Ephialtes manifestator (assembly GCA_963970395.1). Classification (NCBI taxonomy): domain Eukaryota; kingdom Metazoa; phylum Arthropoda; class Insecta; order Hymenoptera; family Ichneumonidae; genus Ephialtes; species Ephialtes manifestator. The sequence goes on from OZ019972.1 coordinate 24,578,087, forward strand.
ACACAGATTTTAAAGAATAATTTTTTAAGTTAATGATAGTGTCATCAATATTTCTAAAAAAAAATGAAGGAAAATTAATACTATACGAGCACATATTTTGCACAGTTGATAATTATTTGAAAATATTTGTCCTACCGGTCTATTTGTAAAAGTATGCAGTGGGAAGAACAATTTATGGCGCGTGACCCACAATAGTCCGATGCTTTTGCAAGTAGCAATTTTTTTTACGGCACAACAGTACATAATTTTCATATTATTCATATTATATATATTATATTATTCATTCATATTGTTTTATGGACAAGTGAGGTATTTGTTGATAAATGTCACTGATTTTTACCTCGCTACCTATGTTTAAAAAAAAAGGATAAAATAAAGTTCATTAAAAAAAACTTAAGTGCTTAAAAATAAAAACTGGTGTTTCATCTCAAAGAAACTCGAGTCGCGGGCTATACGAGAGACTGTTAGCTTTCACACACCCGGTGAACGACGGGTAATTGCTCTCCTCCTAGTCGTTGTCCATCAGACGAGGCACAATCCTTTCCTTCGCGAATCACTTAATATAGTCTACGTACTATAATGTATATACCGTATAAAATGCTTTATATGAACTATAGTACGTAACCTACTAATAAACTAGTAATAAATAGTCATTGTATTGAATAATGACTACGTACCTACAAATATAGACACGATATTGACACACTATAAATGTGAAATTTTTTCTAAGCTTCATCAATGACGTTGATGTTATTTTCAGATTCTACTCCTGTTGACAAATACTTAAATTCTAATCGAAGTAAATTCATAAACTTTATTCTGAAAAAAAAAACAAACAAAAGTTGTTAATTAAATTACATTAATAAATTGATTTTTAAAAAAGTTAAATAAAGTTTTAGGCTTAATGATCCTCAAACTTCCATAGAAAATAGGATTTTTCTACGGAAAATATTCGAGATTCACGTCTTTTCAAATATTTTTAAAGAAAATAATAGAAAAATTGAAAAGATTATAATAATTGTCTCGTGACTCAAATTGTGATTGGACTAAATTTTTGGTTGGGGATATGTAGTGTGATACATTCGCAAAGCTGAACCCTAACAGGTACTACAAGAAAAAAATACTGTGGTACTAGCATTACAAGTGCTAGAAGTGTCGGTGGTTGCTATATCTCGATGAATAATCTCGAATCATTCAGAGCGAGTCGTCCTTACGTTGAGAGCGAAATGCTGCTCGTTCCGTGTAAGATATCGCGGTAGATTCTCATACGAGTCCGGTAAGAATACACCGAATGTTATTCCATTGGCCTAAATAGTTTCGTCGAGCTCATATGAACGTTAAAAAAGTTTCTAATTTAACAAGGAATGCTATCAGTGTTGTAAGCCTCTACTATTTTACAATAATTATTTGTCACATAATGTATTTATCAATTATGATTCTGCAACAATTATTTATAGTATTTATAAAAAGATATTAATAATAATAATTTTGAAAACTATCGCGCAGTTACGGATTTTCGGTAGATGTTAACAAAAAAAAGTAAAAAATTCTTAATGTATTTTTGAATTGAAGACTAAATGCTATTTTTATGAAAATGTATTAAACATATATTTTTTATTGCAACTATGAATCATATCATTACCTTTCGGTAATAATTCAATAAATTATATCATAAATATTTGATTCGTAAAGTAATGAATATTCACAAGTCTGAATGCTGCCATTTATTGACTGAACTTGACATTTTATAAATTATATTAATTATATGCCTTTAGGGTAAATTTTTTTTTGAAAAGTTCAATTATTATTATTATTCATTGAGAGCAAATAAATTTATAATTTAATGTTAAACGAGAATTATAATTATACAAAATTGAACAAATTTGTGTACTCGATAAACCTGATTTTGTTAAAACTGTACTGTGAAAGTTATTTCAATTCTCGTTTTCAATTATTTATTTTTCGTTAACGCTTGATAGTCGAGCGAAATTTATTTATGGAAAGTTTGAGATTCTAATCGGCTAAAGGACTCGCTTCGCTTGGTCTCTTTTGTTTCCTTTCCCCTGTTTTATCACAACCGAGTTGAGAGATCTTCCAGAGCTTCCGTTTTGCGATATTTCACCGGATACCGGTAATCCCCATTCGCATCTACCAACCCCTTGGATTCAATGAAAATTTGCATAACAATGGACTACCGATCTTGCCTCGACGAATCGATAATTCACCGCGGAACCGTTCCAGCTAATGATTATCGCAATCGTTACGCTGTCTGATACCATGAAAATTTCTGAATTTACCGATTTCCGGAATAAATGAGTCTTTTATTTTTATATCGGTAAACAAAAATCGTACAAAAAATTCCCTCCTAAGAATTGTTCGTAACGTCGTTTTATTGGTGTTAAAAAAAATCGCCACGATTGACTACAAATAATTGTAGGAGTTAAAAATAAATCTAAATAAAAATAAACAGATCGAACTCCACTTACAACTTTTTGTATTCGGACATTTTTTTCACAAGATCATGAAACCATTACGAACAATCCAACACATAAGATTTGTAATATAATTTTTTTTTAAGATAAAAATATATATAATGCTTTTATGTCAGAAATCGGTAACGGTCAGAAAATGTATATAAGAGAACGAGTATACCACATATTCTGAATTAATTCTTAATTGTGCAGGAGATGAATCCTTTTGACACCAGCGTAGCGATTTGAGATAGAGAAAAAATCACGGAGTACTATAAATTCCAATGGTGTTTCAAAGAAATAATTCCTTAAATAAATTATTACTTCGTAATTAAAAAGTAAATAAAATGCCACATTAATATCTGAAGGATAAATTTTATGAACAGCTGAGAATAATTTGAAAGTATATGGCGTGCCGCGTTTTTAAAAATAAAAGTGTGTAGAATGTGAAAAGAATTTAAAATTATTGGAAGGAAAAATTACAGCAAAATACGTAAAATAATTATGTTGGCTAGTACATAGACAAGTACAATCCTATCAAAGCAGCACTAAAAATACTTAGTACTTTGCCTTATTCGCCTCTGGCACTTAAAGTACTTAGTACATTAAGTACTTTATGTTCGGCTCGACCTACAACAATCAGATGCTATTTACCACCACGCACCAAATTCTTTGTTTAATGGTAGAACAGAACATATTTTCCATAAACCATCAGCCAAAGAAGTTGAATGTTCAGAAACTCCCGACTGAAAAAATTACTATAATTAATAAGCAAATTGAGCGAATGAAAAATTATGTAATAATAATCATTCGCATAATCGAGAGGTTACCACATTCTTGCCGAGTTAGTCTACCAACTATATTACGCGAATGATTATTATTTCACAATTTGATTGTTAATTACACTCATTTTTTCAGTCAGACATTTTTTAATTTTTATAAAATTGTTTTTATTTAATAATTTTCAATGTCATTCTAATATTTAGCCATAAGCGCTGCGAACTAAGGTCCAGAATTCACAATAATGGCGGCCATCTTGTGACATTTCGATATATTCAAACAGGCTTTTTGTCTAATCGCTTATATCGTTCGGAAATCGCACATACAATCTATAAAAAAAGACACATAAATCGATAGACAGAGCCTGTGTACTAAATTCTGTTAAGACATTTTTAACCGTTTTACAGTATTACAAATATTTTGAAAATTAATATATGTATTGGAAGTTGTTTTGCGGATACGATATATAAAATTTCATTTACTTATCATCTCTTATATTTAATATGTAATATCATTTATATAATATAATTATTAGAATTTTATATATCTGTATATTAAAATAGACATAATGTAAAATTTCAATAAATAATTATTGGAATTTTTTTTTAACACAACTTTTATGAAGTGTCCAATACCTATACTCTATATTAATTTCACAACAATTTTTTAATATATTAATTAATATTTGTATATTAAGTTTAATATACGCGTATCCACAAAAAACTTCCACTACTTTATATTCATTTTCATACAAAATTTTCCAACAATGTAGAGAACATTGTACTAATAGCAATAGGCATTTTCGCGCCATTTCAATAAAACAGATTCTTCCACCTTTTTGCCTTGCGGGCAGTCGGGAGTAAAAGTAAATATTACTGATTTCGACCTTTTTTCTTCCCCTCGATGTTAATGAACGTTTCATGTTTATTCGTTATCAGTATATTTTTTAAATTCAATTACCTGGCATTTGTGTGGAACACTGGCGTAAAAACCATCGTGCAGTCCATCGCACTTGAAGTTTATCTCTTCAGGAATTCCGCTGTAGAACGGATAATCGCTAAGATTGAAACCATTGAGCTCGCGCGGTAAGTTGGGATCCCAAATGTAGTCGATTTGGGGGATTCCCGTGAGCGTGTGACCTGTAGTGGCGTTCACATCGCTGGATACCGTCGTTGCCTGGAGGAAGAAAAATAAAGTTAGGTTTTTTTAAAAATTTCTCCAATAAATATAGTCATCAATGATTACACCATAGAACCTTTATATTATTGGGATGCAACTAGGAAGCTGCCATAATGTCAGAGGGAATCGGTTACAGTGATGCCACGCGTTATACAATTATTATTCACTTAGCAACCGATTTGATGACACCGGTTTAGAAATCGTTGAGTTGCGCAATGCAAGACACTCGCGACGTTCATTATTCGAAGGTGAACCTCTGCGCCGTGTGTTTGATGCACTCTTGACACCGGTAAAAGTTGCCTATTGAGAATCCTCTTCATCGCTAGTAATATTTCTTATCGCGATAATAATCTCTGTGCCGTTTCAAGATTCACCAGACATTTGAACGAAGCATTGCCGGTTTTTCAAAATATTTTTATGCATTGTAAAAACTGAATTACTTTCAAAAATCGGCAATTTAAGCAATACTTAGATTTTTCAAAATAGTATTTGTTATTAACATATAAATAAATATACATGAAAATACAAGTGAAATATATTTTTGGTACAAAGAAAGCTGTACGACGTTGGGTTAGTGATCTGAGTGTAATTTTTTTAAGCGCATCTTTTTTTGTCTGTAATCAATAAGAAGATCGGGAAAGCAACGATCGGTTCGTTGAATTAACGGTACATTATGTTCATTTCGCACTGAGCTAGTCGAGTAAGAGTTCAGTTTTTGTCTGTCCTCGACTCTACACGCTTTTACGAAGCCGAGCAGTTTGCTTATCATTGAACGCAATCGAGAGATCGTTATAGTGCACACATTAAGAAGGCCCGGGAAGGAAAGCGAAAGTATGTCTTCTATCATCGTGCTGCTTCGATCCGTGAGAACTAAAAAAAACAATCGGCGATGGTAGACGATCTTAACGATCTATTACCGATCATCGATCTTAGCGTTTATGCCGCTTCATTTACTGTCACTATTCCCCATGAAGAGATCTACTCCGCATTAGTTATCCAACCGATCGTTATTTTTATATCAAAGTTACCGATCCATCCGTATAAACATTACAATGGTTTGTTTTTGTTACCGATAATTCCTTCGATCAAAATAATATTTATCTAAAATACATCGCTTCCAAATATTGGGAAAAAATGATGAGAAATAACCGATTTTTCACTTAAGAGTGTTTTCAATCAATGTGTCACATCATCTTAATTATCAATTAATGTCTTAACCAGAGCTACCATCAGCAATTAGAATCGTATAAAATTATTTGGATGCTCTTGCTTTATTAACCGGTTTTTTATTTGCAAATAATAAAAATATTTTTTCCCCTCCGAGAATAATACTTTCGATCTGAATATTTATTAGTTTCCATGAATAGAATTGCGAATACTACAGAATGTCAAGGACCAATCGTAGGAAGTATACCGATTTCTTGAAACGAATTGCTCATATCTACGTCAAAGGAGATCGTTTCATATGGTTTTTTCTTTTTTATGAATTCTGAGAAAGCTCTCGATTGTTATTGGCGAAACGAAGGCCTTGTTGATTGGAAAAAAATAAAAATTAAGGTCAAGGAAATCGATAGACTTAACGATTTTTCTCATTAGTGACAATTTTTTTTTCTTTTACACATTACCTCAATCTCGCCATCCTCATTCTCAGCGACGTTGGGTTCCTCGGTTGTTGTGGTTGTTGTCGAGGTTGTCGCGATTTTAAATTTGGGCCTTGTGGCCTTAAGGGCTCCGGACACAGCCGTGGCCAGTAGGAGTCCTAAAATAAATAAAAACAAGATTTTACAATTGGATTTTTTTCATTATTATCATTTATGGTCACTTCAACTACACTGTAAAAAAAATTACTTGAAATTTAATGTACCTACTTGGAGTTATTATGCATAAAATAGTATATTAAATTTAATATACAAGTGCAATGTAAAATTAATGTATGGCACAGGACACCTAATAATTTACTTTTTAATTTTATAGAAAATGTACTTGAATTTTAATAATTTGCTTTAATTTTACTGGAAAAATACATGAATTTTATACTACAATTGTATATTAAATTTCAATTACGAGTTTATGCATAAAAACTTCCAGTTTTTTCTAACAGTGTACTAGAATTATCAGCAATCAACATTTCCTTTTTATTTTATTTTTTTACTTTTAACTAGAATTCGTAATATTTTATTTATTCATAGTTCATGCACATATCTGTTGGCACTCGCGTTATTAGCCCCTAGTCTTTAGCTCTGCAATGCGTTTTCTCGTAGGCGATTCATAGAGACAGCCTTGATCCGTTTCTGAACAATCACGCCGACTGAATGCATTCACCCCTCTCGCTCACGCTACTTCACACTCGGTTTTCATCACTTCGATATTCACTCCACATCTGTGAATTTTTCTCGTCCGCTGTCTCTATTTGTCTTTCTCGTTGGTTTTAAAGATGCAATTGCATCAGATGATCCGCGTTCTCACACAACGAGAACTTCTAGCTCCGCTTTTGCACAACAACGCCGACTCTTCTTCGTGATTTTCGCAACTCCACGTGCACCTCTTGAGCTCGTCTTCGACAGCACCTTTTAAGCATCCAACTATTTGCTTTTTTTAATTCTGCATAACTCCGAAGTGAACGAATTGAAATTAGCTGATTTAGATAAACCTTGAACTACTTAAGGATGTTCGACTGTTTCACACTAGTCAAATCAGTGCTAATTTTTTGTAATTGTTTCTTTAAAGTTTAATGCATTAAATAACTGTAGTGGATCGTTTATTTGTATTGAAGCATGTACACTTAACCGAGAGAAAAATGAATCGTGACGGATTTGCATAAAGATTAACTGATTAACGTTACTTTCTAATGGGATACATTTTCGTTCAGTTTTTTCCAAGAATAATCTATAATTTTTTGCCAATTTTGATGAGTGATGGCTCATTCTCTTTTTTAAAAGATGCTCTACAAATTGACCGGCTGGATATTTGATATTATTGATCGTTTAATAATTATAGCTATTTGTTTATGAAAGTATTTTGATTTTTGTTAAACAAACGGCTATAATTATTAAACGATCAATAATATCAAATATCTAGCTGGTCAATTTGTAGAGCATCTTTTGAGAAAGAAAATCAGCCAGCACTCATCAAAATTGGCAAAAAATTATAAATTATTCTTGGAAAAAACTGAACGAAAATGCATCCCATTGGAAAGTAACGTTAATTAGTTAATCTGTATGCAAATCCGGCACTATTAATCTTTCTCTGGGTTAAATGTACATGATTCAATTCAAACTACTCTCTACTATTGTTATTTAATGTATTCAATTTTAATGAAACAATTATAAAAATATAGGACTGATTTGACTAGTGTGAAATAGTCGAACATCCTTAAAGCTTTCCACAAATTTAACGAAACGATTACAGGCAGGAAAGCCAAAAATCTTTAAAAAATATTGTCACCAGGGCATCAAATATCGGTAATTAATTTATGGATAAATCTATGTTCATGTAATTTATTATTTTAACAAAATAAACATACTACCTGAGATAATGAAGAATTGAAGAGAAGGCTTTTGAGGGAAAGTGAAACCTTAGAGGGCTAAGCACATCCCCGAGGAATAAAGCGAATCCAGGGGGATAGGAAACCCTGAGAGATTCCATTAAACACTTTAAGGGGGTGAAACCACCATCCAAAGTAAGGCATGTCAAGGAGCGATTTGGCAGTTTCACCCACAAGAACATAATATTTTTTAACCAATCCAACCGGAAAAGCTTTTTCATAACGCGAAATGAAGAATATAATTTCCTCAATAAAAAAAATTAAGGGATGAGCCACCCCTAAATAGGGTAGTTGCCCCGGGCAATTTTTTTTCTTGCGTATCTACAGGGATAGAAAGACTGTTAAATAGGATGTCTCGAGGAATAAGGGGTATCCAGAGGGATAGGCTCTGTTAAAAATATTTTGAACATGAGTATATGTATTGGAAGTTCTTTACGCAGATACAGTATATACAGATATGTTGTTAAATTCCAATAATTGTATTATGAACACAAATTTTATGAAGTGTTTAGTATACTGTATATTAATTTTACAACAATTTTGTTGTATATCAATTAATATTTATATATCAAATTTAATATACGCGTGTCTGCAAAAAAACTTCCAATAATAAATTATTTTTTGTAAAAAAATCTGCATATGTTACGGATTAGACATTTAAAAAAATGATAACGTTTGAAAAATCATTTTTCAGAATGGTGCAGAATATTTTGTTTTTTAAATCGGAAATACGATGAAACTGATTAATTCTGCATTTTTTTTACGTATTCGGTGAAAACGAGTAAGATATATCCAAGAAATTCAAATAAAAATATTGAAAAATTGATGAAAAAAAAATGAAACACATTGAACATTTATCGGAGATATCACAAGAAATTTATGTATGAAAATTAATATAAATTTTTAAATTGCTTGGATTCGAAAGTTACTTCGGGCGCGCCAGCCAGAAAAACTTGCTAGTTATCAAATATTCCTAACTGCTATTATGTAAACTACTACTATAAATTATTAGACCTTGTCACTTATTATTCATAAATTACATTGACTATTCCATTGCCATCATGACTAACTTTGATTTGGCGTACCTATAAAAATAGTCCCATGGACAACCAATAGGACCAGATGCTAAGACGACCATGAATTCATCGAAGTATATGATCAACCATTAAATAATTTATATAAAAAATTGTTTCATTACTTTGTGTTGATTTTGACGATTATTAATAGGGCAATAAAAAGGAGAATATTTTACAGTAATTCTTCTCGAAGTATGAATAATAGGTTGTAGTTTATGAATAAATTAGAGAAGTGTCTATGAAATAGTAGCTGAAGAAATACTTGTGAGGGGTTCGAAAAAGATTTAAGAGAAACAAACTCCTAATCGCATGGGAGCACGTAGGTTTTGCAATACCTCAAACCCACTTATACAACTTCTTCGACATAAGATACCGTTATATATATATCTATATATGTCTATATTTATATGTATATGCATACAACGCAAAGGATAGTCGAGTGTTGTGCGTTTAATAAAACGACGCCTCGAGACTTTCTATTTCGAAGCCTCGAGGTAATTGTATTTCGGTCGGTTAGCTTGAATCTTGCTTCGAAATATACATCAACCACAAAATTGCCAGTAAGTGAAAAAAAAAAACATTTGAAATAATAAATTCCCTTTTTTAACATACTGTATCGATCTATTGACAGCTTTATTATTGTTATTATTATTTGTATTATTATAGGAATGTGAACCAAGCAATGGTACACCAACCACAAAATTGCCAGTAAGTGAAAAAAAAAACATTTGAAATCATAAATTCCCTTTTTTTAACATATTGTATCGATCTATTGACAGCTTTATTATTTTTATTATTATTAGTATTATTATTAATACAGGAATGTGACCTAAGCAACGACATGTACACCAACCACAAAATTGCCAGTAAGTGAAAAACAAAAAAAAACATTTGAAATAATAAATCATTCCTTTTTTTCTACATGGTATATCGATCTATTGACATCTTTATTATTGTCATTATTATTAGTATTATTATTAACACAAGAATGTGATCTAAGCAACGACATGTACACCAACCACAAAATTGCCAGTAAGTGAAAAACAAAAAAAAACATTTGAAATAATAAATCATTCCTTTTTTCTACATGGTGTATCGATCTATTGACAGCTTTATTATTTTTATTATTATTAGTATTATTATTAGTACAGGAATGTGACCTAAGCAACGACATGTACACCAACCACAAAATTGCCAGTAAGTGAATAGCAAAAAAAACATTTGAAATAATAAATCATTCCTTTTTTCTACATGGTATATCGATCTATTGACATCTTTATTATTGTCATTATTATTAGTATTATTATTAACACAAGAATGTGATCTAAGCAACGACATGTACACCGACCACAAAATTGCCAGTAAGTGAAAAACAAAAAAAAAAACATTTGAAATAATAAATCATTCCTTTTTTCTACATGGTGTATCGATCTATTGACAGCTTTATTATTTTTATTATTATTAGTATTATTATTAGTACAGGAATGTGACCTAAGCAACGACATGTACACCAACCACAAAATTGCCAGAAAGTGAAAAACAAAAAAAAACATTTGAAATAATAAATCATTCCTTTTTTCTACATGGTGTGTCGATCTATTGACATCTTTATTATTTTCATTATTATTAGTATTATTATTAATACAAGAATGTGACCTAAGCAATGGCATGTTATCAACCACAAAATTGCCAGTAAGTGAAAAACAAAAAAAAAACATTTGAAATAATAAATCATTCCTTGTTTCTACGTGGTGTGTCGATCGATTGACATCTTTATTACTTTTATTATTATTAGTATTATTATTAATACAGGAATGTGACGTAAGCAACGACATGTACACCAACCACAAAATTGCCAGTAAGTGAAAAACAAAAAAAAAACATTTGAAATAATAAATCATTCCTTTTTTCTACATGGTGTTTCGATCTATTGACAGCTTTATTATTTTTATTATTATTAGTACAGGAATGTGACTTAAGCAACGACATGTACACCAACCACAAAATTGCCAGTAAGTGAAAAACAAATAAAACATTAGAAATAATAAATCATTCCTTTTTTCTACATGGTGTATCGATCTATTGACATCTTTATCATTGTTATTATTATTATTAGTATTATTATTATTATTATAGGAATGTGACCTAAGCAACGACATGTACATTGTGAGAAATTTTTGCTTCTAGTAGGGCGTGTCCGCGCAGATCAGACAAGAATCGTGTCTTGGAAATCCTTCGACAGCCGCAACCCGCGCTGTACACGTATTCTCACAAACAAATTGCTTCACCCTGGCCTCGCTCGCCGTATTGCGGTACGGTGTTCGTATATTTTTTTTCTCATTTTTATTATATTTTTCATTCTGTTGCACGCCCGGGGAGCTCGCACAGGTATGGGAAAATTATTTCAGATCGATTCGTACATTCTCCGTGCAATACACTACAGTCAGCAGTCCAGAACTCACGAGTTCTCCATTCCAATCGACCACTTAAGGATTTATTTAGTTAGTTCTCTACCTTTTACGATATCAAGCACCTTCATTTTTTTCTTAATGATAATTGATTTCAATGCTATTAAAAAATAAATAACAATGTTTAATTTTTTTGTTAACTTAACAAATCGGTAAGAATATGAAAATCTCTGATTTTTTATTGCAGAATTAAAAGAAAAAAATGTGAACTTTATTGATTTTTTAAAGCTTTTTTCCAATTCTATGATTTGTAAAAAAAAAATAATTTCTTTTGGATTTTCGTTAAATTTCTCTAATAAACTTTCAAAAGATTCAGGAAAAGTTTGAGTTTTCGTTAAAAGGAGAAAGTCCGTTTTTTTCAGCTGTTTTTTAGAAAAGATTGCTTGTGATACGAGTAAAAAAAAGTAAAGAAAAAAAGAACATGAGTAAATTGGTAATCAGAAAAAAAAGTATTTTTTCTAAAAAATTCTGCATATGTTACGAGTTAGACATAAAAAAAATGAGAACGTTTGAACAATCATTTTTTCGAGTTCTGCAGAATGTTTTCTTTTTCAAATCGGAAATACAATAAAATTAAGATGAAAATATTGAAAAATTTAGGAAAAAATTTGAAGCCCATTGACCATTTATCCGATATATTATGACAGTAATATTTTTTACCTGAGATTATGATATAAAAAACAATTTTTCGAAATCGTTAATTCCGTTATTTTTATTTGTAAATTATATAAGCATTACTATTTTATTGAGACTAGAATTATATTTGTTACGAGTGCAATCAAGTATTATTAATATAATAATTATTAATGTGTATTTGTAATAAAGGTTCCTTCACCTTTTTTCAGTAGACGAATAAAACGATGAAAAGTCACCGGGAGACGCAAAGAATACCGAGAACAAAGACAATGGGCTGTTTTGTATTCGAGAAAGGTGTATCCACGAGACACCTGTGAACGTGCTGCTTGCCACGTGTCCAAGAGTCTCAAAGAGTCGACGGAGCCGAGAACCAGAGAGGAACAACGTGTCACGCATTTAACTCAACGTGGTGGAATCGTTGGAATAATTTTTTTTTCTTTTTAGTGGCTATTGGTTTGTGAATTTTCGAGGAGATAGTCTGGTCGCGTAGGTTGTATTCTTGGCCACCACGAGAGATGGGTTAAGCTTAAAAATCCGGATCTCTTCCAGGAATTTTCAAGATGACCGTTCAGATAAACGTCCAAGAGTTATCCTCGGCCCTTGCTATGCAAAACTGCGACTGTAGTTCGGTGCATTCTGCATTCCTTACCAAATATAGAAACAACCTGAAATGAAAAACAAATGTGTAAAAAAAACGTGTTCTTACCATACAGCGCTAGTAGCAGCCATCTCCTCTCCCGCATGTTGGCACTTCTGCAACAAAATAAAGATTTTTTTCAGTCAAAAAATATTGTTACCTACAACGTAGAGAAATGTACTAAATTTGGTTCCCATATTTTTCATTTTTAGATGAATAAAAAAACACTCTTTATTTTTCTCAGAATTGCGTATAAAAAGGGAAAAGTACACTGAGAGAAACGGCGATGGTCCTGGCAACTATTCAGTGATAATTATATTTTATCAGTCCAGGTGACTATTTTCGTAGTTACATTAACTCTCTTTACTGTTAACGTAACTGCGTTACTGTTAATGTAACTACGAAAATAGTCACCTGGAGTAATAAAATATAATTATCACTAAATAGTTACCAGAACCATGCAAATTTCTCTCAGTGTACAGAATACACTAAATTAAAATTAAAATAATTATTTTGTATGTGTTTATGATAGTTTCATTACTTGGCAGAAAATGCAATTCAGAAGGATTTAAAAAAAAATAATAACAAAGTAAATATTAAAACGATTTCGTTATATTTACCATCACTGAGTACAAACAATTGTACAAGTGTAAGTTAAAAAAAAGTTGATTGAAAATATATATGATTTACTTTTACATATTAATAGTAAAATGAACATTGATTTTTTTCATATTCCTTGCCAGAATAACATTTATAAAATTTGAAAACGTCGGATGTATACTAAACGGAATTAACATTTGTTTTCGTTTTTAAAAAAAGGTTTAATCGCTTTGTATAAATGACAATTTGGTACAAGTGCATTACAAGAGGAAGAGATATAGGGAACCAAGTAAAGTTCGCGAGTACGTGATATTAAATATGTATTTTTTTACAGGTCACTATTATAATGAACGTAAAAAAATGCTCCATTTTGGATGCCAATAAAATATTTAGAAAAAATACAAAATAAAAAAAAACATACATATATTATACCTAAGAAATTTTCTGTTTTCAGTTGTATTAAATATGCATTTTTTACATATTACTATTATAATAAACATTAAAAATGCTCCATTTTGGATGCCAATAAAATGTTTAAAAAATACAAAATAAAAAAAAACATAAACATATTATACCTAAGAAATTTTCTTTTGTAAAAAATGGTATCATCACTATTCATAAAAGGCGATTTGGTATGAGTGTATTGAACGAGGAAAAGGTATCCGAGATATTGGGTATCAAAGTAGAGTGCGCGAGTACGCGAAATTAAATATGCATTTTTTTTACATATTACGAAATGAACATAAAAAATGTTCCATTTTGGATGCCACAACAATGTTCAAAAAAATTTTTTAAACATACACATACAAGACTCAAGAAATATTTTTTATTACTCGTAAAAAATGGTTTCATCACTTTGCGTAAAAGGCAATTTGGTATAAGTGCATTGGAAGAGGGAGAGGTATTCGAGACATAGGGTATCCACGTAAAGTTCTCGAGTACACGAAATTAAATATGCATTTTTTTACATATTACTATTATACTGAACATAAAAAGTATTCCATTTTGGATGCCACAACAATGTTCAAAAAGTTTTTTTAAACATACACATACAAGACTCGAGCAATATTTTTTATTACTCGTAAAAAATGGTTTCATCACTTTGCGTAAAAGGCAATTTGGTATGAGTGCGTTGGAAGAGGGAGAGGTATTCGAGACATTGGGTATCCAAGTAAAGTCGTCGAGTACACGAAATTAAATATGCATTTTTTTTTTACATATTACTATTATACTGAACATAAAAAGTATTCCATTTTGGATGCCACAACAATGTTCAAAAAATTTTTTTAAACATACACATACAAGACTCAAGAAATATTTTTTATTACTCGTAAAAAATGGTTTCATCACTTTGCGTAAAAGGCAATTTGGTATGAGTGCATTGGAAGAGGGAGAGATATTTGAGACATTGGATATCCAAGTAAAGTTCTCGAGTATGCCAAATTAAATATGCATATTTCTTTACATATTACTATTGTAATGAACATAAAAAATATTCCATTTTGGATGCTATAACAATGTTCAAAATTTTTTTTTAAACATACACATACAAGACCCAAGAATTTTTCGTTTTTCACTCGTAAAAAATGGTTTCATCACTTTGCGTAAAAGGCAATTTGGTATGAGTGCATTGGAAGAGGGAGAGGTATCCGAGACATTGGGTATCCAAGTGGAGTGCGCGAGTACGCGCGCAGTGTTGAATTTAAACGAGCGCGCTACGATAGTTCGAAAGTAGCGGGCGAAGAAAAGAATTCGCATGGGGCCCGGCGCTTCCCCCACTGCGCGAGGCTCAGGCCCAGCGTGGTACCCCCACTGCGCGGTGGCCAGTTGCTCGGCTGTTACTGGAGCATAGCTGAGCAGAGCTTCGAGCCAGCGGGCCCGACGGCCAGGCGGTATTATAGGGCCCCGACGACGCTGTATAGCGGTGCACGTAGCAGTAAAGCCGCGCCGAGCAGGCATATGGGAGCGGATAGTGGGAACTTTCTCTGTGCTGTCACCACTGCTAACCATATAATGCAAGGATAATGTGGGTGTTATATAAAACGCGCTTGGGTATCACGTAATACCGGGTGTGACTTTGTCGTAGTCGTCGACTATCGGAATTAATATTTTCCCCATAACTCACGAATTTTTAACCTCAATATCGTATTAAGAATTTATTTAATTTTTTTTTGACTATCAGATTACTCAATTCAATAGAATCATGAATTTTAGGTTATATCGCTTATAAACCATTTTAGTATGAAAATTTTTATGATGATTTTTCATGTTCTCGGAATGAAAAATGGTGTGTCTGACTTGACGACTGGTTGCTAATTAGACGCCATAAATACGGCTTGTCAGTCATGTGGTAGATAGGCTCGCTGCACACAACAACCATCGTGTTTGATATTGCGAATAAAATAAAAGGAAATATCTCGAAGGACGGGTTCTCAACACTAGGGGTGGCCTTGCTTCTCGATTTGACCGAAGCTCGTATCGGCTTCCGCGTTCGCAACACTCGTCGACTCTTTTATGCGTATATTTCTCTGTAGCAAAGTACTTTAGCTGCATACTGTATAGTATTAAGTCTCGAGCTCGTGGTGAAAGTAACCTTGCAACGTGCCGCGGGTTACGTTATTTGCTTGGACTTTGGCCATACGCGAATGTTTTTTTGATTTTTAGTAAAAATACATTTGAATTGCGTTTCCTGCGATATATAAGCGATATCTAGACTGCTCAAGCCTGTATCTACCGCAAGAAGGCCAAATAACTACCGATCTCCACTTAACACTGAAATTTACAACAATGATTCACAAAAAAAGCATCGGTTTTGAAATTTTAGATTTAAAATGACGAAGTTAAAGGAAACGAATGTGATAATTACCGGATCGAAAGTGGCTGCGCCAGCGCCACCTCCAGAGACGCTACACATCATTGTACACCTCGTGATTTTAAAGATTCATATCTTGCCAAGTAATCGGTGGAATTAATCTCTTGTGGTCTCAAATTGAAGGAAAAAAGTGAATAAAAGTAAAATGCATCATAATAACAAAAAATAGAAGCAACAATTGACGTGGCGATAGCGGCTGCCCCAGAGCCACCTACAGAGACGCCATAGAACTACCTGTGAACACTTCACAATTTTAAAGAGTCATATCTTGTTAAGTAATTGGTCAATTTATTCTGTTGTGGTTTCAAATTAAAGAAGAAAAACGAATAAAAGTTTATTGCTTTGTAATAATATTATTAACGAACCTGAAATTTACACTGGGGCGATATATGTCTAGAGGGTTGTCCAGACGTTAACTGACGCATAGCTCAAGTAAGTCACAACGCTCAGTAGGTTCTTAGAATATTAAATCCGCTTATGGCACTTGAATATCTCGTTACCTCACGCAACGTAACGTTCTCTGTTACGAATGGTGCGAGTTAACGGTCAACCGTGGACACCGCTAAAGGTCGACGGAAGTCACGATCTTCGAGACCAGTCCTACACCATCAGACGACCACGAGACTATTGCCGAGGCGTCATCCGAGCCTTTCACCTTTCGATAAACCATAAACCTAACTTGCTTATAAAAATTCCTAATATTTCTGCTTATTGATGAATAAATATGGAAAATTAAATTAACCCGTTTTCGGCAACCGACCTTTTTCTATCGATGCTTCAACATTTCTAAGGAATATTTCTATAAACACAACACGCTTCAACACTTGGAATCGATCCGAAGAAATTTCACTTCCGTCATTCTCAAGAGGCGTCCAAGCGTGACGGGGAATAGAATAATTGTTTTTTTGCCTAACGACAATAGCCGCTTTTGGTTTACCCATCAACAGAAGATTGTTGCTTGAGACTGATTTTACATATCTTCAATAGAGGATTTAGGCAAAAAATTATGCATATTTCATCATTATATTTATTTTTATTTAAAACAAAACTGTAGTTGTATAATATAATAGTTGTATAAGGTGAATGTTGTTATGAGTGATTTTTAATCTGATCCGGTCGTAGCAAGATTGTTGATATACCAGGTGTGTCTTATTGCCAACGTGTAGTCGAGCGTGCCACGCACAATCTCAAGTAGATTATTCCCGCAAAGGTCAGACCGACATATTTAAGAAAAAAAAAACGGTGCATTATGTTCGTACACTTATTTTAATACCAAGTAGAGATGATAACGATGTTTAGTAGATGACTTTAAATGTCTTTTCAGTAAATAACTGCATACCTCCGAAGGAATATAATTAAATCAGAGTTAGTGGAACAACCTCGTATAGGTCAGACATGTTTTAAACCATCTTACAGACATCGTACATAGTTCTTGCAACAGAATTTGTTGCTGAAAATTTCGTCTTAAGAACGATCCTAGGACTACAGAGAATATTAAGTAGAAATATGCCACGCAGGTCAGACATAGATAAACATGTACTACAGGTATTAGAGTGGATTTTACATAAATGCAACTGCTTCAAAACACTTTTTCAGGAACAAAAACCTTCCTAACAAATCTATATGAGGCTAAGTAGAAAATGCTGCTACAGGTCAGACTCGTTTGAGAGTAAAGTGCTAGTGCATAAATGGAGGTGTTCATTCTTTTTGTGCATAATTGCGTTATATATAAACGTGGGAAAAGGCTTATTGAGTAGATCGTACTAAAAGGCAAAAAAGAAAAGAACAATGTTATTGCACTTTTTGCAGAGCCTTTTAAAGAAATTGTCTTAATACTTTAAGTGATGAAATAATTTCTGAAATGTTGATTAGATCTGAGTGGAGGCTGCCTGCACAGATCAGACAGACGTTAAAACACTCTAAAGATGTTAGAGGAAATCGCCCGGCGAGCCCGGAGATTATATCCTGATAAAATTTAATGCCGGATGGGTTTCGGTGTCAAGGCATTATAGTCAAGAGTTTCCGGACTGATGAGCATCACGAAAAATAATCGTCAAGGCTCTCGCCACGATGTTACAAGAGCAATGGTGTAACGGAAGTAAGAAATGGAGGTTCGTGTGCTTCTATAAATAAAAGGACGAGCAAATAAATGAAGAACATAAACAACTATTCACGAATATCTTTCACGTTATAAGGAAATAATTATCCTTCTTTATGGTGTATTGTGCATTGTGTTTTCATTGCTTCAAGTTATGAGTTCAATGAAACCAAAATTGAAGTACTAGAAATTTAAGTTAGTAGCACTATGCGTGACTATTTACATTTTATTGATACGATTGCTTTACCGATGGAAAAATAAAGTTCGATTTATCGCCCGACATATCAATAGAGGCCTCCTTAAGTTAATTTCTACGCGCTGGAAATTCCCTGAATTTAATATTTCCTTTCTGCAATAACTGATCACTTTAGTTTTCCCGGAATTCATGATTTACTTGATCACAATCGAAAAAAAAAATTCTTTGATATATATTCGACAGTAAATTGCCTTTTTATTTCGTTGTACGTTGTAGTTTATTATTGAATATTGCGTAAGCACTCGTTACTGCATTTGGCTAAATTTTACAGCTTAACAAGTTTATATATTCAATGATTCGATTTTATATACATAACTATGTTAATTTTATTCGGTGATAAAAATATTGATTACCAAACTAAATGTCATCATTTGATGCTGATAATTTTTTTATTTGCACTGTTGGATTAATTTTTGCGATGACTTTTGTCATTCGTATTATCAATTTTTCATTTCCTAAGCGTTTGAACGTATTACATTCCGATATATCGACTGGTAATTTGTCGAGTTAATGTCCAGTACTTCCTTCTTCTATTCCCGAAGTTACTCATGCAGGTATAATTATTCGGAAGGCAAGCATTCATGACGTTCCGGGCTATGTGTAATACGGGTTGCATGGCCGCTCTGGCAGGAAGAAGAAGAAGAAAAAAAAAGGCGTAAAGAAAGAAACAGAAGTATAAGGAAGAGTTCCTGGTGTCCGCGACATTTCCCAGCTTGACGACGAGTCCGACGTCGCCCGAGTGTTGCAAAATAAATCGGTATTTATCGAAAGTGAAATCAGTGGCGATATTAATGCGCGGGTCGTCGCGGACTCGAGGCGACGAAATGTTATGCGGTCCGAACCGATAGACCCGTCTGACATACTTTTCTTTGGTAGTTAAACTCACACCACAGTTTTTCGGCAGAGCCTGAAGCAATTTCAATCACAATGTTAACAGGCGAGTCTTTTAACGATTTGAAGGAATTTAGAATCTGAGACTACCGAAATCGGCAAAGAAATCGGCTCTGAGTTTGTGGAAATCAATATTTACGGTCTTGTGGCATCGATGGTTGCAACCGGCTAAACTCTGAAAAAGTTTCAGAGCAAAAATCGGCAAGAGAATCTGTTGTGAGGGATTTTTATTCAATGATCAATAAAAAAATCGGCTATGGTTGAACAGAATGTGAAGAGCAGAGTTTCTCGATGTTTTTAAGGTATTCGTGAGCTTGACCAACCGATGTTGGCAAAAATCGGTACTGATCTTGTCTGAACGGATATTGTCGGTATTGTGGAATCGTGTTTCGTAATCAGCCAAGGACCAAAAAAGTTGCAGAAAACATCGAAACACGAATCAACTATAAACCAGTTAAAAACAATAATTAATTCGAAAATCGGCGGAAAAAAATAGAAAACTATAATTGACAGAGAAGTCGCCACGATAACAGACTTTGTCATTTTTGACATGGAAATCGGTATTGAAATATTGGTGAGTTAGTATTTTGTATTTTACTATTACCTACAAAATGGGAATAAAAATCGCTATAAATCGGCAAGGACTTTTTGAATCAATAGTGGTAAGGAAATCGGCATTAAAATTGATGCCAATAGTACGCTTCTCGCACACACGTTGATCGGTACTGATCCAAATCGGTAATAAACAGTGGAATAAATTCACTGTAAGAATACATTGCAAAATGTTTTTCACAACATATGTCGATATGTCTGACTATAAATTGTAAACTGAAATAAATCGCAATGTATTAAAAGACTTTCGAATTCGAGGACACCTGGGCTGACGTACACGTGTTCTAACGGTATCAACAAGCATCGAAAGTGAACGTGAACGTATTAGAATAGCATTAAGAGAGGCCCGTCGAGCCTCGCAGTTAATTGCTATGCGCGATCGTGTCGTGAGAGTTTCCGAGGTTAAAGAAAACCGGTGAGATTTCTTAATTGACTGTTGTCGATCATGAAGATCGGTACACCAATTGAAACATACTAAAAAGTTAAGCAAGAAATAATATTATTTCTCTTACCGATCGGCCTTAAATTGCTTTATTTATTTTTCTTCTAAATCGATATTCCCTTCGCAAAGGAAGAAAATCTGGAAATAAGCCTTTAATTAAATTGATAAAATTGTTGGTGTTTTCGAGGTTAGAGAAAATCGGTGAAATTTCTTAATTGAGTATTGTCGATCGTGAAGATTGGAATACCGACCGAAGGATAGTGAAAAAAGTTAAGCAAGAAATAATATTTATTCCATTACCGATCGGCTTTAAAAAATCCTTCGTTTTTTCCTTTTTGCAAAATGATAGAAAAAAAATGAAGTAAAACCCAGTAATGAAATTCATTAATTGTTCGTATAAAAATGTGTTTCAAACAATTAAGATTGAAAAACCGATTTGGCCGATGGATTTCAGTGAAATTTTCATGCGGAACAAGAGCGAGATTGATCGAGTGATACAACAGAGTCTAAGTGGGACAAATCGAAAGTTTTATTCAACACCAGGACGACGATCGGTGAAGATCGAAAAAGACAAGAAAAAAGTCGTGGCTGTCGCGTGCTCGTGACGCACGTTCGACGTTTCCTTCGTTCTTTATCCCTTGCGAGCGAGCAAATAAACTTGCATGCAAGTTTCTTAATTTGTTGAAATTATTTCCAAGAAGGAAATAATGAGAAGAGGATCTCAGTCAGGTGAGCCAACTATAAAGACCGTAATCAGCCGGTCGTCTGATGGCTGTGCGGTAATTCTAGAATTCATTACGAAGCCACAGAAACTACCGAAGAATCTCGGTCAAAGGCACTCGCAAATTGTTTTTAATGTTTTTCAGAAATTTCTAGGACGATCGCACGTTGACAAATCGGTAAGCGAACCGATTTTTTCTTCTTCACTTCCGGTTTGCGAGACGCTAAATATTTAATTTCTCCTCGTTACCCCATATTCACCGACTTCTTATTCAGCTTGCTTGCGCTCGGTGCTCTACGGCTAACGCTCGCTGAGTCTCTCGACCGTATGTCAACTTTCCCGAAGATCGGTCTGTCTCTCGCCGATTTGCTACACTCACGGCTGAGCCACCAATACCAGAGGAAGTCGCCATTAATTTCCATATTACAACAAGGTTTTTATAAAATTCGATTTCATTATTATACTAACAATTATATAAATAAGTATTTGAAGAAAAAAAATTAACGATTTATTCCACAACTCGAGAAATATTCGCCAAATTTTGCAGCAAAAATATCCCCACGAAAAGAAATTATATCGGCGTTTTTTTACACTAATACCAGATAACGTTGCTATTAATTTCCATATTGCAAAGTTTCTCTAAATCACTTTTTTTTTACTCCGCCAATAATAATATTAAGCAGCTAGAATAAGAAAATTAAGGATTTAATTGCAATTCTAAAAATATGTACGTTATGTTACATTAACAAAAAATAGTCCCCATTAAAAGAAGATAGAAATAAACAATTTATCTCATCATCGCTGAAATATCTAAAATCTTTCGTAAAAAAAATATCGAATATACATTAAAAATATATGTTCGCATATAACTTTTCCTTATCTCTACCAAAATGAAGAAGAAAACTGATGCTTACCTCACTCGCTATGACAGCGACTCCTTCTTTTTTTCTAATCCCTCATGAAGATCCCCCAAAGTTCAACACATGAAAAACGTTCACTGTAACGATCACTAATAATCACTCGATTACTAATTCTCGTGAATAAAAAATGAGTAGCTAAAAAAAATAAAGTTCAAAATTGTGCACTTCACTTGCCAGTCGCGTTTTATCAGTCTCGACGAATAAAAAAAAATCGTGCTGTCCGAGCGTAAAAAAAAATTTATAGATATAATAATAATAACAAACAAAGTCAAATAAAATAATAAAACGGAGGATTTGATATTCCACGTCTGGCCGAGCTCGCTCGGTATCTGAACGCGTTCTCCTGGTTGTTTCGCTTCTCAGCTCCCGGCTCGGAGACTCGACGAACGGACCAAGTGGAAAACACCAGTAGAGCTCAGACAGACATACAAACACGATTGCATGAAAACACACATACACTTAAAGCGAAATAGACGTGAATACGGAGGTTGAATAAGTATGTGTTGAAGGCACAAATACATAGGAAGAAATACGTCTTGACTTTCTACCAGTGAGGGGAGAGAAGGATAAAAGTGGAAGGGGAATCCCATAGGCGTACGAAATTTCTTCACTCAGCTTCTCTCACCTTCTTCCTTTTCCTCGAGGCTGACGACGTCAGTGGCGCAGCAGAAATTTCTCATATCCTTTCTCTCACCTCAGCTGCAGCTGTCTCTATTTGTTGCAGTAGAAAAGTAGGGAGGAATTGTGCGATGTATGTAGCTATGGTGGATGCAGAGGGAAAGGCAATTCGAGGTACTTGCCTTGGCTTGTCGTGGGTGGATTGTACACAGTTGGATGTGTCTGCTATGGCGAGGTACTCTGGAACTGGAATTGAGTGTAGGATGGATGGGACAGGTGTAAGAAACGAGTTCTGTCTTGGATCGAAGGTCATTGGATTTAAGTACCTCTGTTGCGAAGGGCTGCATCGCTCGACACGTGAACGTCTTCTTGTACAGAGGGTAAAGCGCTTTGCAATTAGTGAAATCAGTGCTAATTTGTTTAAAGCGATTATACGATGTTGGGTATTTTTATTTTACCTGCTCTGAAGGGCGGATTCGTATAAGGAGGTTTTTTTAAATAGATAAATGTATTTGTCGACGAGAGTAAATTTTTTAATTTTTTAATTTATTTTTTTTATTTACTGATCACTGCTAACAACTGATGAATTTTTTTTTGTTTAATGCTTGAAAAGAGTGAACTATAAAATTAGTTCAATTATGAAGAGTGATCGCTTGCATTGTTTATTAAATGGCGCTCCATCAATTCACCGCTGATATTTTTTATATTTATAGTCGTTGAAAAGTAATCGTTTCTTTATTTTAACCTAACTTAAGGTTCAGCATATATATTGACCGTAAAGATTGATCAGGCATTGCTGTGAAGATTCTTGGCAGTGGATCGATAAAGCATCATACAATAAACAAAATGAACTATCATCTATTATAAACGGATTAATACTGTTCTTTGATCTAGTAAAAAACAATGTTGAAAAAACAAATTTCCGAACATTATCGTTTATTGGTAAATTATATATTAATTACGTAACAATTTTAATTCAATTACCAGAAATTGTAGAAATAGTTTTTTTAAAAATCGTTGGTTCATTCCCGGATCCTCATTTTAAATTGTCATTGAAAAATGGTGTCCGGGAACCTCGATATAAAAAATAAAAGTTATTTTATAACAATTTATTTTTTATTACTATTATTGAAGAAATCAATTGTCTTCGGTTGCCCAGAAGCTTCGATGTATCATGACAATTATTCCAACGAAAAAAAAATTATTGTAATGTACTATACAGAAATAAAAATCAATTAAAGGGGTAGAAGCACTTTACACTTGTCAAATCGTGGCTTATTAAAAAAAAACACTTCTAAATATTTTCGTGAAAAAGAATAAACAGTCGTAAATAAATAGGCGAATTAAAAAATGATATTAAAATTTTACAGTTGAAATAGAAGAGATGCCGATTTCTTCATATTAAACTTTTAATTTCTTGCGTAATTTGCCAACAGTCGAAATAAAAAAGAGGGTCATTGACATCTTCTTTGCCCAACTAGTCATTTAAAAATGGCGTCCGGGGGACTGGATAAAAAAATTGTGGTATTTGAGACTCCTATTGTTTCGTTTTATCGACGAAGAGAATCGCAGCTTAGAACAATTTATTAAAATTGCATACGCCCACTGTAGCTTCACTATTTTTACTATTATCGAAGAAATCAATTGTCTTCGGTTGCCCAGACGTTTCGACGCGTAGGCCGATTGTCTCTATTGTCTCGACGAAGAAGCTCATGTGAATGTCGAGATCTGTGGGAAAATCGTGGGTAAAGCGATCGGAAACGATTCTGTTGACAAGTATTCGTTAAAGGTCGGTTGGGGTGCATAATCTCCTCCTATAAACGCCTTGGGAAAAATTCCGGGGCGAGGCAACACGATCATTCTTTGTTGCCAGTTCTTTCACCGGGCCCAACCCAACATAGTCAATAAATCGCAATGTGACTGTATGCCAACCCTTTTTTTTCACTTAAGAATTTTTTTCATTCGTCTGAGTGAAAGTCAAATGCAGAAATTGAACGAAACCAAGGTCCTTCAGGGTTCTTAAGGGCTCTGCAGAAGGTTGGGACCTAGAAAGCAGGTTGATCCTCAATTTTTTTTTCAATAATTTATTTCTCAATATATAATAAAATAATTTGAATTCAATAATTTTTAAGTTTCCGATCATACTTCAGAAAATGTTATAAACTATGCTCCGTCCGAATTTAAAGTGAATGGAACAAATAGATTATTCCGTGGCTCACTGTTTAAATAATAATAATAAGTTTATTTTTTTTTTAATTTTTAATTTCAACCAATTAAAAAAAAATATTATTCGAAAGGTTGCAGGTTAACTATAAGAAGTACGAACGCATAGTTAAACGGCCTTGAATAGCTCTCGCAAATGTAAATTTTTAAATCGTACCAAAGCTCTCGAAAAAAAATATGTGTTTGATAAAATAATAAAATTTATTTCAGAAAAATAAGAAATGACTTACAAAAGTTTTTTTAAAGAATGTATTTTATAGTAAATCATTGTCTATTACTACAACCTCTGGCAACGTTTATCTTACTCAGGTGGCGCCTCCTTAAGGACGACCAGTCCGGGTCTGTTTTCTTCTTTTCTTCTTTTGATAGTTGCACGTGGTCCGAGCGAGCAAAAGCTGCAGCAACATCACCCCACAGCAGTGTCAGAGTTCCAAGCCCCTTCAAGGCTAACGTGCCCCCTCCTACGGTGCCCAATACGCCTGGGGCCAATTTCGTATTTTTAAATCTGGGCCCCAGTTCGTTGCTTTAATGTTTTTTCCCCCGCGAGTTAGTCTACAGTACGAAGAAATTGTCACCTTCGACAATTTATATCTGAAGTTTCGTTGAAGGACAGCGCACTAAAATTTTCATGGGGATATATTAATTAATTGACATTCTGATATGAAAAATATCAACCCTTGACACCCAGTATTTGCTACGTTGGACGATCAACCATTTTACAAAGTTCCCTTTTTTTAAAATCAATTTTGATATGAATTTAGTTTTGGAAAAAAAAAAAGACGAAACGCAAAAATGGAAAAGTCGATTTTGTAAAAGTTCCATTTACACTATTTAATTCAGACAAGAAGTACATTTGTTTATTATTACAAAAAATGGGAACGTATCTTGTTAGTAAGCAATAGTACGTTAAAGTAAAAGACAAATTTGCATCTAGTCAGAAAATCTATGTTTGGTAAAAACATTATATTCTGTCGATATCTTTGGCCTCGCTCGACGAATTCGTCTCGGAAAATGGAGAATTTATTGTCACTGTACTCAACGTACGGGGTACCAGAAGGGAAGGGCTTTGTAGATCTATTTTCAAAAACTTCATCTTTAAATAAAAATTAAAAAGATTTGTAATCACTTTACACATAGACATTCTTTACAGAAATACATTCTATACTTGTATTTAATGGAACATAAACGAAAAAAAATTGAAAATTCGATTTATCAACATTTTCTACTATTCCGATACAGAAAAGTGTACATTAAAAAATAAAGGATGCAAAGTAGAACCCTGCACACTACTAGAGGAAGCTTTGTAAAAAGCGACAAATAATGAGGAAGCAATATAATACTTTGCATCCTTGTTTAAGATCATGGTAAAGATGTATGTAACCGGTATTTTTTGTAGCAGAATATATGTGCGACTTGAGAACGACAGTGAAGATTCAATATCTAAAATTCGATATCCTGAAGAAAAAAAAATTAGGTTCTTAAGGTTGGATTTTCCGACCAAAAGTCGGATCTGTGAATTCTGAAATCAGAAACGGAAAAAAGCGACTTTTTTTAAAATCATCGTAAAGAGGCATGTAACCGGTACTTTCTGAGGTACAATATGCGACTTGAGAACGATAGTGCAGGCCAAAATTCGATATCTTGAAGAAACAAAAAATTTAGGTTCTTTGGGTTCGATTTTCCGACCAAAAATCGGATCTGTCAAGATCCGACCAAAAGTGACTTTTTTAAAAATCATCGTAAAGAGGCATGTAACCGGTACTTTCTGAGGTACAATATGCGACTTGAGAATGATAGTGAAGGCCAAAATTCGATATCTTGAAGTAACAAAAAATTTAGGTTCTTTGGGTTCGATTTTCCGACCAAAAGTCGGATCTGTCAAGATCCGACCAAAAGTGATTTTTTAAAAATCATCGTAAAGAGGCATGTAACCGGTACTTTCTGAAGTACAATATGCGACTTGAGAACGATAGTGAAGGCCAAAATTCGATATCTTGAAGAAACAAAAAAATTAGGTTCTTTGGGTTCGATTTTCCGACCAAAAGTCGGATCTGTCAAGATCCGACCAAAAGTGACTTTTTTTAAAATCATCGTAAAGAGGCATGTAACCGGTACTTTCTGAGGTACAATATGCGACTTGAGAACGATAGTGAATGCCAAAATTCGATATCTTGAAGAAACAAAAAATTTAGGTTCTTTGGGTTCGATTTTCCGACCAAAAGTCGGATCTGTCAAGATCCGACCAAAAGTGACTTTTTTTAAAATCATCGTAAAGAGGCATGTAACCGGTACTTTCTGAGGTACAATATGCGACTTGAGAACGATAGTGAAGGCCAAAATTCGATATCTTGAAGAAACAAAAAATTTAGGTTTTTTGGGTTCGATTTTCCGACCAAAAGTCGGATCTGTCAAGATCCGATCAAAAGTGACTTTTTTAAAAATCATCGTAAAGAGGCATGTAACCGGTACTTTCTGAGGTACAATATGCGACTTGAGAACGATAGTGAAGGCCAAAATTCGATATCTTGAAGTAACAAAAAATTTAGGTTCTTTGGGTTCGATTTTCCGACCAAAAGTCGGATCTGTCAAGATCCGACCAAAAGTGACTTTTTAAAAATCATCGTAAAGAGGCATGTAACCGGTACTTTCTGAAGTACAATATGCGACTTGAGAACGATAGTGAAGGCCAAAATTCGATATCTTGAAGAAACAAAAAATTTAGGTTCTTTGGGTTCGATTTTCCGACCAAAAGTCGGATCTGTCAAGATCCGACCAAAAGTGACTTTTTTTAAAATCATCGTAAAGAGGCATGTAACCGGTACTTTCTGAGGTACAATATGCGACTTGAGAACGATAGTGAAGGCTAAAATTCGATATCTTGAAGAAACAAAAAATTTAGGTTCTTTGGGTTCGATTTTCCGACCAAAAGTCGGATCTGTCAAGATCCGACCAAAAGTGACTTTTTTTAAAATCATCGTAAAGAGGCATGTAACCGGTACTTTCTGAGGTACAATATGCGACTTGAGAACGATAGTGAAGGCCAAAATTCGATATCTTGAAGAAACAAAAAATTTAGGTTCTTTGGGTTCGATTTTCCGACCAAAAGTCGGATCTGTCAAGATCCGACCAAAAGTGACTTTTTTTAAAATCATCGTAAAGAGGCATGTAAACGGTACTTTCTGAGGTACAATATGCGACTTGAGAACGATAGTGAAGGCCAAAATTCGATATCTTGAAGAAACAAAAAATTTAGGTTCTTTGGGTTCGATTTTCCGACCAAAAGTCGGATCTGTCAAGATCCGACCAAAAGTGACTTTTTTTAAAATCATCGTAAAGAGGCATGTAACCGGTACTTTCTGAGGTACAATATGCGACTTGAGAACGATAGTGAAGGCCAAAATTCGATATCTTGAAGAAACAAAAAATTTAGGTTCTTTGGGTTCGATTTTCCGACCAAAAGTCGGATCTGTCAAGATCCGACCAAAAGTGACTTTTTTTAAAATCATCGTAAAGAGGCATGTAACCGGTACTTTCTGAGGTACAATATGCGACTTGAGAACGATAGTGAAGGCCAAAATTCGATATCTTGAAGAAACAAAAAATGTAGGTTCTTTGGGTTCGATTTTCCGACCAAAAGTCGGATCTGTCAAGATCCGACCAAAAGTGACTTTTTTAAAAATCATCGTAAAGAGGCATGTAACCGGTACTTTCTGAGGTACAATATGCGACTTCAGAACGATAGTGAAGGCCAAAATTCGATATCTTGAAGAAACAAAAAATTTAGGTTCTTTGGGTTCGATTTTCCGACCAAAAGTCGGATCTGTCAAGATCCGACCAAAAGTGACTTTTTTTAAAATCATCGTAAAGAGGCATGTAACCGGTACTTTCTGAGGTACAATATGCGACTTGAGAACGATAGTGAAGGCCAAAATTCGATATCTTGAAGAAGTAAAAAATTTAGGTTCTTTGGGTTCGATTTTCCGACCAAAAGTCGGATCTGTCAAGATCCGACCAAAAGTGACTTTTTTAAAAATCATTGTAAAGAGGCATGTAACCGGTACTTTCTGAGGTACAATATGCGACTTGAGAACGATAGTGAAGGCAAAAATTCGATATCTTGAAGAAACAAAAAAATTAGGTTTTTTGGGTTCGATTTTCCGACCAAAAGTCGGATCTGTCAAGATCCGACCAAAAGTGACTTTTTTAAAAATCATCGTAAAGAGGCATGTAACAGGTACTTTCTGAGGTACAATATGCGACTTGAGAACGATAGTAAAGGCCAAAATTCGATATCTTGAAGAAACAAAAAATTTAGGTTCTTTGGGTTCGATTTTCCGACCAAAAGCGAAGCACGACCTCGTGCTGCGCCCTCGGGATTTTAAACCTGCAAAATTTGATACAATTGTTCCTAGGCAGCGAAGCTATCGGAAAGTATCCGATAATTATGAAGCACTAGTGGTATTACTACTGAAAATATTTTTCACGAAATCAAAGCTTCCTCTATGGGGAATTCAAATTGAACAGAAACGGATTCTTTTAAGGGAGCAGAGGTACGTTTGACTAAATGACAAATCTGCATTTAGTGGCAAGCGAATTATATACTGTATGTTTCTTATTTCGGTATAATACAGGAAGGAAAAGACAATGTTAGGGAAGAAGTGGTGAATTTCTTTTACCTCGCCGGACGAATTCGTCTCGGAAAATGGAGAATTTATGGTCACAATGCTGAAAGTGTAGCAGTTCGGCCGATTCCGGGGAACCTGAGGGAAGGGATCGGTCGAGCGGGCGATCGTCGATCGTGCCGATCCCCGGCCACTCACTTTCTATTGCCCAATCATGCCAAGAAATTGCCAACTTCGTGCTCCACGTCTATTAACCATGTCCATTGACTTTTGTAGATATCATTCGGTCAACATAGGAATTCTTGCAATTAATATTAAATCTGCCGATTTATAGTGGGTAATGGATTTAATTTTACTGTTCAACGCGTAATCATATATGCAAAACGAAACTTTTCTGAAAACCATTTCTCTTCATGTTTGTCAAAAATTGACTGATGTTGACCCACTTTGAGAAACTTTAATTGGTAACAAAACCTGTTAATTCATTTAGTCCGAATTGATCAATATCCTAGACAAAAGTAAATTTACTTTCACCTCATTTTTCTTCTGTGCAGTAGAAGCGTATTTGTTGTTGTTTTTTTTCTTTTCAAACATGAATTGATTCTGAGTAGAATGTATTGCAGACTTTAGTACCGACTGAGCCGAAAAAAAAAATTCACCAAAAGCTCAAAAAAAATGAAACCGAATTTTTGGTGTTTATAAGTAACCAGTAAAAAAAACGTTGAAAAGCCACTCAATAAAGTAGGAATGATTATATTGCCTGCCGATAATGTAGAGTTTATGAGTCAAAGTATTGACAGTCGTCGGTAAGGCAGAATTTTGATTTACAGTCTAAATATCGGGGATAATATTCTGTTATGAAATAAATTTATTAAAAATGCAGTGATAGGATATTTATTGCAAAATTACAATTATATTCTGTTGCCCCTCGCGTCTCTGTAGAGGTCGTCATTGATTCCGTAAAGCCTTGGCGAGTCTTGGCAGTCAACCTGAAAAAAAAATTTAATAATTGGTTTATAATTCATTTTGTGATTTTATGAACTACTTATCGAATATGTAAAAAAAAAAGTTATACCTTGAACCACCAGTCACATACTCGTACTGTCTGACTGAAAACCGTGCCGTTTGGACACAGGAAACTGTACATTCGACCATTAGGTAAGCACCAATGCCAGGCCTGACATCTTGTCTCGGGATCGGCGTAGTAACCTGGTAATTTGTTTTGACATGTGAAGGTAAGGCCGAACGGAACGCTGTTGTAGATCGGGTAATCAACGCCAGGTCGATAACCATCCACTTGCTAAAAAAAATTAATAATAATGTGATGACAACATTTTGTAAAAATAATTTTTAATAATTGAGGAGTTTGAGCACTTTACAGTTGTCAAATTACGGCTAATTTTATAAATGCATTTCTAAATTTTTCCGAATAAAATATTAACAATTCTGAATATTACCGTTGAATATAAAAATTATAAACGATTTTATAGCTGAAAAAGTAGGGATACCGATTAGCATTTGTAAATGTTTTCCTGATAGAATATTAACAATTTTGAATATTACCGTTGAATATAAAAATGATAAACGATTTTATAGCTGAAAAAGAAGAGATGCCGATTTGTATTTCTAAATGTTTTCCTGATAGAATTTTAACAATTTTGAATATTACCGTTGGATATAAAAATGATAAACGACATTAAAGCTCAAAAAGAAGAGATGCCGATTTGCATTTCTAAATATTTTCCTGATAGAATATTAACAATTTTGAATACTACCGTTGAATATAAAAATCATAAACGATTTTATAGCTGAAAAAGAAGAGATGCCGATTTGTATTTCTAAATGTTTTCCTGATAGAATTTTAACAATTTTGAATATTACCGTTGGATATAAAAATGATAAACGATTTTATAGCTGAAAAAAGAAGAGATGCCGATTTGCATTCCTAAATGTTTTTCTGATAGAATATTAACAATGTCGAATATTACCTTTGAATATAAAAATGATAAACGATTTTATAGTTGAAAAAGAAGAGATGCCGATTTTTTTTTTTCATCTTTATCTTAATTTTTTTTTGCGTAATTCGCCATCACTTGAAATGGAAAACAAGGCCACACTCTCGGTCAAGTTGCGACAGAGACGATATGCAACCATCCAGTCAGCCCTCAGTGGTGTCGGGCTGTATGGCTGTGTCGATGACTGACCGGAAGCCGTGGTACATTGTTTTCGCACCGGAGCGGATACGCATCTCTACGCGGCCTTTGTAACCGATCTTTCTTTTTTTACACCCGTCACTCATGCCTTGTCCTGCATCCCTATTTATCTTTTTTTTCTAGCAAGATGAGTAATCAAAATAATGACTTTTTTTCAATTATATTTCAATCATGATATTTTTGCTTCTAAGTAATAATAAAAACAAATCGAAAACTGTGCATTGGCGAAAGAAAGTTTT